>JBBGZY010001178.1:0-422500 GCA_037952925.1 Lithobates clamitans
GGCTGACAGCTGTCCTCTATGACGAACAAGCCCCCCTCAGTCTCACCATTACTTAGAACTCCAAAATGTACTGCAAATATTCTAACCAAAAACAAAACTTGATTTTTCAGTGTGGCTAGAGTAAGGGAGGGTTAGAATCTCTGACAGATTTTTTTTTGCTGTGTCCCATTGTGGAGATTTCCTTTCGCTTCCTGTCCCATAGCCAAAACAGGAAGTGAGGAAATACCCCCAAAATAAGGGAATTCCTGAATGTTATGAGAACTGGTGTCTCTATTATAAGATTTCCCCTCTCTTCCTGTTCTAGTGACCACCAGGGATGCGTTTAGTTGTGTTCATCGCTTGAGCTATCCGGCTAGGAAACAGCTAATCACCACCAATCATAAGCGGTCATGGCATTTCCCGACCCAGAGTCTCACACCTTGGCTGCTTATGATTGGCAGTGAGCATCAACAGATTCCTGGCTGGATAGCCCAGGCAGGTGCAGACTAGGATCCGAACACCTAATCTCATCCTTGGTGACCACGCCAAGTGTGGGATTTACTCTCGGGGATGACAGTAAACAGGACAAATAGAGAGAGTATATCTCCCTAACGGGGACACATACAACAAAACAAACCTGACAAGTGTAATCCCTCTCCACTCTATAAATCAAAACAAAAAATAATATACATGTATAATTGGTACGTGTATATTTTATGTTGTGTGATATTTGTTTACCAGATCTATATCATATAATAATAAATCATGTAGTAATATTAATACTATAATCATCACGTTAGCCTGGCACATAAAGTCTGTTTTTTGCCACTCTCTCTTTCATTCAGAACCCCCTCTGCTGCTCCTCTTTTCAGCACAACATTATAAAGTAGAAGGCAAAACTTTTTCCTGGTGCCTCTATGACAGCATACCTGTGACAAGCTCTGCCTTGGCTCCTCCCCCAGGACCAGTGAAAAGTATAAAAGAAAAGGATTAGAGCACTCCCAGCATTCTCCTTTTTTCTCTCATGGTCAGTGAATGGTGTTCGGACGTCCCTTACTTCTGCAGTTGGCAGCTTCCAGTTGGGTTCAAGCCTCTCCCAGGTGCAGTCCATATTCTTGGGCAGCTAAATGCGCTAATAAGATAGAGAGTCCCCTCTGTGGGCCTTTTGGGACAGCAGTTGTCTCTTAACTAAGAGCTCCTATCTGCATTTATATACTGGCATTTGCTCACGCCTGCAGCAGAGAAAGCAGCTATATCTATTCTTCACTTAGCCTTATCCTTCCATTTCTCTCTCCAGTCATCTATTCTCTCTCACTTTCCTTTCCTTGCGTTCCTCTCTCTCTCTCTCTCTCTCTCTCTCTCTTTTTCGCTTTCTTCCTCCCCCACTACCTTCCCCTCCTTGTGATATTGTACCTTCATTCCCGGTTACTATAGTGGGCGGCGCGCATCTCGCACCAGCTTTTCTGAGCCCCTCAGCATCTTCCTGCCTGCTCTGCGCATGCACGGACATCAGGAGCCAGCTCAGGGGGGCGGGTGGGCCGCATAGGCCGCCGGCCGCGCATGCGCGGTCTGACCTGGGGTCGTGGCCCTCTTGAATAAGGGCAAATTTTACTCTTTTTTTTTTGTTAAACTCATTTTTTAGAGGGTTGTATCTTCTACAGTTGTCCCTCCCCTCTCTATTGTTTATTACTAGGGGCTTTCAGCATGGCAGCCTGTTGTCATCTGAGAAGGTTGCCTATGCGGGGAGCCCCTGGAGGGGACCCTGTTTTTTGCCAACGGTAAATGTAATTTCTTTCTTTTTCTTTACTCAGGAATATCGTTTCCTTGCTCCAGTTGAAATACCAGTCGCTAACTCCTTTATCTTTCTCTAGCTGCTTTTTCTGTCTGTTGCCTAAAATAAACAGTACACCACCCGAACAAGACCCTCTCCAACATTTCAGGTAGGGACCGTCGTCCAGGTGAGAAGAGAAAACAAAGAGAGCACTTATGCTGGTACGTTTATGTATTTCAGTCTTGTACGCCAGAAGAAGTCCAAGCGGACGTCAAGGCGACGTAAACAAACCTACGAAGTCCCCAACCAGATCAGGATGCCATGCAAGCAGCGAGGGTTCATCCGTGAAAAGTAATAGTTCTTCACATTCACGAACTTTCAAATCCCTAAATGCTGAGTATGCGGGGTCATCCCATTACCAGCCAATTGGTCTGCAAAAACTGTTTTAGTATCTATGCAGCAGATAGAGAGTCAGAGGGTTACCAGGTAAGCTGTCCTACTCAAAAGATGGGCAGGGGATACATAGCAGAACCAGCAACAGCAGTGCCATTGCAGCAATTGGCTCAATCTCCTCCTCCAGAGGAGTTAACTCTTCCTGGCCCATCCTCGAGAGAATCCTTTCACAACGCAGCAAGTATCCCCCCTAGACATCTGGATGATGGTGGGCCATCTGAGGATGCCTCAGAAGAGCTTGAACTTCAACTTTTTCCTAGTTCAGCCCTATGTCCAGGCTGTAAAGCCGGCTATTGGCTGTGAGGAAGCCGACACTACATTTAAGTAGTCAAAAGATGTATTTCCCACTTCTAAAGAAGCAGGTTTCCTTCTTTCGGCTCAGTTTCCACTAGTGCGACTTGTCATGCAACTTGGGAATGCAAAGTCGCATTACAAGTTGTACCCCATGATTTCCAATGAGTACTGTTTATCTGTGCGACTTCAGAGTAGACCCTGCACTACTTTGGTCCCACTTTGATGCGACTTGAGGTCCATAGACCTCAATAATACACAGGTATTGTTTCAAGTCGCATCAAAATGGGACCAAAAATGTGGCAAAATCGTGCAACTTTCAGTTTGCAATAGTGGAAACATAGGCTTACTCTGATGGATGATATCAAAAGACATTGTTGAAGAGGAAAGGGAAAAAAATGTTTTTTTTCCTCTCAATTGCCTGGGAAAAATGTATCAACAGTCAGAACAAGATTCTGCAATGCCAGACGGTCCACCGGAGGTAGACGCGGCAGTGGTTCGTATAACAAAGAATTTTATCTCACCAATCTATAATTCAGCCCCAATTGAGGATCCTTTATGCCGCGTACACACAGTCGGACTTTTCGGCTACAAAAGTCCGACGGACCAAATCCGGCAGACAATCCGATCGTGTGTGAGCAGACTTTTCCAGCCGCAAATCTGACAGACTTTAGATTTGGAACATGCTTCAAATCTTTACGTCGTTGAATGCAGCGCATTTAATGTCTTCATTAATAATGCTATAAGAACAAAGATGTTTTGCTGTCCCTTTTCACACAGAGTTCTCCCAAACTTATTTCTGGATTCTTTCTTTTTAATCTCATGAATGATATAGTATTTTTTTTAAAAGCCATATCTCCATACTAATGTTTACACTTTTTTTTTTTTTTTTGAGTCATCTTTTATTTTAGATTTCATCAAGATTTTTTTTTTATGATTATTGTCGAAATTATTTTTTCTTTGTCTACATTATTTTATTTTTTGGGTTTGTAAAGTTACCACAAAGAACCATTTTTTTTACTTTTGTAGCTCTTAAATTGAACACAAATACATTTACCTTCACTCTCCTTCCATCTGTTTTACCGGCACCGGGTCTAGGGGTTCCATTGAGTTTACCTCTGGACGATACACACATCAACACTTGAGTAGGTTTTCAATGCTTTATTGAACAATTTACTAAGGAAATAGTAGGAAAGAGGCAGAAGGGAAACTGCAGAAGAAACTCAAATAACTTCTTGTAAGGTTCTTGACAAATGTCCTGGTAGAATTTGGATACTATAATAGAATGCGCTCCCCTTGTGGGACACACTCTTTGCTCGTCTGGATAGGCCTCTCTCACTTGCCTAGCAGCCAGTACGTAGCACGAACAAAAGTCTCTGCCACAGACTTGTTTGGGATAAACCGGTACGATCCTCTGCCACAGGATGTATTGGTTTTTCTGCAATGAACGTCAGTCACAGTGCTTGAACTTTTAAGACAACCTGGCAACACTATGCTGTATAGTTACTTTTAGGATACGTCCTCCAACCGAGTCACCAGGCCCCTCTCCAGACCAGCATGCTGCGTGATCCTTCCATGACGGGTCCTCCCCTGGGATCTCCTCGGTTGTCCAGCTTCCTCCCTTTGGATAGACAGCTCAGGACCATTCCTCGGCTGCTGAGGTAGGCCCCAGACAAGCCTCTGGGCCCACCCCTGCGCCGCAGCGACATGGGCCTCCGGAACGGAGGACCACGAGATTGCTTCTCTAACGCATACCTGTTGGCCAGGAGGGCCAGCAGGTGGCTGTAAAATGAACCCCACAATATGGCGCCTGTCCCATAAATACCCTCGCCCAGAATGCATCTCAGAGGACCACCTCCACCGAGTTGTCTCTGGGACAGAAGAGCATCCATACGCTTTGACACGTTGCATTTCCAACACTGACCATGTGGTAACAGCGACACCCACCGGTCAGCACGGAAACAGACACAACGTCAGCCAAGCTGGAACAGAGGCAAACCTAACCTATTTAACGAACAAGTTACTACATTTACCTAACATTTGGTAGATCGCAAATCTACCAGTGCTACATTTGTGTTTTTGCAACCTCAAGGAGGTTGCTGTCCCTTGTTAATTTGACATTGTCTCTAAATCAATGATGTTAATTAAAACACATAAAGTCTTTTCATAAACTAAAATATCCATTTATTTATGGTAAAAAAAAAATAAAGAGGAAGTCAACGCTGGCAAAAGTCTGTGGACAAGAAAATAGGGATCTTGAGGAGTCCATATAAGAGGGAGCACAATCTGGTCCAGGAATCCCAGAGATCAACAGCAGCAGCAGATGACATAGATGTCCCCAGACTGTGGTACTACAACAGCCTGCGTCTTCTGTCAGACCAGACTGAACCCAGGTCATCACTTTCTTCTCTTCCCTGCAGCCTTCCCTCCACGCTGCCCTGCATCCTTCCCTGCACCCTTCCCTGCAGCCTTCCTTGGAGGATGTGGCTCTGGTGGTTGAGTTGTGGCAGGAGGAGAAGGAGGAGGGGGGGCTGCCTCATTTATTTGTGTGTTGGCAGCCTTCAGCCCCTTGTGTATCGTTTCAGCAAACGGTTTTTCACAAATGAAGCGTTGGCCCCACTCCATTTGAAGCAGCCTGCTGGCTAAATAGCACCCATAGGCCTCTTCAGCTTCGGGGGGGCTCTTCAAAAAAATTTGTGGCCTCTCTCATGAGGTGCAGGGATGCCTCCTGTGTCACCGTCCCCTTCCTAGCCCTTTTTGTAGGAAGGCGGAGGGGAGCCACTTGGGATTGGGTCAGGCTCCTACTGGGCCCAGCCACCTCCTGCCTGACACTGGGTCCGGCCTCCTCCTGAATGACCCAGGGTCCTGCCTCCTCCTGGATGACACAGGGTCCTGCCTCCTCCTGGCTGTCCCTGGGCCCGGCCTCCTCCTGGCTGTCCCTGGGCCCAGCCTCCTCCTGCCTGCCACTTTCTCCACTTTCCTCCTGGCTGACCTCATCCTGTGTATAAAAAAGGGACATAGTTTTAGTTGTTTGTTTTTGGTTCATCAATGACACACAATTTGCTTCTCATGACTTGCAAATTCAATTTTAATACATCTATTAATAAAAGAGTCTAGAAATCAGACACCATAATTTTTTTAAAGCAGGTGACAAACATATTTGGCCACTACTGTCAATTGATATGTATACATCATTTTTAGGATAAAATTCTTTTAATCAATTATAACATCTAGTTAACATCATTAATATTAGGACACTAAAGATTTTTTAAATTAATTTACCTGACTCCAGGATGGAAGACCCAGCTTGGTCCTCATGGAAGAGTGCATGGAAGGGTGGAGAGAAGGGTTGAAAGTGATGCCCTGGCTTCAGTCTGGTCATCAAGAAAACGTAGTTTATTGTAGTACTACAGCCTGGGTACATATACATCATCTGCTGATGCTCCTGATCTCAGGGAATTCTGGATCTTATTATGCTCCCTCTTATACATGTTCCTCAAGATCCCAATTTTCGACAATAACATCTCCATCGTTGCTTCTGGGATGTACGTCTGGACAAATGTCAGAAGTCTCTCCAGCGTTGACTTCCCTACATGCTTAAGATAATATTGAGGGTGTTTGACCTCCCACAGATTCCTCATCTCTCTGTACTGATCAATAAAAGCCGACAGAAATTCTGGCTCCTTAAATTTTACATTCATAATTTCTGTAAAAGATAAAGACACAAGACAAAAAACACTTATATTTCTGCTAAACCCTCATCATCTTATCTCAACATAGGCCTCATCAATCTGTCAAGCCATATAGGCTGCTTGCTACAAAGTTTTTACCAAATTTAAAAATGTAAAATTACCTTCGTCTTATAGCGTCCCGGTCCACTATCATCTACGCACAGAACGTACGTACGACACAACACGTAATAACATTTTATACACTGCGCATGCGTGAAACTCCGCCTGCTTTGCCCGCCCCTGATGTTCTTTCTTTACGCGTATTTTCAGCCCCCTTGTCTCTACGCACAGAACGTACGACACTTGCGTAATACCTCTCTTTATACACTGCGCATGTGTGAAACTCCGCCTGCGTCACCCGCCCCTGACGTTCGATTTTAACAAATTTTCTCCGCCCATTCTTTCTACGGTGCGTAGTGGGATGAACAATTGCGGAGACACAGCAGGTGTGTACTACCTCAGGTAGCGACGAAAGCCCGGAGGCCGGAATGTCCCGATCTGGGAAGCAGAGATTTAAGGCCTCCAATATGTCCTTTAAAGAGATGGTGGAAATGGTGGCAAGTTTGAGAAAAAATTACTATGATGGGAAGTATGGACCGTACGCCCGGCCTAATTTTAGAAAAGCCAAAATAATGACGAAGGTGGTGAAGACATTACATCTTTCTTTTGGGTTACAGCGCTCAAAAGATCAGATTCAGAAAAGATGGTCCGACCTCAAACTCCGGGAGCGGTATCAGTATTCGTAAAGTGCTGAAAAAAAGTGAAGTACTTGTCGTGTGTTCATATTCTGTTTATTACCTTGTGTACTGCTCCATGTGCTTTTATTTAATGTACGAGTTTATATCGTTTGAAACTATATTAATAAACCTCGTTACGTATATACAGACCTAAATCTTTTAATCTCTCTCTCTCTCTCTCAACTAGGAACTCTACACAAACAGACAATTTGTACACCACTTCACTACAATGTTTTAAGATTACTATTCATGTACTAAAATATCTGTGTGCTAAGTATATATATATTTTTTCATTCACATAGGGGAGAAAAGACTCAAACCCCCGAGGATGTTTATGAAGTATGCAACATGGGCACCCCACCAGGTCAGTGTCTGAGACACCAGCTTATGGTAAGGTAATCTATGTATGGCTGCATATTTCTAAGCACATCTTTTTTTCATTCAATTTTAGGTCTGGGTGAACATTTTAGCACAGACAGTGCACAACGCCTAATTGGTCAGATAATGGCCTGGAATGGGGAGATCTAAATGCCCTTTTTCAACCAAAAAAACATTGATCATGTTCTTCATTTCCTTGTTTGCTGAACCCATTCTGGGCCTTCTCTTTTATACTCCTAAAATTATATGCCTGTTTCCAAAAATTAGAATCCAAAAAAAGGACGCCTGTTGTTTTTATTACCAAAAATAAAAAAATAGAGGCCTGTTTTTATAAAATAAAAAGCCAAAAAAAATAGAGGCCTGTTTTTATAAAATAAAAAAAACAAAAGAAAAATAGAGGCCTGTTTTCCAAAAAAAACAAATATATAAAGATAAAATAGAGGCCTGTTTTTATAAAATAAAAAAAAAATAAAAAATAAAGGCCTGTTTTCCAAAAAAAAAAAAAAGAGGCCTGTTTAAAAAAAAAAAAAAAGAGGCCTGATTGTTAAAACAAAAATAATGTAAAAAAAATGACCTAATTATATTGTTGTAAATTTCTAAATATAGATATATTTTTGACTATCAACATTTTTGACAAACGCACAAGTGAATGTACACCGAATATTAAAAAATCTGTTTAGTAATTAACAAAATCTGTGGTTTCTTCTTTCAATGCTCAATATCAGTTTGTTTAAAGTTAATAGTTGTTTACAGTGACAATGGTGCTTATTTACTAAAGGAAAATACACTAGGTACTACAAGTGCTCTACGATAACCTAGGAGAAAGCCAAAAAGAAAGGCAAGCAATAAATATAATTCAAGATTTGATCAAGATTTTTTATTTTAACAAATTAAATATT
Organism: Lithobates clamitans; assembly: GCA_037952925.1. NCBI lineage: Eukaryota > Metazoa > Chordata > Amphibia > Anura > Ranidae > Lithobates > Lithobates clamitans. The sequence continues at coordinate 8,240 of JBBGZY010001178.1, forward strand.
CTGGGGCATTGCAATGGCCCCCCTACCCATAAAATAATCTACAAACTTGACGGGCACTTTGGGGGGCCAAGCAAGTATGGACAGTATACATGCCCGTCAGATTGTCACTAATAATAAGTCCGGCCTCAGGCCCAACTGGCAAAATATAATTTGGGGAATGTTTGTTCAAAAAGTTGTGCAGGATGCAGCACGCTAAAATTATGTAATTAAGTTTGTATTCCGCAAGGTTTATTGATGTCTGAAACAGGCGGAACTGGCTGGCCAGAATCCCAAAAGCATTCTCAACAACTCTTCTCGCTCTGGCCAGCCGGAAATTAAAAACCCTCCTCTCTGGGGTGAGGGTTCTTTAGGGGAATGGCCTCATGAGGTGCTTGCTCAGAGCGAAGGCTTCATCTGCTATGAAGACAATGGGGAGTCCTTCCACGTTATCCGCTTCATGTGGCAATCCCAGGCCACCACTCTGGAGACACTGGTAGAACTCCGTCTGGGCAAATACTCCTCCATCCGACATCCGGCCATTCTTCCCCACGTTCACATACAGAAAGTCATATTGTGCCGACACCACCGCCATTAAGACAATACTACTATACTTAACCCCTTATAATTAAAATAGTATGACCCCGAATGGGGTGGTGGCACGATGTGGACGTGTTTCCCATCTATAGCCCCTCCACAGTTGGGAAAGTCCCAACGGGTGGCAAAATGGGATGCCACAGTCTGCCATTCCTGTGGCCTTAAAGGAAACTGGGGAATCAAACAAGAAACAAAAACTCAGTAATTTTGAAAAGAACATTGCAAGAACATTACACTTAAAACATTATTGCCCAGCATCAGTATAACATGAAATAATTGAAATCTTCTTTAATAAATAATACGGAAAGACACACTTATCAGATTGCTCACCCCCTCTGATGGCACATTGTTACATTTTAGGGGGTGGTGAAATTAGAAATTAAGTTTAAGGACATGCAGGGTTTGATTTACAAAAGGCTACAAGACTGTGCAGTTTGAAAAGTGCAGTTGTTGCACTCTGCAAGTGCAGTTGCTCCACAGCTTAGTAAATGAGGTAAGGTAAAGGCTTCATGTTGCAAGGAGTACCCAATCACATGCAAGGGCAATTAATCCAAACACTTTGTGGCTTGCACATGATTGGATGATAGAAATCAGCAGAGCTTCTGCTCATTTACTAAAGCCCTAGAGCAAATGCACTTGCAGAGTGCAAATGCATTTTGCAAAGTGCAACATATATTTGCTTTTTTAAAATCAACACCACAGAACATTATAGCATATTAGGGGGAGGGAGGGGATTGGAAATCGAGTTAATGACACACACACTATTTGGATGGAGTTTAGGGGGAAAAAAACTACAATGCAGCTGACAAAATACATTCAAAGTGAATAGACTAGGTGGATATGTGCCCAGCATTGCATGCTGGGGAGGTTAGTGAAGGCAAATATACATGCAGGACAAAAAAGAACATGAAAAAATGACAGCATGCATGAGGACAAAAAGGGGACATTCACACTATATTGCAACGATGGTAAGTAGTGTTTGAGTTAAGAAATACATTACATTATCAAACATTAAATAAAATAACATGTGATGCTAATAAAGGATAAAAATTCTTACCTTAATATAGTCCTTCTGCAGGACCTGAATGATGGCAGAACAGGTCTCTGGAATAATGATTCCCAGAGCCTGGGGGGAGATGCCTGTTGAGAACTTAAGGTCCTGCAGGCTTCTCCCTGTCGCCAAGTACCGCAACGTGGCGATTAGCCTCTGCTCCGGAGTGAAGACTTGCCTCATGCAGGTATCCTGCCTGCTGATATAAGGGGTGAGCAAAGCCAACAAACGGTCAAAAACGGGGTCCGTCATCCGGAGAAAGTTCCTGAAATCCTCAGGATTATTCTCACGGATCTCACGGAGCAATGGCATGTGACAGAACTGGTCACGCTGGAGCAACCAATTCTTCGTCCATGAACTCCTCCTCGCCCTGTTCATGGACTGGTCTTGGGCTGAAGAATGAACTACAGCACCAAGCACAAACAATGCACGAGCTCTACGACGAGTACGTACACGTAACATGGCTTCAAAACGGTCGGCTGGTCAGAACGCACTTAACAGAACGCACTGAAGAACAGCAAGGCCTGTGAAGAGCGACCTGAAAATCAGCAACGAGCGGACAATAAAACAAAGATTGCTCAATGCCAACTGACCAAAAAACTGAAAAGCAGATACAAACCTCACAAGCACAGACTGAACAACAGTTAAAACGAACTGAAAAATACGAGTCTCACAAGCGCGAATCGCTCCTCACCAAACTTCTACTAACACGAGATAAACACGAGATTAGCAGAAGGAGCCCAAAGGGTGTCGTATGGGCTATTGAACTTCCGTTTTATAGTCTCGTCGGACTTGGTGTACGTCATCATGTACTAGGCTGTCGGACTTTTGTGTGATCATATGTAGGCAAGTCCGTTCGTTAGAAAGTCCGCCGCATGTCCGTCGAAAGTCTGTCGGACGGGCTGTCGGGCTTTTGTAGCCGAAAAGTTCGACCGTATGTACGCGGCATTAAACAGATGAATAGATCCCAACTTAAAGGAGCTTACCAAATGGCGGATAAACGCCTGGAAGTCAGCAATTGCCTTATCTGTAGCCAAAGCCCTGTGGGCATGGACCAAAAATATGGAAACAGTGATTCATCAAAATGTTTATAGGGAAAAATATAGCCAAGGCTTTGGAGGAATTATGGCTCTCAGCAGACTTCACTGGTGAGACAGTGATGCATACAATTCGTTACTTCACAAGATCGGTGTCACTACTTGTGATAGCCATATGGGTATTGTGGTCAGAACTACGGGCAGCTGACACTGTGTCAAAACAAAATTAGTATAAATACCCTTTTTTGATGGTAAATCACTCTTTGCAGAAAGGTTACAGAAAAACATTTCCCACGTCACAGGAGGAAAGTCAGACTTGATTCCCTGGAACTGCAGAATTAGATGTACTCAGGGATTCAGGGATCCTTACTTGCACACATCCATACTACAACTGTTACAGAAGTATCTGAGATTTTCAGTCGACCAGGCCCATCTACAATTCCAGAGTCTCCCTTTCAGACCCTTCACTTCTCTCAGAGCCCTCACAAGTGCTCGTATCGCTATCCAAGCTTCTTTATGAGAACTGGGTCTCAATTCTTTTCACTAACCAGACGATATCCTCCTTTTATCAAAAGATTCAGCCCAGCTAGTGGACCACAGGTGGATGCAGTGACCTACACTATCAGTCATCTTTTCTCCAGTTTAGGCACCTTATTCAACACTGCAAAAGGGATGGGGTCCCTGGCATCTCAGAAAGTGTGGGCGATCATTCAGAAAGTAAGGAAAGTGAGGACACAGTCCTACATAACAGCCTCGAGCTAACTCAACTTAGTAGGGATTTTTGTCTTTTTGTATCCAGATGATCCAGGTGGACACATGGATACCTCAGGTACCTTTTAGCTAGAATTCCTGAAGCAATGGAGCAAACAGTCTATCCCAGTCCATATATCAAACAAGTTTGATGCACAGGGGTCTGCACAGTGGACAAAGAGGGAGATGCCTGTAAAGCCACGTCCATTAGGGCATGTCTTCTGGACCACAGTTACCATAGACGCCAGTGCAATACCCGTGTTTCCCCGAAAATAAGTCCGGGTCTTATATTAATTTTGGCAACCAAAAGCACACTAGGGCATCTTAAAATCCTCATAGCATTATGTAATCCATTCTGTAGGAATTATACTGGTATGGGGTACAGCGTGTCTCCCTTTGTAATTGTTTTATGGGAAATACCTTTTTTACAGCTCCCCTGGGCATCACATGATCTGCCTGAGCTCTTCTTTTTCTGCTCCGACATTAGCCCGCTCCGTGCACTGAAGAGGAAGGGGCCGCAGACGTCAGCCCGGAGGAGAGCAGAAGAGGCAAGAGCCGATATCCCCGCTGACGTCAGCCCGCTTCGTGCACTGAAGGGGGAGGGGCCAAAGATGTCAGCCAGGAGAGGAGGAGAAGACCTCCGGCGAGTCTGTAAATAAAGTATTTTGCATGATGCAGTTACAAAGGGAGTCATGCACACCTTATTATTTATTAAAAATTGTAACGAACTTTACTAGGGCTTATTTTCAGGGTAGGGCTTATATTGCAGCCCTTCCCGAAAATCATGCTAGGTCTTATTATCGGGGTAGGTCTTATTTTTGGGGGAAACAAGGTAGGCTAGGAGGCACATTGCAATCAGATGTTGGTTCAAGAGAGATGGGCATTCAATGTAGCAGACATCATCGCAAATATCCTGGAAATCCAGATGGCTTATCTCGCATCAACAGCATTTGCTCTCCCAGATCAAGGACAAATCAGTTCTGATTTAGATAGACAATAGAGCTGCAATATCATACATATATCACCAAGGCGGAACCAACAACATCATTCTGCTGTTTGGCCACAAGGTGCCGCTGTTTTTCCTGACACAGCTAACAGGCGGTTTGGACAGAAATTCACGAGAGAGAGAGAGGAGCCAGCAGGCAGCCGTTTTGAGAAGGAGCTGGTTCTGAGGACTGTGTGCAGAGAATCCTACAGCATCCAGGTGTGGGAGCAGACTTCAGTGACCAGAACTGCAGCTGAGTGAAGCTACTTGTGTCCAAGATCCTGATCCTGTCCAGAGAAACGAGAAATTGCTTGTAGGAACATGGATGAGAGCTGAGGAATAAAACAACATACACTGCGGGACCGCATACTTATTGGAGAGACATTTTGTTCCGGTCAGAGTCACCAGCGGATGCAGAGCAGACCCGGGTCAGTAAGATCGTGCACGCACCCCATTACTTTGTTGGCGCCTAGCGACTGAGACCAGGCCTGTAGGTAGATAGTAGGGTCTCTGTTTGTGTCAGGCCAAATTTGTTGCTACTGTTCATTACCGGGACTCCATAACCTAAAGTGGCATGTTACAATTGGAGAGCTGATGAACTTTCTACAAACTCAAGGCAGACTGGCTCAAGAGGAATACACAGACGCATGATACGACACCAGTTAAGGGAGGAGGGGAATACGGTAGAGCTTTGTAAGTTTGTAAACTGTTGTGCATACAGTTATTCTTGTGTTGTTCTTAGGGTATTAACCCATACAGTTATTCTTGTGTTGTTCTTAGGGTATTAACAGGTAAGGTGTGGCGGTTTAGTCGTGCCCGCCAGTAGGCAAATTACTTGTCTTTCTCCTGCATCTTACGGAGGGCGCTGCGCTGTACAGCACAAGGGTCTCAGCCTTCTGGCTGCATGTCTGTAAATTTATTGTATGTTCCCAGAATTGGCGGTTGGGTTCTTTACCACGTTCAAGTAAAATTCAGTTTTGACAAGAGCTGGTGGTGGAGTTGTTTTCCTCGTTCGTGACTTTGCTGTATCTTGGGGAGCCCACCCCGGTACACGTTCTCCTCTTCCTCTACTATCTCTGAGCCTTGGGCCTTGCCAATCTTTTCAGATCCAATTTTGACCTTCTTCACGAAGACAATATTACTTCGGTACTAAGACACTATCTTCAAGCCACAACTCCCTTCAGACTTTTATCTAACCTATTTGTAATACCCAAAAAAAAAAAAGACAGGGGCAAAGAAGCATCATCTGGGGCCATAGGTGTCGTTAGCATGGGGCTATTGAAGCTGGAGTCCCGAATGTTTGGCCAATAGCCCCGAGTGTCAGAGAAGGAGAGAAAATAGGTCAGCAGCGGAGGCAGTTTACCTGTGTCTGCGACACAGCCTCTGTGTGCTTCGATGTTGCGGCGCCGCCCACTGACTGACAGCAGGTGGGGTGATATGCCGCAGGAGATCAGGAGAACACCGGTGCGGCGTCGCCCCCTTCTCCCTCACCCTCAACCTCCAGTCACACTGGATAATGGCCATGGTGGCTGTGACTGGGAGTGAGATAGAACGACGCAGATTAAAGAAAAAAAAAATGAAAAAAAAAATAAAAAAGATTTTAAAAAAAAGGAAAGGTGTTTCTCTCACTCTGTCTCTGTGTGTCTCTCTCTGTCTCTGTGTGTGTCTCTCTCTGTCTCTGTGTGTGTCTCTCATTCCCTCTCTCTCTCTCTCTCTCTGTCTCTGTGTGTGTCTCTCTCTTTTGATGGGCACAGTGGCTTCATGTGACGGGGCACAGTGGCTTCATGTGACGGGGCACAGTGGCTGCAACTGACGGGGCACATCGGCTTCATTTGACGGGGCACAGCAGCTTCATTTGACGGGGCACAGTGGCTGCAATTGACGGGGCACAGTGGCTGCAATTGATGGGGCACAGTGGCTGCAATTGACTGGCACAGTGGCTTCATTTGGCAGGGCACAGTGGCTGCATTTGATGGGGCACAGTGGCTGCATTTGACTGCCCCTTGGCTAATTTTAAATAAACTGAGGTTTTAAGGGGGCAAGGGCAGGTAGGTCAGTGCATGCCAGGAAGGTTAGTGTGGGTCAGTGTATGTCAGACAGGTAGGTCAGTGTATGTCAGGTAGGTCAGTGTGTGTCAAGTAGGTAGGTCAGTGTGTGTCAGGTAGGTAGGTCAGTGTGTGTCAGGTAGATCAGTGTGTGTCAGTGTGGGTCAGTGTATGTCAGATAGGTAGGTCAGTACATGTCAGGTAAATCAGTGTGTGTCAGGTAGGTCAGTGTGGGTCAGTGTATGTCAGCCAGATAGGTCAGCGTATGTCAGATAGGTAGGTTAGTGTGTGTCAGGTAGGTCAGTGTATGTCAGGTAGAGCAGGTAGGTCAGTGTGTGTCAGGTAGATTAGTGTGTGTCAGGTAGGTCAGTGTGTGTCAGATAGGTAGGTCAGTGCATGTCAGGTAGGTCAGTGTGGGTCAGTGCATGTCAGATAGGCAGGTCAGTGCATGTCAGGTAGGTCAGTGCGTGTCAGGTAGGTCAGTGTATGTCAGGTAGATCAGGGTGTGTCAGGTAGGTTAGTACGTGTCAGGCAAGTCATGTAGGTCAGTGTATGTCAGCCAGATAGGTCAGTGTGTGTCAGGTAGGTCAGTGTATGTCAGTGTGGGTCAGTGTATGTCAGATAGGTAGGTCAGTGTATGTCAGCCAGATAGGTCAGTGTATGTCAGGTAGGTAGGTCACATAGTTGCCAACAGTCCCGATTTTTCTGGGACAATCCCGATTTTGGGACCCTCGTCCCAATTTAAGCTTGTCCCGATTATTTTTCCGGGATTTTGCTTTTGTCCCGGAAAAATCAGGAATGTTTTTGGCTAAATTCGGCAGCGGCTACACAAAAATGGCCGCCGCCACAAGTGTTGTTTCCCCTTGTGTTCAGTGCAGAGGGGCAGCTTCTCTCTTCAGTGTACAAATAGAAAATTCTATTGTACACTGAAGCCTATTGGCTGCAGGGATTGGCGACCCCTCCCCGCTCTCCACTGAACACAAGGAAGTGATCAGCCTCCACCCGCCGCCGCCAATCCTCCGCCCCCATGTATCCGACGATCGGGGACACAGATGGAAGGACCAGGGCTCCGCTGGCTGGGGACACTGAAGGTCCTGGCTCCCCCCCCCCCTTTCACAAGGCTCGGTTTGGAAGACTCCTCGGACCCCCAGCTTGGTCTAGGTCGGCCCCACATCCTCACGCACGGCAGGTACCATCTTCTGGACACGGCTCTGCTGGGTATTGTAGTGTAGTAATCAGTGTAGTGTAGTGGTAATCAGTGTAGTGTAGTGGTCAATGTAGTTGACAGTGTGTAGTTTAAAGGTAGGTCAATGTACTGGTCAGTATAGGAATCAGGTAGGTCAGTGGAGTGGACAGGTAGGTAAGTGTAATGGTCAGTCTAGGAATCATGTAGGTCAGTGTAATGGATAGGTAGGTCAGTGCAGTGGACAAGTGTAATGGTCAGTCTAGGAATTATGTATGTCAGTGTAATAAATAGTAAGGTCAGTGCAGTGGACAGGTAGGTAAGTGTAATGGTCAGTCTAGGAATCATGTAGGTCAGTGTAGCGGATAGGTAGGTCAGTGTAGTGGTCAGTGTAGGAATCAGGCTGGTAAGTACTATTGTAGGAAGGGAAGGGACTCGGAGTGCTAAAAGTCCATAGGTTAGGGGGTGCAAATTTCTTGCCTTGACAACTCATGCTACGCCACTGCTGCTGAGGGCACCTGATGCAAGGACGAACTCTGCTGGGGTCACCTGATGCAAGGACGAACTCTGCTGGGGTCACCTGATGCAAGGACGGACTCTGCTGGGGGCACCTGATACAAGGATGGACTCTGCTGGGGCACCTGATGCAAGGACAGACTCTGCTGGGGGCACCTGAAGCAAGGACGGACTCTGCTGGGGGCACCTGAAGCAAGGACGGACTCTGCTGGGGGCCCCTGATGCAAGGAAGGACTCTGCTGGGGAGGCACCTGATGCAAGGACGGACTCTGCTGGGGAGGCACCTGATGCAAGGACGGACTCTCCCCTCATGCCTCATTCATCTCAGACTCTAACCACACCCCTTTCAAGCCACGCCCATTTAAGTCATGCCCACTATTCCACATAAACCATGCCCATTTTTTGCCGCGGCGCGCTGCATTTTACTATTTTGCTATGTCACACCTACAATTGCCCACCCCCTAATTATAGCAAGGCTCCCCCTACATGCAAAAAAGTGTCCCTAAAATTTTTTTTACAATGTTGGCAACTATGAGGTCAGTGTGTGTCAGGTAGGTTAGTACGTGTCAGGCATGTCATGTAGGTCAGTGTATGTCAGTCAGGTAGGTCAGTGTATGTCAGGTAGGTCAGTGCGTATCAGGTAGGTAACACCCCCCTGCATACAACCCCACCGCCCGCTGCCCCTTCCCCCCCGCCCCCCCAGTGCCGGGCTCTGACTTTGGGCTGAAGCCTCTGGTCTTTTTGCCATCTAGCAACGCCCTAAATCTGGGGCCCTCCAGCCATTCCGGAACTGCAGTATCCATCATGCCTAGTCATGTCTGTGAATATCAGAGCTTTACAATACCTCATGGGACATGTGGTTCTGCGGCAGCTGGGGACCCATAGTTTGCAGATCCCTGCTCTAGTACAATAGTTTAATGGATAATCAAATTGGTTAAGAAGGTGTACAGGGATAGGGGACTGGAATCCCCCTCTTCAGTTGGGCTGTATGCCACCCGGCTGTTTTCTGCTTCTTGGACGGCCAGAGCAGACGTATCCATCAAAACGATCTAAAGGGCAGCATCATGGTCATTCCAAAATGCGTTTACGTGATGTTACAGAGTAGACCCGGCCACTTTCTCATCTGTAGAAACTGCCTGTCAGGAAAAGCCCTCTTGCAAATATCCCAGCAAACTAAAGTTTAAAGGAATGCCTGTGCATAGAAGCGCCATCCGGCGCTCGCGCAATAGCGCCAATAGCGGCGCACGGGCGCGCGTGGGTGCGCGCGCCCCCTGTGACAGCACTTGGCACCAAAGAGGCTATTTAAAGGGGACTGTTCCACTGCTGCCTTGCTGTCTGGTCTACAGCGTTCCTGAAGACCCCTAGTGCCCTGTTACTTTGCATTTGCTGCCTGATACCTGTTGGACTGTTCCTGACTACTCTGTTTGCTGCCCGCCCTGATCCCAGCTTTTGGACTTTGACTATTCTGTTTTCTGCCTGCCCTGATCTCAGCTTTTGGACTTTGACTACTCTCCTGGATTTACCTTCTGTACCTTTATCTGCCTGCCTGTGTTTGACCCGGCTTGCCTGTACCCTGCTGTCTACATCCTGCTGCTGGACTACAAGACACCTCCTAGCTGTCTACATCCTGCTGCTGGACTACAAGACACCTCCCTGCTGTCTACATCCTACACCTCCCTGGTGTCTACATCCTGCTGCCGGACTACAAGACACCTCCCTGCTGTCTACATCCTGCTGCCAGACTACAGGACACCTCCCAGCTGACTACCTGATTCAGCTCTCTGCTCCAGCCTTCCAGTCAGGCACTTGTGGCCCTTCGCACTCTCGAGCCCCTGTCATCACTACCAGGGGTTCCCGAGTCGGAGGTATACGAGAGGCCGTTCCCTGCATTCCGGGCTCTACCTACCAGGTACGTGACACTGCCAGACAGGCTATCAGGCTTGCATTTGCCTATTTTTAAATTATTTTTCAAATAAATCTTTTACTATGCATCATCCCACTCATGTCAGCTAGTTACTTGTTACAGGTATGCTGCCATGGGGGCACCAGGAAAACAGGAAATTGTTTCATTTTTAGCGTAATTTCCTTTTCCTGGTGCCTATCCATGGCAGCATACAATCCCACCCCCGGTATGCTATATTACGTAGAATGCTGGGAGTGCACTAATCCCTTTTCTTTTATAATATTCCCTGGTCCTGAGGGAGGAGCCAAGGCGGAGCTTGTCACAGGTATGCTGCCATGGATAGGCACCAGGAAAAGAAAATTGCGATGCGTATGAAAAGATTTTCTGTTTTTTTTTTTGTATAGCATACGATAAGATTAAAAACCTCTGTCAGGTTTTTTTCTTTTTTTTGCAATCTGTGACTCACTGGTGAGATTTCACTTCGTGTCCAATAGTTGAAACAGGAAGTCTGGGTAAATCCCTCCAAAGTGAGGGAATCCCTGGCTGTCCCCATTAGAAGATTCCTTCTCTATTTTCCCTATTAGACCCCAGTCACACTTGTGATCGAGGCCATTAGTGATTGCATGTGCAAGACCCAGTGGGGTTTCCTAGTGGTTAGTAGTTAGCCAGAGGCAGCAGCCCCTCAAAAAGGAATAGGGAGTTGACAGCTCCTGCAGCTAATTTCAATTGCTTGCATGTAATTGCTCATGGAGGCATAAGTCCTTTCTCCCTCTCTACCAGTACAGACCTTCTCCCTCCCCACCAGTACAGATCCCCCTCCTTCAGTACAGGCCTCCTCCTTCCCCACCAGTACAGGCCTCCTCAATCCCTACCAGCCCAGACCCCCCCGTCCGTACAGACCTTCTTCCTCTCTAGCAGTACAGAACACTCCTCCAATACAGACCTGCCTTCAGTACAGACCTCTTCCCTCCCTACCAGTACAGAACACTACTGCAGTAGAGACCCACCTTCTGTACTGGTGGGGAGAGAGGAGGTCTGTACTGAACACTCATTCAGTACAGACCCCCCCTTCAGTATAAACTCCCCTTTGGTACAGACTCCCCCCCCCTCCTCAGTACAGACCTCCTCCCTCCCCACCAGTACAGACTCTGGATGCCCAAGTGTGCTTGCTTCTCAGGGTACTTATTGGAAAACTCACAAAGAAGTCTGGGGGCATGTACATTACTTGCAGGTTCCCAAGAGCTCTCTTAAGGAGAGTAACCTTTCCATTTTATCAGGTACTTGACCTGTCTTTCCCTTTTTTTGGCAATCCAGGATGGCTTCCACCCAGGGCCAGCCCTACCATGGGTCCCGGTGGGTCCATGGGACCCAAGCAGCAATTTGAGAGGGGTGGCAATTCAGGGGTAGACTGGGCCGGTGGGAGCGTGCTGGGATTGCTGGGGTTGCCGGCCCGCCCACCACCTGTAGCCGACAGGGTTTTGGAGCACTTCCTTTGGCTATGGCTATGATAGGTGTGTGATAGGTCACGGTGCTTGGGGACGGGGACAGAAGTCCTACTTTGGGAGAGAGGGTTAGTGCCAGGACACCCTTAGGTAGTTGCAATGTTAATTGGCAGACTCCGAGACATTTAACAGGAGGACAGCCATACAGGGAAAGGCCTCCAGCAAGACGGCACATCTGCATGTGTAGGAATGCTGTCTCCTATGGCAACAGTCTTTAACAGTTTCTAACACAAGGTGTAACAGTTCCTTCACTTCCACTACAATCACTTCTTGTAGTTCTTCAGCCCACTGAGCTCCCAGTCTCTAGACTAGACGATTCACTGCCACTGAATCCCGTGAGCTCCTCCATTCTTCACTGTAGTATCTTCCTCAAGCGTCACCCCTGCTTCTCTGCTGGGTCCCTAGCTTGGCACTCAAGATACTTCTCATGCTTCACCCCACTGGCCTTCTCGGTCCCTGGTCTGACACACAAGGCTGCTCTGCAAGCGTCACCTCCACTGGCCTGATACCTGCTGAAGTTTCCCGATTCTTCACTGTCCTCGGTTGATGAGAATACTGCTCCGGTACTTCTCACTGTGGTCCCTGGTAAAAAGGTGGTTGGTCCCTTAGTGGCGACAGATTCCCCTCTACCTCCGACCATGACAGGTTCTCCGTCCGGCAGAACCGCCACTTCTGGTTGGACTGCAAGCTGCAATCCCAACCCCCGTGCTGCTCTCTTGCTTCTGGATAGGCCCTCAGACAGCCTAGCAGCCAGATGTGCCCGGGATAGGTCCAAAACTCCAGCCTAGCAGCCCAGGTAATACAACACATGTCCACCCAGACAGCCGTCCAGATGGCACAGAACATAGATCACCTGACTCCACCCAAATATATAGGTTCTCCCAGCAGGCGAGGGGATTTAAGAAAACCCTTTCCTATTGGCTCGGATACCCCATATACCCATAATCAGACTTGGCATTGCCCTCCTCGTATCTAATGCCACCAGGTACCCGGCCAACTAGCGGCAAAAGAGTGACGTGCAGCAATTACAGACGGAGTGAAATCAATTGATCCTCAACAATTAGCCAAGGTAACTATACATGGCAGGTAAATTTAGGAGCAGCCCTGCCTAAACACCAGGGTGCTACACTACATTCCCCCCCTGGCCCTTGGCAAAATTGTCCCTGAATGGCAGTTTGGAAATGTGGTCACCCTACTGGAGGGCAGGGTGGCAATCCCCCCCCCCCCTCCCCGGCCGCTCTGATTCCCCATACAAAGGCCGCACCTCTTTCCTCAGGCTGTGCACACCCTCCATTTCCATTCCTGGCTCAGCCAAGGGCAGCCAGGTGTTAGTAGCTGAGCAGGCCTCTCAGCTCGCTCTGCACTGAAAAGAGTTTCAGGTGCAAAAGTTTGTAGGCCGTTGAGCAGCCACTGGTGTTAATGGAGGTCTTGGCCGACAGGCTGCTTGTTGACCTCACCAGCCTGTGTATGTTCCGGGACATCGCTGGGGCCGGACCTGGGCACTTGCATGTAGGAGTAGGGCACGTGCATGGGGGGGTAGAAGAACCAAAGCCATGGGTGAGATCGGCCGAAGAGGGGGCCACTCTGGACCAGGTAGAGAGTAACAAGCTGATGGGGAACTGGGCCAACAGAGGTGGGGCCGGGAAAGCATGGTGAGGATGACCGCAAGTGTTGTGGGGAACAACAACATGCTAAAGGACTTCTCCTGACAGCTGATCCCGCAGTTCAGTATGTTAGGCTGTCATTCTGATAATGTGTACCCAATCAGGAAATTCTGATACCATCGTGTGATAGTGGTAGACCTTTCCTAATTGGCTGCAGTTCCAGTGCTTCTGATTAGTTCCATGGCGTAAACTTTGTGGAAAGCAAGACCAGCTGCTGTATTAGGTATGTGAGGGGGGCTCCTGGTTTAAATGGCCACTGCTGATGTGAAGGGGAACACGTAATGTGAAGGAGGAAACTTCTGATGTAAAGAGGGATTCTGACATAAAGGGAGACACCTGATGTTCAGTAGGAGGCTATTGATGTTAAGAGGGACTCTGATGTTAAAGGGGGACTTCTGATGCAAAGGGGGACTCCTAATTTAAAGGGGGGGACTTCTGATATAAAAAGAGACTCTTAAAGTTAATTAGGGGTTCTTGATGTGAAAGGGGGTCCTGATGCGAAGTATGGAGCTCCTGATGTTAAGGGGGACTCTTGATATGAAGTAGGGGTGCTGTTGCATGTAAACCTGACTTCCTGATAAATTACATTTTTAGTTTGAATTATCATGATATAAAATAATGGATGTGGGGGCCTTTTGGTGCACGTTGTTTGTTTGGTTTTTTTTTTGTTTTTTTTTTTGGGGGGGGGGGGGGGGGCAGCATTTCATTATTGGACCCAGGCAGCACAATGTCTTGGGCCAGCCCTACTTCCACCTCAAACTCAGTTTCTTCACCTACCACAATTTGTAGGTGGAGGTTGATCTTCCCTTCCAGAAAAGGGACCAGACGTGGCTGGTTTGAGCAGAGAAACATGGAAGACTGGGTGAATCTTATAAATACTTGGCAGGGACAATTCGAAGGCCACAGGGTTAATCCTGTCTTGATCGCAAAGGGGCCGATGATCCTTGGACCCAGATTCCTAGAAGGGCAAGACAGTTTAAGGTTTGCTGTAGAGAGCCACACTTTGTCTCCTACCTTCAGAACTGGATTTCCTTTCTTCCTTTTGTCGTAGTGTTTCTTGGAGTCCTCCTGTGCTTTGTGCATGGTTTGCTGTAGAACCTGAAAATTTTACTGGATGAAGGTTATTCTATTCTGTACGGCAGGTACTGCGGCTACCGGAACGGTATTGGGCAGAAATGACGGATGGAATCCATAGTTCGCCCAGAATGTAGACTGGTTTGTGGTAGCATGTACAGAATTATTATATGCCAATTCGACACACGTGAGTAAGGCTGCCCAGTTATCTTGAGCAAAAGTAGAAAAGCAACAGAGATATTGCTCTAAAGTTTGATTTGTCCTCTCCGTTTGGCCATTACTCTGCGGATGATAAGTGGAAGACAAGCAGACTTCAATGTTCAAAGCTTTGCAGAGAGCCCTCCAGAACCTCAAGGTGAATTGCACCCCTCTGTCGGATACAATGCTGTTCAGCAGACCGTGCAATCTTACAGTCTTTTTAATAAAAAAACAAAAATATTTTTAAGATATGCACTGTATCCATGGCTGAAGGAGTACCCACCAAGGGCAAAAAGTGGGCCATTTTCGATAGGTCGAACAACCACCACTAGAATAGTGGAGAATCCCTCAGAGGGAAGCAAATCCACTATGAAGTCCTTGGATAACATCTTCCATGGGTGGTTCGGGATGGGTAGTGATCTTAACAGACCCCAAACTTGAGTATGGCTGCCCTTTTTTCGAAGACAGGTTGTACAGGAACCCATGTAATCCTTGCAGTCCTGCCTCAGATTGGGCCACCAGTTCGATCGCTGAATAAGTTCAAGAGTTTTGTGGACCGTGAAGTGGCCGGCCAGCGGGGGGTCATGGATGGTTTTGAGGACCTATAGACTGGCTTCTAATGAGTATCTCCACTCGTCTAGTGCGACCTTTATGGCCAGCAGTTACCGATCCCCCACATCATAGTTCCGCTCGGGCTGGCTCAGTTTTCGGTAGGAGAAAGCTACTGGGTGTAGCAGTGCTTTGGGTCCTTGACATTGGGACAGGACAGCTCCAGTGGCAACTTCTAGGGAATCAACTTCCAGGATAAAGGGTAAAGCTGGGTTTGGGTGTTGCAGCACGGGAGCTGAGGTGAACAAAGCCTTTAGTTTATCAAAAGCAGTTTGGATGGTGAGGCATCTGATAGGTGACAGACTCAGGCACAATGCATTGCTGAAGACAGTAATGCCGCGTACACCGGGCGGACTTTTCGAGGGACTAGGTATGGCGGACTTTCCGACGGACTTTCCGATGGACTTTCAAACAAACAGACTTGCCTACACACGATCAACCAAACTCCAATGGATTCGTATGTGATGACGTACAACCGGACGAAAATAAGGAAGTTCATAGCCAGTAGCCAATAGCTGCCCTAGCGTCGGTTTTTGTCCGTCAGACTAGCATACAGACGAGCGGATTTTTCGACCGGACTCGAGTCCGTCGGAAAGATTTCTAGGACCATCGGACTCTTGGGAAAAAAAGTCCGCTGGAGCCCACACACGGTCGAATTGACAGACGGAGTCCGGTCCGCCGGACCTAGTCCGTCAAAGTCCGCTCGTGTGTACGTGGCATAAGTCGACTTAAAGGAGATATCCACTTTGTTCTAGTCTATTGGTGGGTTGTGTGCACGCAACCAGGGAATTCACAAAATCACAGGAAGCATAGGTGACAAAAAGACATCAAAACAAAAATTCTTGATGGCCCGACCCACTTAAGGCAAGTATTGGTAACGTTTCTTGTGTAACGGGCCGAGATCTAGGGGTGGTGCCATCAGCCAAATGAATTTCAAGCTTATATCTCTAGGTTTTCTTTTGGAAAATTCTTTTTATTGTTTTCAAAAAACACATACAGTGTTCAATTAAATAATAAAGGACTGCCCATCACAATTCGATGAGTCATCCCCAAAATAAAAAAAATCCCCAAAAAAACAAGTATTATACAAAAAATAAAATAATATAGCAAGCAGGCATTCTTAAACGTTCTGAACTTTCTTCAGTCACCGAAAAGCATTCTGGAGTGGGTACTCTTGGTTCAGGGGGTGGAACCACCACAGTAGGAGCAGAGGCTGAGCGTTCTTGGGCAGGTGGAGTAGATGTGGTAACTGCAGCAGGTGGATTATGAGTCGCTGTAGAGGATGACACTGTCGGGTTCTGTAGATGACCCACCAACTTGAAGTATCCATCCTGAAGATTCTTCACTGCTTGAGTCAGTGCTACGACTTTCTGCCACAAAGCCTTCTAGCGGGGAAGCACCTCTGTCGGCCTCACACACACTGGCTGGATGATACTGTCATGTACCTGGTCAGAGGCCAAAGTGCTGAGAGGGCTCCCTTTGTGGCTAAGTGTAGAACACCCCTGAAGGTGGCACAGGGAATGCAGTGCCCAAAGAAGCACGGGTTGCCAGTTGTAGTAGTCTGCAGAGCTGATCACCAGATGGCAGCAGGAACAGGCAGGATGCAATGTAGGGCAGGTGGCCTTAGCAGTTCCAGGCATACTTGGCAGCAGGGCAAAGCAGGAAGCAGAACCAAAAGCCAGGCCAAGGGTCATACACAGTGGATCAGTCAGTAGCATAGGCAGGTAGCAGAAACTGGAACATGCCGGGGGTCATACATGGATAAACAGGTAAAAGCAGTGTTGGTGAACCAAGCCAAGGTCAAACACAGTGGATCAAGCAGAAGCAGGTCAGAAGTTCAAGCCAGGGGTCAGTGCCAGGAATCAAGGTGAAGCAGGTCAAAAGGCAAGCTAGGTTGGTAACAGGAGGTCCAAGATCAGGATACACAATGCGCAGGAACACAGGGGGGCCGATGACCATCTAGCAATTAGTGGTTGCTGCTGCTGGCTTTAAATAGGCCACTGGGAGCCAGAATCTGTCACGCACAGGGTGCGCACTGGTGCATACTATATATCTTTTTGCCTGTTCTTGCCTGTGTGCACATGCACATTAGCATTGGCGAATTTCCGTTCGCCAATGTGCAATTCTGCTGGCTATTGACAGATATGCCAGTTCTTCTGCGGATTGTTCTCCGACACCCCCTTCAGTACAGACCTCTTCCCTTCCCACCAGTACAGACCACCTTCAGTACAGACCTCCTCCCTTCCCACCAGTACAGACCCTCTTCAGTACAGACCTCCTCCCTTCCCACCAGTACAGAACTCCCTTCAGTACAGACCTCCTCCCTCCCTACCAGTACAGAACCCTCCTCCTGTACAGACCCTCCTTCTGTACGGACCTCCTCCATCCTCAGCAGTACAACCCCCTCCTCCAGTAAAGACTGATCTTTTCACGCAGACAGAAAGTACAGGTACACCATCCAGCCTCACTGTGGACACCCTTTCTCGGCCGCTAGCGGGGGGTAAGAGCGCCCCGCTAGCGTAAAGGGTAGTAAAGAGCCGCTAAAAAATGATGGCACTTTACCGCCGAAGCACCCACAGTCCCAGTTTGAAAGGGGCCTAATTGTTAGTACTACTTGGTACACTGTCCTGCCCCATCCAGATGCTGTAACTACCCACCAGTTTCTGACATCAAATTTTTGACTGCTTCTCCATGAAAAAATATTTTAGTTGCAGTTCAGTTCAGATGTTTGTTGGTTTCCTTGCATGAACTACACATTTCAAATTACCCCACAGATTTTCAATGGGATGCAAATCAGATCTTTGACTAGGCCAGACCATAACCCTTTATTTCTTACTTCCAAACCAATGCTTGGTGAACATACTATTTTGCTTGGGGTTATTATCATCCTGAAAGACCCACATCACGTTCAACTTTCAGGCACATACAGTGCCTTGAAAGAGAATTCACACCCTTTGAAATGTTCCACATTTTGTCATGTTACATCCAAAAACGTAAATGTATTTTATTGGGATTTTATGTGATATACCAACAAAATGTTGTACACAGACGCTCTCCATCCAATCTGACAGAGCTTTAGCTATTTTGCAAAGAAGAATGGGCAAAAATGTCACTCTAGATGTGCAAAGCTTGTAGAGACATCCCCAAAAAGACTTGCAGCTGTAATTGCAGTGAAAGGTGGTTCTATAAAGTATTGACCCGGGGGCTGAATACAAATGCACACCACACTTTTCAGATATTTATTTGTAAAAAATGTTGAAAACCATTTATCATTTTCCTTCCACTTCACAATTATGTGCCACTTTGTGTTGGTCTGTCACATAAAATCCCAATAAAATACATCTACCTTTTTTTGCTGTAACATACCAAAATGTGGAAAATTTTAAGGGGTATGAATACTTTTTCAAGGCACTGTAGCCTTACATTCTCATCATACACATTTTAATATGATGTAGAGCAGCCCTCAAAAATTCCACTCGCCTGCTCGCATTTTGCGAGTGGAATTTAGCGGAGGGCGAGTGAAGAGCAGGGGCGGACTTGGTTCACAGCTTCCTGGCTGATCGCTTCTGGCAGAAGCGTTGCGGCCATCAGAGCGGCCCAGAGGGGGGTTCCCTGCCCCCAGGGCCGCTCTGATGTTCTGTAAAAAAGTGGTATGCTGTACTGATGGGCACTGATACGCTGCACTGATGGGCACTGATAGGCTGCACTGATGGACTGCACTAATGGGGCTGCACTGATGGGCACTGATAGGCTCCACTAATGGGCTGCCCTGATGGGCACGGATATGCTGCACTGATGAACTGCACTGATGGGGCTGCACTAATGGGCACTAATAAGGCTGCACTGATAGGCTGCACTGATTGGCTGCACTGATGGGCACTGATATGCTTTATGTTAATATTGTTAAAGTTGTTGTTAATATTTATTTTTGGAACTTAATACTGCATAAAACATTTAACAGTGTAATTTCATGAGATATTTTACAAGGACGTGTTTAGGGGCTGGGCAGCGTAGGGGTTGGGTGGGGCAACTGGTGGCAAGTAACTCTTGAGGCCTGGCTAGTGGCTCGGGACTTAAAATTTTGAGCCCCGATGTAGAGTTCTTAGTGAACTGGAAGACTGCAAGCTGCCCAGAACCTGAAGCAGCAAAGGTACCCCTAATCATAACATTTTCACTGCCATGCTTCACAGTTGGTATTTGGTTCTGCTCCTGAAATTCTGTCTTGTGCTAAACATGTCCACTATTACTGTGGGCAAACTACTCTTTGCTTGAAGAATCCACATCACAATGTTCCAGAAGGCCTGTTCTTTGCCTGAATGTTGAACGGCAACTTTGGACAGCAAAGGCTTTTACCTGCAGATTGCACTATGAAAATTTGTCTTTCATGGAGACAACTTTTTAGCATTAAATCAGTTTTTGAGCTGAACTTGCAGGGTGGGAGAGTTCTCAAATTGTTCTAATTTTATTTCAACTAATTTGGTGATTCCAATAAATCCCCTGCCAAACACAATTCACAACTTTCATTCTGAGGACCTTAAAGAGCTAGACCCTAGATATCTGAGATTTAAAGCCTAAGTCCATTTTTTTTTTTACTTTAAATAATTCTATTTTGTGCAAAGCTGAGTCAAGCAAACTATTTCCTTTACTAAGTACTGTGGCTACTGTCACCAGTCATCCAGCCAAGGTGGTGCGAGGTGGAGTCCTTTTTACATCCTCTTTACATCACATGTCCCCAGTAGAGTCAGTCCCCCTTTACATCAGGTGTCCCCAAGAGATTACCCTATTACATCAGATGTCACCAGTAGAGTCTCCCTTTACATCAGGTGTCCCCATGCCCCTGAGTTGTTGCCCTTGTACTGGGAGTACATCATCTCCTTCCTTTCTTCGGTCATTTCACATGACAGGGGGAGAGAGGAAGAAGGACACAGTCCGCCCTCCTTCCTCAGCAGTGCAGCACTAAGACTAAGGACAGCTCTGTTTCAGCACTGGCTATTTTCCACCCTATGCAGGCTGGAGGGAGGCGAAAGACGAATCCTCTCTCCAGCAGCAGCTATCGGTCGCTGCTCCTTCTGACAGGAGTGACACTGCATCCACTTCTATCAGTAAGTAGTGGGGGGGAGTGGCCAACTCAGCAGTACCACCCCCCCCCCAACACAGCTCCCGGGGCAGCTGCCCACTCGGCCCCCTCCTAGTCCCAGCTCTGGCTGTCACCACTGCATACACTGTATGTACAGGTAGTAGTGACATCCCATACCCACAGCGTTGTATACTTTATATAGCTGATGCTACATACAGCTTATACAGTGCTAATGGCAGTCACAGCAATTAGTAAAGGAAATAGTTAGTTTGGGTCAGCTTGGCCAAAATTAACTAATTAAAAGTAAACCTGGAGTTAGGCTCCAAATGAAACATGTTTCACCTGAATACTCCCTAAACCTGGAATCACTCTGTATCATGTCTGGGAACCCAGGTAAATCGCACGTGTTCCCCAACTGGCAGGAAAAATGTGCTGCTCTTTATAGCAGACACACAATGGTGCCATTAATTCTTAATGGCACCCCCATGCATTGGGAAAACTTTTTCTCACTTTTTTGGGTGCGTGAAACCACATGGTGCCATATGCAGTTCCACACAGCCACATTTTTAGAAAGGGTCAGGGACTTTTTCTCTGTGTTTCAGCAGCCCATTCAAATGAGTGGACTGCTGTGCCCGTGCAAATGCAGGATGCAGGACCTGGTACAGCATGAACCTAGGTTAATGTAAAGTTGTAATCAGGCACATCTAATCTGGAAATCCTGATTTTAATTTTATACATTTGAAGTGTAGAATTGGTGAAAAATGTAGGGGTGTACATACTTTTGCCACAAGCATTTTTGCTAATTTATGGATCAATACATTTTTATTGATTTTTGTGATACCAAAACGTGGAATTAAGTCATGAAGTGATCAAAGATGTAGTACCAAAACAATTCTGCAAAAAAGGTTAATGAGATGAGTATGTTATACATATAAAGTTATTATCCAACATCAGTGTAAACTACAACATGCCATATTGAAATACAGAGAAACTGCAAATACGAGGTGGCTCTATACAAAAGATCTCAGTGTAGATAGTAGTCAGAAAGTAGGAATTACAGAATAAGAGGGAAGAAAACAGACAGTTTAGGATGAAGAAAAGCCAAACAGACTAAAATCCATTCCAGCTGGGAGTGTAAACCACGGCTACCACATGGGTGAATATTTTCGCATTGTATCGATTATCCTTGCACTCACTTTTTCATGTAGCATTGATTGTGTGATCTGAGATCTGGGTTCAGCTATGGAAAATGTAGGGTTTTTCTTTTTGTTTGTTATTTATTTTAATAATCTAAATTATGTAATTGTTTTGTGTCATTTTTTCAAGTATATCACCTTTATCTGTAGACACTGTTTTAATAAATTGCCTGTTTAAATATGTTAAAAAGGTAACACATTTTTTATGGTTTATACTTACTTTGTCTCATGACTGCGTATGATAGCCCAACCCTAGGATTATATTCACCTGTACCCGATCTAGTGAGATATCACTCACCAGATTACAGAGCTGCGGTTCAAAACGCCGGGCACACCCATGTACACTGCGCACCCATTCATTGCTGTTGGTTACAAGCTCATCATTACTTGATAATAAAGTAACACTTTTTTTGAGACTTTCTATTGGTGCTGCCGTCTTGAAAAATTATTTTATAGGTATAAATCTATAAAGAAAAAAACTAAAATTTTTGTTCTAGAATTTGTACTATTCACAATAACCCCAAAATTATGTTTCTATTATATATCATTGCAAAGTTATTTTCTTTTCTCTTTAATTTTGTGTCTATAAAAAAAATAATGATCAAATAAAAGCAAAAACGTTGACGTAACATGCAGAGCCTGCCCCCTTTATTTTTTGGGAAAAATGGGGGCGGGCTTTCCGTGTGACATCAACGGATGGTCACACCCCATGGCTGTGTATCCAAACAAAAGAACTCATTGCTCCAGGTGAGACAGGAAGCCTGATGATATCACGGGTGCCCGCCTCGGCTCGCCTCCGCATACGATCAACACTGAAGAAATGGCTACACTCCAAGATCCATGAAAATCCTTATTTAATGAACAAACATCCCAAGTGTTACAGACAGTTCAAATGGTAAATGGTTTTCCCCATGGCTGTGTAAAAGACACCAGACAGCGGGGGACAGCACAACAGAGGAAGACGGTGGCGAGGAAGAACACAGCAGCGGGAGAAGTAGGCGCTGGCGGGAGAGACGGCGACAGAAGATGGCAGCAAGAGAGACCCATGTTGATGGGGACAAGGGCCTTATCCCCACAACCCTTGCCCGGTGGTTGTAGGGTCTGCGGGCGGGGGGCTTATCAGAATCTGTAAGCCCCCTTTAACAAGGGGGCCCCCAGATCCTTGCCCCCCTATGTGAATAGGTATCGGGTACATTGTACCCCTAACCTTTCACCTAAAAAAAGCAGTGAAATGTGACAAAACAATTCCTTTATTAAAAATGTCTTCTTCTTTCCCCCGCTTCTTCCTCCATCTTCCTCCGGTCTTCCTTCTGTTTTCTCCTTCTTCCTCCATCTTCCTCCGGTCTTCCTTCTGTTTTCTCCTTCTTCCTCCAGCTGCTTCTTCCCCCGCTTCTTCCTCCATCTCCCTCCGCTTCTTCCTTCGGTCTTCTCCATCCTCCTCCCACTTCTTCTTCCCCCGCTTCATCCTCCATTCTTTCTCCTCCACCCCTCCTGCCACGACCAGCTTAACACTTAACATGAAAACAACGATCCTCCTCCGATGCTACGGCCAGCCGATCTGTCCACTTCCATAGCGCACATTCCACATAGAACTTTGGGGCGTGGCCACCGCATGACATCAGCAGGAGACTCTGCCCCCTTGTGACATCACTGACCCATCATGCCCCGGGAGGTCACAAGGAGCGGGGTCTTGAAGTGACGTCATGCGCCCCATTGCAGCATCGGAGGAGGTTTGATTTTTTAATGTTCAGCAGGAGTAGCAGAGGAGAAAGACCGGAGGACGAAACAGGGGAAGAAAAAGCCGGAGGTAGATGGAGAAGACCGGAGGAAGAAGCGGGAGAAAGAAGGCATTTTTAGTAAAGGAATTGTCAAAAACCAGCTACAATGTACCCAATACTCATTCACATGGGGGGCAGGATCTGGGGGCCACCTTGGTAAAGGGGGCTTCCAGATTCCAATAAGCCCCCCGCCTGCAGACCCCCTCAACCACCGGACAAGGGTTGTGGGGATGAGGCCCTTGTCCCCATCAACATGGGGACCAGGTGTTTTGGGGGGGACCCCAAAGCACCCTCCCCATGTTGACGGCATATGGCCTGGTATGGTTCAGGAGACGGGGGCGCTTGCTCATCCCCCACCTTTCCTGACCTGTCGGGTTGCGTGCTCGAATAAGGGTCTGGTATGGATTTTGAAGGGAACCCCTACGCCTTTTTTTTTTAATTTTGGCGTGGAGTTCCCCTTAATATCCATACCAGACTCGAAGGACCTGGTATGGACTGGTGGGGGGAACCTACGCCGTTTTTAAATTTAATTTTTACACTATATATTGTCGGGAACCGGCAATTCATTACAGCTGCGAACAATTTTAAATGCCATTTTTTCCTTTAGAAATGCCATTTTGCTGTGGTTTAGTAATAAACATGGGAAAGATGCGCTACTTTACAGGCATACTATAGACACCCCCCAGGCACGATATTTAAAGGAATTTTTAATTTTTATTGTTTTACTTTAAGCATTATTAAAATCACTGCTCCTGAAAAAAGGGTCGTTTTAAAAACATTTTTTCCAATTGATACATGTCCCCTGGGGCAGGACCCAGGTCCCCATACACTTTTTATGGCAAAGAAATTGCATATAAGCCTTCAGTGAGAACTTAGGATTTTGCAGGTTTGAGCCTCATTGACTTCCACTATTCCCGAAAATGTGATCTGACAGGCATATTTGCTGGCAATAGCGCTTCTTTCCATTTGCATTAGAGCCCAGTTTCTGAGAGTTGAAGTCTTAATTGGCCTTAACTGGGCGCTATTTTCCGGGACTGCAGGATCATTTATCGGTGCTATAGTAAATGACCCCCTATATGCTTTTAAAACTATTGTGGGGATGGATTTATTTAATTTTGTAATAAAATTGTAAACCTTTTTAATACTGAGGAGTTATTGTATGTGTCACTAGCGAAGGAATAATTAAAGTCTTATTTCTTGAGATTATGATGATTGTCTATTGAACTGAGATTGACCTAATTCTTTACTTATTTATGTGCATACTGCTATTTACCACAACCTGTGACAATATATTGGGTTCCTTTACCACTAACCGGTCTGATATTTGTTTTTTGATACTGAACCTTAGTTGTGTGCAGGGTACAGGTGGTCCCCGGGTTACAAAGAAGATAGGGTCTGTAGGTTTGTTCTTAAGTTGAATCTGTTTGTAAGTCGGAACAGGTACATTTTTTAAGTATAGCTCCAGCCAAAGAAACAATTTTTAAGCTTTCTGGATAGCATAGGGAAGGGGAACACCCCTGTAACGTTTGTTTTAATGTCTGTGCCCCTGTTCAGAAGATTTCACCTCATTTTCTGTCCCAAGGACAATTGGATTTTGAAAATTTTGGGTTGTTGTTGAAACAAGCCTTGGTGACAAAGCATCAGTGGAGGTACCTTTTTCCCATAATAACTCTTACAGGTGTGAATTTCCCTTCCTAGGTGTAGATTTCCTCTCACTTCCTGTTGTCTCCCTCCAATTGTAAGTAGGAGTCATTTGTAAGTCGGATGTTTGTAACTTGGGGTCCGCCTGTATCTTTATTTGCGCTCCCAGTAGCAGAGCATTATCCATTTTCTTAACCTGGCATGTAAAGGGGGCTGACATTGTTCTCCGAGTCAAGACAAAAACAGAGAATCCAATCTACCAAACAGGTCCTGTGCAATTTACTGTGGACTGAGGACGTCTGCACAATTAGTATCATTCTAACATAAATTATTGCTGTAGGTAAGGCTCATTAATATCTGCTTTATGACCCGGTTTATGTAACTAAGCAATTTATTAATGGGGCAGGTGTGATTGACAATCATCTGGCAGGCCACATAGAAGCCATCGTCATAAAAGTGCCATATGGCTGTTATTTACATCACTAACTGACAAACACATTTGCGGAGTAGTTGACCATATTTGTTGGTGTAATCAGAGCTGAAATGGCAATAATGATGTCTTGTAATCTAGCTTCCACAAAGGTAATCATGATTGCTGCATTCATTTTCACCTTGAACTAGAGGCGGTATAAAAGACTGCATATTTAAACAATTTAAAGAAAGTCATAAACATCAGTACTAGTTATAACCTGACTGTGCTTATGACACCTGTGTGGTCAGGTCTCAAGC
Organism: Lithobates clamitans; assembly: GCA_037952925.1. Lineage (NCBI taxonomy): Eukaryota > Metazoa > Chordata > Amphibia > Anura > Ranidae > Lithobates > Lithobates clamitans. The sequence goes on from JBBGZY010001178.1 coordinate 33,751, forward strand.
TTGATATGATATTTTTTTTAAATTAGCAAAAGCAGAAGTGACTTCTGCTAAAGTGATTGTAGATGATAATTTGTTTTTCTCATTTTCATATGCTGCTGCTATGATTTGCTGAATATAGTGTTCCTTTATCCTGTCAAGTTTTCCTTTCCATCTGTATTGGATGGTCCCCTCCCCCAGCACTGACCATGATATCCTGATTGAGTGTGGCACCTTCCATTGTAGGGTTCCCAAGGAGCCTCCCTTGCGCATGGGCACCCAGCAGCCACCTGGATGTGTCCGTAGAAGGATGTTAAAGTGTTTGTAACCTTTTTAGTAAGTAATTCACTGAATGCTCCTCTCCTTACCAGGCGATAATGCACTGTATAAGTGTTTACTGAAATACAAGCTTCTAAGTACCTTTTTTTTTTTAGAGATCTTCAGGCCGGTCACGTGACTCCAGGCCGCTCTGCCACTCCGATCCCCAGGCTACAGCAGGAGGGGCCGAGGTCTCCCTCTGACGTCAGCCGGGAGGTCACAAGACCGCCATTCTGATCTCTAAAAAAATGAATTTAGAAGCATCGTTTTCAATATACACTTATACAGTGCATTTTCGCTGGATAAAGGAGAGGGACAGGCAGTGAAATTTGTTCAATTTAACCAGTACAACCCCGGAAGGATTTACCCCCTTCCTGACCAGAGCGCTTTTTGCGATTCTGCACTGTGTTGCTTTAACTGACAATTGCGCGGTCGTGCGACGTTGCACCAAAACAAAATTGATGTCCTTTTTTTCCCACAAATAGAGCTTTCTTTTGGTGGTATTTGATCACCTCTGTGGTTTTTATTTTTTAAGCAATAAACAAAAAAAGAGAGACAATTTTGAAAAAAAGGCAATATTTTTTACTTTTTGCTATACAGGAGGTTCCCGAGTTACGAACCTCCGACTTGTGAACGACTCCTACTTATTAACGGGAGGCAGCATTGGCAGCATCGGCGGGCACATCGGAAAACGACGTTGGAAAACAGCGGAAAACGACATTGGAAAACAGCGGAAAACGACATTGGAAAACAGCGGAAAACGACATTGGAAAACAGCGGAAAATGACATCGGAAAACGACGTTGGAAAACATCTGAAAACGACGTCTCCGCCGTTCTGCGCATGCGATTCTGACTTACGAACAAATCCAACTTTCGAACAAACAGGCAGTCCCTAACCCGTTCATAACTCGGGGACTGCCTGTAATAAATATCCCCAAAAATATATAAAAAAATCTAATTTTTTCCTTATTTTAGGCCGATATGTATTCTTCTACATATTTTTGGTTAAAAAAAATCGCAATAAGCGCATATTGTTTGTTTTTTTTATTAGTAATGGGGCGATCTGCGATTTTTATCATGACTGCGACATTATGGCGGACACATCGGACACTATCTTGGGACCATTATTATTTATACAGCGATCAGTGCTATAAAAATGCATTGATTACTGTGTAAATGACACTGGCAGGGAAGGGGTTAAACACTAGGGGGCGATCAAGGGGTTAAGTGTGTCCTAGGGAGTGATTCTAACTGTGGGGGGGTGGGCTTCCACTGACATGACAGCGATCACTGCTCCCAATGACAGGGAGTAGTAGATCCCTGTCATGTCACTAGGCAGAACAAGGAAATGCCTTGTTTACATAGGCATCTCCCTGTTCTGCCTCTCAGTGACACGATTGCGGGACACCGGCAGACATCGAGTTCGCGGGACCCGCAGGCACGGTGACGCCGTACGTGGCGGGCGCGCATGCCCCCTAGCTCCGCAAAGCGGCACGTAAACTGACCACGGTGTCAGGGCTCAGTAGCCATGATAAACCGTGGTCAGTTTACAGAGGGAAGGGCAAAAACTGGCAGGATCAGCCAGTGTTTTTACAGTTTAGAGAGGGGCAGGTTAGACAGCACAAGCACTGTGCTGTTTAACCTGCTATAAGAGAACAGGATCCATTTTTTTATTTTTTAAGGTTACAAACACTTTAAGAGTCACTTCTCTGCTCCGCATTCTTTCTTCTTCTGTGCTGTCTCTTCTGGTCAGTGCACAAGAGATATTTAGGGTGTATACTAGAAGTTGGAGGAAGCGGTGCTCTGGGACGTGGGGATCGGAGAAGGTGTTCAGCTAACTTGGTGAATCTTTGGACAAAAATACTGAGCTAATCATTATCATGTAAACATCAGTGTAAAATGGGGTTTTATTTGTGTAATAATTTAACCACTTTAAGACCAGGCCTTTTCTGACACTTTTTGTTTACATGTAAAATCTGTATTTTTTGCTACATAATTACTTATAAACCCCACACATTATATATATTTTTTGAGAGAATAAAATGGTGGGTTATGCAATTTTTTTATGTCACACAGTATTTGTTTTTTATAGCAGTCCAACTAGCCAATGTTAGGAGACAAACAACCAAGAAAGAAGAGTCACAATTAGCATACCAAGGTTAGGGTAAGCAATACAGCAGCCAAGTTTTCCATACCCAGTAGATGGGACTAGAGTGGGACTAGAGTGCAAAGAGGGAGAAAAGGGTAGAATGCACAGCTGATGATGTTGGAAAAGGGATGGGGAGGAAAGGGAGGAAAGGGAGGAGGGGAGGAGGGAAGAAGGGGGGGGATAGGGGCAAGAAAGCACAACTCTACCACCCTGTCCAGTGCACTCCATCCCCTCATCCAAATGGGAGAACTGACAAGTCTAGCCGGAAATCCAAGGGGACCAGACTATATCCAAGGACAAGCCCTGTTCATATATGTAATATTATACATAGGTAGCCTCCTAGGGGGGAGTCGGTGAGGTCCATTTCAGCAAAACTTACTTTTTTGCATCAAACAAAATATAGGAGATCAGTAATTTAGCATGGTGAGAACATTGGTCCTCCTTGTGAATAACTAGTACCAGTAACTCTGGGGCAGTAGTATGGTTGCCACCTCGTCCCTTTAAACCCAAACACATAATAATTACACAGGTTCTGTGGCTGATTAAGGTGGTAATTAAACTCACTTGGTGCCTTATCTGCATTTAATTAGCCTCAGAACCTGTGTAATTCAAAGCTGTTCGGGTTTAAAGGGATGAGGTGGCAACTCTAGGAGGTAGGTAACTGCAACCGGAGATTAATCTCTGTAAAAATATTGGACCAAAATGATGCAATGGCAAAGCACTCCCAAAACATATGAAAATATAATCTAAGGTGCAATCGACACCAGCCGCAAATAGAGTTTTGTCCTGGGTACATTCTATGGATACGCAAAGGGGTGTAGTATACCCTCCGTAAAAATTTGACCTGGATTGTCCCTGGAGGAGATAACAAGTTTGGGACACCATTCTAAACAGTCCTCCCAATCTTCCTTATCTAGGGATGAGATATCATTCTACACTTTAATACACACAAACACAATATAATACTGAATTTTTTGGTAACATATAAAAGATGGTGTTACGCTGAGTAAATAGACACCTAACATGCCACGCTTTAAAATTGCGCACGCTCGTGGAATGACACAAAACTATGGTATTTAAACATTTCCATAGGCAACGCCTTTACAGACTACCAGCTTAGAGTTACACAGGAGGTCTGGTGCTAGAATTATTGCTCTCGCTCTGTTGTTCGCGGCAATACCTCACATGTGTGGTGCGATCGGTGCTTACGTATGTGTTCAGGACCAGAGCATGCATTCACCTTTGCGCATGTGCATGAGGGTACAGGGGCACTTTTAAAAAAAATCATTTATTTATAGATTTTTTTAATACTGTTTCTTAATTATTTTTTTAGCACTTTATTGCAGTAACAAGAAATGTAAACATCCCTTATGACAGCAATAGGTAGTGACAGGTACTCTTTATGGAGAGATATGGGGTCTATTAGACCCCAGATGTCTCCTCTTCCATTAAAAGCATCTGATCACACCAAGATCGATGGAGCTGTTTACATCCAATGAAACCAGAAGTGACAAAATACTCATTGCTTCCTGTTTCCTATGCCATAGAGATGATCGGGGACGTTCTGGTCCTCAATCAGTTCTAAGGTAAGCCAGCGGAACTACCGGCTTTATTCTGGGCTTGCCGGTTTGGCAGTAGAGCATGGAAAGGCTCCAGCGGGTGGGGGGGAGACCCCTTCCGCTGCTTGTAAAAGCCATCCACCGGCTAATTAGCTGCTAGCATGACTTTTACAAAAACAAAAAAAGATGATTGCCTCCTGAAAAAAACAATACCAGGATGATGCCTGTAGTGCAGGCATCTTTCTGGTATACCACTTTAAACTGCCTTAAAGCGGGATTCCGGCCAGGAATTTTTTTTTTAAAAAACAGCAGCTACAAACACTGTAGCTGCTGACTTTAAATAAGTAGACTTACCTGTCCTGGGTGCCCGCGATGTCGGCCGCCCGAGGCCGACCCGTCCCTCGGCTCTCGGGTCCCGGCACCGCCATCCTAAGTAAGGGAAACAAGCAGTGGAGCCTTGCGGCTTCACTGCCAGTAACCTACGGCGCTTTGTTAATGGGACACGATGTGTTGTGGGACACACACAGTTCCCATAACACACCGCGCCCCATTCCCCAGAAGACAACGAGGGGAGCAGAAGACTGAAGATCACCTAGCAACAGCCAATTCACGTAAGTTTAAAAGAAAAAAATTTTTTAGGGTGGACCTCCACTTTAAGTGGTTTTAATACTACTTTAATTAGAGAATAGGCTAAACCAGCCTTTTTCAACCAGGGTGCCTTCAGGTATCTTCAGGGGTGCCTTGGCAAAACTCCTAAAAATTGCCCAAAAATTATATACAAACCATAGGGTGGATCAAGCCTGCCTTTTAGTTTGAAAAAGTTGGAAAAGAGGAAGGGGTCAATAGCACCACGTCCCAGAAAATAGGTTTCAAAAATAGGGGCTTTGAGGCCATAAAGTGGCCCCAGGGACTTTTAAACGGTGCTAGAGTCAGTAGGGTGAAAGATATGAGATAAAACAAATCTTTTATTTAGTAATCTTAAAAAACAGACATTGGTCAAAACCAACATTGGAAATAAATTTACAAAGCAAATACAAAAATTTCATGGATACAGAGATTAATACCACTCTCTCAACATGTTTCGCTTTCCTAAGCTTCTTCAGGAGATATATATTGTGGTATTGTGATCAGCTATAGAAATAAAAAAATATATATAATAAGGATTAACATGTCTGCTGATGAATTTCAGATACATAAATCATATTAGTATAATCATAACGAAAAACAAAAAATATATGTACAAATGAAAAAATATGTTTATAAAATATGACATATTTTTTCATTTGTACATATATTTTTTGTTTTTCGTTATGATTATACTAATATGATTTATGTATCCGAAATTCATCAGCAGACATGTTAATCCTTATTATATATATTTTTTTATTTCTATAGCTGATCACAATACCACAATATATATCTCCTGAAGAAGCTTAGGAAAGCGAAACATGTTGAGAGAGTGGTATTAATCTCTGTATCCATGACATTTTTGTATTTGCTTTGTAAATTTATTTCCAATGTTGGTTTTGACCAATGTCTGTTTTTTAAGATTACTAAATAAAAGATTTGTTTTATCTCATATCTTTCACCTTACTGACTCTAGCACCGTTTAAAAGTCCCTGGGGCCACTTTATGGCCTCAAAGCCCCTATTTTTTCAAGCCTGCCTTTTAGTTACAGAAAGCCACAGGTTTTCACTGTGCACCATTACAACCTTCTATTCGCTGGTCTAACAACCAATGAATATAGTTAATAAGGAGGACGTCAGGCGCCTGCACAGCATCCTTGTTTGCCCCACCTTGCTCCTTTCTGTCAGCACTGGGGTCACATTAGCTGAGGGAGGAAGAGAAACATTAGAATATACTAGTCAGTACCTGTGTGCAAAGGCATGTTTTGCTTTGGAAGAATAAATCACCTTTAACGTTGGGTGTCCTATGTGTGTGGAAGATGCTACATTGTGGGCACAGTGGCTGCATATGATGGGCACAGTGGCTCCAATTGATGGTTATGGTTTTTTTTTCCCAAATTTTTCAGTTTGTTTGCACCCCCCCAAAAATTTAGAGCACCAGCCGCCACTGGTCTTGTGCAGAATTTTGGATGCCTTGACTGAAAAAAGGTTGAGAAACACTGGGCTAAACTATTACATTATAAAATCACAGTGTTTGTAAACATCATGCACTCAGTTTTTTCCCATAATTTATTCTTTAGGTAAAAAATAACTCCATCCAAATGTATTGTTTCCCATGTTGGAACATGCTTTCTCAGGGAAAACTGGCACTACAAGAGTACAGTGGGGAAAATAATTATTTGATCCCCTGCAGATTTTGTATGTTTGCCCACTTAGAAAGAAATGAAGGGTCTATAATTTTTTATCATAGGTGTATTTTAAATGATAGAGACAGAATATCAGCCAAAAAAACAGAAAAAAACACGATACAAATGTTATAAATTGAGTTGCAGTTCAGTGAGTAAAATAAGTATTTGATCCCCAAGCTTGGTGGAGAAACCATTGTTAGCAAGCACAGAGGTAAGACGTTTCTTGTAGTTGGTTACCAGGTTTGCACACATCTCAGGAGGGATTTTGGTCTACTCTTCTTTACAGATCTTCTCTAAATCCTTAAGGTTTCTTGGCTGTCACTTGGCAACTCAAAGTTTCTTTAGGATTAGACTCTGGATACTGGCTAGGCCACTCCATGACCTTAATGTGCTTCTTCTTGAGCCACTCCTTTTTTTCCTTGGCGGTATGTTTTGGGTCATTGTCATGCTGAAAGACCCATCCACCACCCATCTTCAGTGTTCTGGCTGAGGGAAGAATGTTCTCATGCAAGATTTTACAATACATGGCCCCGTCCATTGGCCCCTCAATGCGGCAAAGTTGGCCTGTGCCTTTAGCAGAGAAACAGCCCCAAAGCATAATGGTTCCACCTCCGTGCTAGACTATAGGGATGGTGTTCTTAGGGATATGGTGAGTCTCCCTCCTCCCTCCTAAAGATTACAGCGCACACATACTAAAATGACATTTAAATTAATTTCTTGCTTATTTGCTGAATATGTTCAGGTATAGACCAAAGGAAGAAGCGGAGGAAGATGGAGGAAGAAGCGGGGGAAGAAGAAGACATTTTTAATAAAGGAATTGTCAAAAACCAGCTACAGTGTACCCAATACCCATTCACAGGGGGGGGGGAAATCTGGGGCCCCCTTGTTAAAGGGGACTTCCAGATTCCGATAAGTCCCCCACCCGCAGACCCCCAAAACCACCGGACAAGGGTTGTGGGGATGAGGACCTTGTCCCCATTAACATGGGGACAAGGTATTGTCCCCACCCTCCCCATGTTGAGGGCATGTGGCCTGGTATGGTTCAGGAGGGGGGGCGCTTGCTCATCCCCCACCATTCCTAACCTGCCAGGCTGTGTGCTCAGATAAGGATCTGGTATAGATTTTGGGGGGGACATCATTTTTTTTTTAAATTTTGGTGTTCTCCTTAATATCCATACCAGACTCGAAGGACCTAGTATGGACTGGTGGGTGGAACCTGCGCCGTTTTTTTCTTTGATTTTTACTCTATATATCGCCGGGAAACGGCAATTCATTACAGCCGCGAACAATTTTAAATGACATTTTTTCCTTTAGAAATGCCATTTTGCTACGGTATAGTAATAAACTCTGGAAAGATGTGCTACTTTACAGGCATACTATACCCCCCAGGCACGATATTTAAAAGAATTTTTAATTTTTATTGTTTTACTTTAAGCATTATTAAAATCACTGCTCCTGAAAAAACGGCCGTTTTAAAAACATTTTTTCCAATTGATACATGTCCCCTGGGGCAGGACCCAGGTCCCCATACACTTTTTATGGCAAAGAAATAGCATATAAGCCTTCAGTGAGAACTCTGGATTTTGCAGGTTGGAGCCCCATTGACTTCCACTATTCCCGCATACAGTATCTCACAAAAGTGAGTACACCCCTCACATTTTTGTAAATATATTATTATATCTTTTCATGTGACAACACTGAAGAAATGACACTTTGCTACAATGTAAAGTTGTGAGTGTACAGCTTCTATAACAGTGTAAATTTGCTGTCCCCTCAAAATAACAACAACACAACCATTAATGTCTAAACTGCTGGCAACAAAAGTGAGTACACCCCTAAGTAAAAATATGTCCAAATTGGGCCCATTTAGCCATTTTCCCTCCCTGGTGTCATGTGACTCGTTAGTGTTACAAGGTCTCAGGTGTGAATGAGGAGCAGGCAGGGGCATTGCTAGGGGGTGGCTATTGGGGCTATAGCCCCCAATCTGGGGACCATAGCCCCGAGTCTATGTTTTATTATGTTAATTCAATAAATTATATTTGTACCAAGTATACCTCTTTTATGATTGCTACATGTGCCTGAAAAGTCCACCACTAGGGGACCCCCTTTGCTGTTATGTATAAAGTCCTCTATGTGTGGCGTCAGACCAGCGTTTTCTTAGCCTGTAGATGTGTCCTCCATAAGAGTAAGTAGTCCCGTCCAGCAGGATTTCCTTATCTGACTAAGGGGGCTGAAACCGAGGCTTGGCCCTGGTCAGCAGTAAAACACAGGCATCAAACGCGGTGACCTCACCAGCAGTAGCACATGTAACAACAGATATACAACTCAGGGACAATCCCCCTCCCTTGGATTCAGGGCGGGTAAACTGTCCAATCAGCAATAATGAACACGGAGACATTAAAAAATTTGAACAATAGAACATCTTATCAGCAGAGAGGGCTGTTGGAGGAATCCCCCCCCCCCTCCCCTCACCTCCCCTCTCTGCCCTGCCCACAGTTTGCATGCCAGGGACACCAATACAAACATCCATTCCATAATACACTTCTTCTAAGGCAGACAGACACTACAGAACAACGGGACACAGCCACACCCCATTAGCATGAGACAACACACAATATATACATATACAGTATACAACATTCCAGTGTGGCTGTACAGCGAGTCCGACTAGCACAGATCAGACTGGGGTTCTCGGTCACCCTGTGCCCCTAATGGACACAAGCTGATTTACACATAGGAGGGGCCGGGGGAGCTGGACACGGAGTTTCCAGAACTCTCCAAGGTAAGCTGGGTTCCACAAGCCCCCACCCAAAGTGACTTCCCTCACACATATCCCCTTTCCGCAGGGGACTAACACAGGAGGAGACCCCAGACGGGTTGACTCCGAAGATAGTCAGTAGTTCCAGTCCCCCAATGCCAGTATCCACGCAGTACCCCAAATAAATTGTCCAAAACAGAGCATTACTCACCTAGCCAACCTCTGCCTCTCTCAAGGGCATACCCGCCGCTGGGGAGAGGCGTGGACTGGCCCTTTTCCCTGGAGTTCTTTCAGCCACTGGAGAGAAGACAGGGTGACTGGGCTCACTCCGTCATGCTGTTGGGGATCTGGGCCAATTGCCCAGCATCCCTGGGGTATACAAGTGGAGACTGAAGTCCCATCCACTTTTGGTAGATGAAAATCCCCTAGTGCTTGCAAAGCATGGCTGACATCCTCCTGTCTCAAAGCCCCACCATTTTCTGGGGTTTTGTCAGTGGAGGCCGAAGTCCCATCCACTTTCACAGGAACTCCCTCTTTTGTTAGTTGAGGGCAGAGACTAGCAGCATTTTGCTCTGTTGTCAGCTCTTCTGCTGGGTTGGTGTCAGTGGAGACTACAGTCCCATCCATCGATATCAGCTCAAGCTGCAGTTGTGTGCAGAGGCCAGTAGCATTCTGTACTGTTCACAATTCAGCTGAGGACCCCACATCATCCACTCTGGCTAACTGTTGGGGAGTGACCGTCACCTTCTCACCATGACCACCTGGAGCTGCTGCGTGTGTGGCAGAGGTCTTGGACCCTCTGTCCAGTGGCCAGTGCTTCAGCTGGAGAGAAGTCTCTTGTAACTCCACAGATGCTGCTGTTGGTGCTGGGCAGAGCTCAGTGGGGTTTGGCCCTGATACCAGCTCTTCTGCTGGAGGCTAACCATGTTCTTCCTCAGCAGAAAATTCTATCAAAATCGCCAATCTCTATAACTGGTGTCTGGGGATAGAGGTGCACCATCTCCTGTCTGTAGAATGAAGAAGAGGTTACTGGTGCTGGGCAGAGCTCAGTGATGTTCGGTCCTGATACCAGCTCTTCTGCTGGAGGTTCACTAGGCTGTTTTTCCTCAGCAGAAAAGTCTATCAAATCCCCAGGCTCTGCAACCGGTGTCTGGGGATAGAGGTTCACTATCTCCTGCTTGTGGAATCCAGAAGATGCTATCGGTGCTGGGCAGAGGTTAGCAGAGTTCTGCCCTGTTGTCAGCACTTCCGTTTTGGGGATGGCAATCTCTGGAGTTTCCACTGCCAATTATCTGGCATGCTGCTGGACAGTCACATTCCTCCATCCAACCTCGTCTTGTGCAGAAGCAGGTTCATCAAGGTCAGTCAGCACTTGCTGCATCTGCCATAAGACCTCCGCATCCATAGATGCGGGGGCAGGTTGGAAAAGCACACTTACTATGCCACATTGCCTACTCTTCAGCCAGGATTTCAGAGCTGTCGGCTGGTACTTCTGGATAGTCCCAGGCAAAGGGAGCCCCACCCTGCTGCTGAGCAGAGTCTAGCAGCTGTCTGTAGGCAATCTCCAACTCCCATTCCTGAACGGCCAGAAACTCCAAATCTTCCTGTGCCCAGAGGACTTCTGAGACATTTAGTCTTTGCTCTCTGTGCCATTATTTCCTCCAAATGCCACTCCCAAAGTCAGGGTGCTTGGACAGCCTCCAGTACAACAATCCCAGGCCACCCTAGTCAAAGCCTTCCATGGGGCTGTCATCTGCTGTCTACAGGCACACTTGGGCTACATACCACTGGAGGGCTCTGTAGCTCTCATCCAACCGCATCTCTGCCCGGATCAACCTGCTTAACCCCGCTGTCCACTCCTGGTTTGGTTTTTCCCCCAATAACAGCATTCACACTTCATACTGCGACCTTGGAGACTTTTTCGCTGGTGGTGCTGCTCGAGAGCTAGCGCTTTCTTTCAGAGTTGTAGGCGGACAGAATCATACCATCCCAGCAGGACATGCACTGATACTGGTCCCCTGTTCTGTATCCGCATCTCTCGCAACCTCCTTTGGAATTCCTCTTCCATGACGGTTAGTATCTGTACCTTTGCTCTCCTGCTATCTGGACCTTGGATCCAGGTGGTGGTTTGGATGTGTTCACAGCAAGGAAGCACAATCCCACTGCTGCCGACCCCCATCCTCAACAGCACTATGTCCACCGCAAATGCTTCCTTTGTCCAGAACCAGCACTATCCAAGACCCCTTATCTCACCCAGTCATTAGCCGTAACTCAATGTAGGGTGAAAACAACAGGCTCTTTATTCAAAACACATGTAACAAGAGATATACAACTCAGGGACAATCCCCCCTCCCTTAGATTCAGGACGGGGTAAACTGTCCAATCAGCAAGGAATACAGAGGCATTGAAACATTTGAACAATAGAACACCTTATCAGCAGGGAGGGCTGTTGAATGGATTCCCCCCCCTCCCCTCTCTGCCCTGCCCCCGGTTTGCATGCCAGGAACACCTAACAAACATCCATTCCATAATACACTTCTTCTTTTAAGGTAGACAGACACAACAGAACAATGGGACACAGCCACACCCCAAATGATCCCAGCAAAGAGTCCAACAGCATGAGACAACACACAATATATACATATATACAACATTCCAGTGTGGCTGTACATTGAGTCCGACTAGCACAAATCAGACTGGGGTTCATGGACACAGAGTGATTTACACATCGAAGGGGCTGGGGGAGCTGGACACTGAGTTTCCAGAGCTCTCCAAGGTAAGCTGGGTTCCACAAGTCCCCCATCCAAAGTGATCCTCGTCACAGGAAGAATTGGGCACCAGTCACTTTTTGAATGCAAACAAAAGAGATTTATTTTCGCTTAACAAGAACTAGGGAGGGGGGGGGGGGGTTAGGGCCTGAACACCCTTAGTGTCAGAAACTGTGAACCAGACCGAGACAGAAGTACAGTAAAATCACACTTGTTTATTAATAAAAATAGAAAGGTAAATAGAGTAAGCGTAGTAAAAGCATAGCCAGAGTCCAGTAACCGGATTGGGTAGTCAGCCAAGCCAGAGTTCAGTAACCAGATCGGGTAATCAGCCAAGCCAGAGTTCAGTAACCAGATCGGTAATCAACCAGGCCAGAAGTCAGGGATCCAAGTAGAGGAACAGCAAGCCAGTCTTTAAACAGGAACGCAGGAGATGGTTTCTTGTGATGTGACCAAGGCGAAGGCAGGAATGAAGTAAGCTGGAGATCCTTAAGTAGGCGGGACTGACGAGCAGATCCTCAACAGCTGGTTAACTGTGGAGAGAGATGAGAGCTGGCAATTAGCCGACAGCTGAGCGGCCAGCTCAGAAAAGGAAGGGCTGAGCCAGCCCTGACAGTACCCCCCTCCTCAACGACCCGTCCCCCTCAGGGGACCACTGGGCTGGAGGGGAAAACTTCTATGGAAATCACGGAGGGCAGGGGCATGTATGTCCGGGGATGAGACCCAGGAGCGTTCCTCCGGACTGTACCCCTTCCAATGCACCAGGTACTGTATGCGCCCACTGAACCTACGGGAGTCAGCAATAGATTGTACCTCACACTCCTCATGGTTCTCAACCTGTATAGGGTGAGGACGTGGCACCGAGGTAGTAAAGCGGTTGCAGACCATCGGTTTCAATAAGGAGACATGAAACACATTTTAGATTTGCATACTAGGAGGAAGGTCCAACGCGCAAGCCACTGGGTTAATCCTGCGAAGGATACGGAAAGGCCCAATAAACCGAGGTGCAAACTTCAGTGAGGGAACACAAAGTCGGAGGTTGTGAGATGACAGCCAGACCCTGTCCCTAACCTGGTAGGTAGGCGCAGGCAGGTGTCTGCGGTCAGCTTGGAGTCTGTACCTATCATTAGCATGATGCAAAGCCTCCTGGACTTGTGCCCAAGTGGAACGGAGATGCTCCTCTAGCGCAGGAATACTCTGCGGAACAAATGAGTCAGGCAACATGGAAGGCTGGAAACCATAATTCGCCATAAATGGAGACAATCGGGAAGCAGAATTCAAGGCAGTGTTGTGAGCAAACTCTGCCCATGGTAATAGGTCTGACCAGTTGTTGTGATGGTCAGAAATATAACAACGTAGGAATTGCTCCAAGGACTGATTGGCTCGTTCTGCGGCCCCATTAGACTGCGGGTGATACGCAGAGGAGAAAGCAAGCTGAATTCCCAGCTGTGCACAAAAGGCTCGCCAGAACCGGGACACAAACTGACTACCCCTGTCACCTTGGGTAGCCCATGTAAGCGAAAGATCTCCCGAGCAAAAATGGAAGCCATTACCTTTTGAAGTGGGCAACTTCTTAAGTGGAATACAATGACACATCTTTGAGAACCGGTCAACCACCATAACCATAAGGATAATAGTGTTGCCTTGGGAGTTGGGTAACTCCACAATGAAATCCATAGACAGGTGGGTCCAGGGCCTCTCTCCATTGGGTATGGGTTGTAGGAGGCCCACTGGAAGGTGTCGTGGAGTCTTACTCTGAGCAAAGACGGAACAGGCAGCTACAAAGGCAGTTACATCAGCACATAGACAAGGCCACCAGAATTGTTGGGAAATGGCCCAAACGAGTTGATTCTTACCAGGGTGGCCAGCTGCCTTGGGAGAATGGTAAGTCTGGAGCACGGCAATACAGAGACACTCTGGGACAAAGCAGCGTTTACAAGGTTTTTCAGGAGGAGCATCGACCTGAGTAGCAAGAATTTTGTCACCCAAAGGAGAAGTAAGACTGGTGTGAACCGTAGCCAGAATACGATCAGGAGGAATCATAGGAATCAGAACAGACTCCAACTTGGATGTGGAGGAAAATTGTTGTGACAAGGCGTCAGCCCTTACATTCTTAGTACCGGGTAAGAATGAGACAATGTAATTGAAACTTGAAAAGAAAAGAGCCCATTGCGCCCTTCTGGGAGAGAGGCGTTAAGCCTCAGACAAGAATGTGAGATTCTTATGGTCAGTAAGAATGAGAACCGGCACAGTGGTACCTTCGAGGAGATGTCTCCATTCTTTCAGGGCTAAAATGATTGCCAACAGCTCTCAGTCACCAATCTCGTAATTGCACTCGGCAGGTGACAATTTCTTGGAAAAGTAGCCACAAGGATGTATAGCACTCTCAGAGGTAGGACATTGAGACAGAAGGGCGCCAACACCAGTCTCAGAAGCATCAACCTCAAGGATAAAAGGTAACGTAAGGTCAGGATGTTCCAACACAGGAGCAGAAACAAAGGCAGCCTTGAGACTTTCAAAGGCATTAATGGACTCCGGAGACCAACTCTGTGGGTTACCGTTCTTTCTGGTCATATCGGTCAGGGGCTTGAGCAGAGACGTGACGTTATGAATAAACTTCCGATAATAGTTGGCAAAACCCATGAAACGCTGCAGAGGACCCCACGGGTCGAGGCCACTGTAGGACTGCCGAAAGTTTCTCTGGGTCCATCGAAAAACCAGCAGTGGAAATGACATAGCCCAGGAAATTAACCTGTTCCCGATGGAACTCACACTTCTCCAGTTTACAATAGAGATTGTTCTCTCTTTATTTCTGAAGCACACGACAGACATCTGTATGGTGGCTCTCCAGGGACTTGGAAAATATGAGGATATCATCGAGATAAACCACCAAACATAACTGCAACAAATCTCAGAGGACATTGTTAATAAATTCCTGGAAAACTGCCGGGGGGGGGGGTTACAAAGCCAAAAGGCATTACGAGATACTCATAATGGCCTGTTCTGGTATTAAACGCAGTTTTCCACTCGTCGCCCTCCTTAATCCTCACGAGATTGTAAGCCCCTGTCAGATCAAGCTTAGTGAAAACCGATTGTGACCCCTATAATCAATACAAGGTCTCAGTTCACCGCTCCTCTTCTTCACAAAGAGGAAACCAGCACCAGCAGGAGACGAGGATTTTCGGATGAAACCCAGAGAAAGTGCGTCTGCAACATACTCCTCCATGGCTTTATCCTCCAACACCGAAAAAGGGTAAACCCGGCCAAGAGGGGGAGTGGCACCAGGTTGAAGGTCGATTGCGCAATCATACGGCCGGTGTGGAGGCAAACTACCGGCTTGACCTTTGTCAAAGACATCGCTAAAATCACGGTACTCCTCTGGCAGGGAGGAGAGTGAAGAGGTACACAGGACCTTGGCTACCTCCTGGAAGCATGTTTCACTGCATTGTGGTGACCAGGAGAGAACCTCAGCACGGAGCCAATCAAAGGAGGGGTTGTGCCTCTGTAACCAAGGATAACCAATAACCAGCGGAGAGGAAATCACTTGTAATTGGATTATCTCATGGTGAAGAGCCCTTATGGCCATGGACAACGGAACTGTCTCATGAGTCACATGGGCAGGCTGTAGAGGTCTTCCGTCAAGAGCCTCAATGGCAAGTGGAGTGTCACGCAGCTGTAGTGGAATTGAGTGCTTTGATACAAAGGCAGCATCAATGAACAGGCCTGCAGCTCCAGAGTCGATTAGATATTGTATCTCTGTAGACGACTTAGCCCAAGAAAGGGTGACCGAAACCTTCTGGATAACTGGGGACGACACAAGACCACCTAAGGTCTGTCCATGACAGGACCTCAAGGTTCGGGTCTTCCCAGGACGGGTAGGACAAGACTTCAAAAAGTGACCTGCCTGGCCACAATAAAGGCACAATCTCTCCCTCCTCCTAAGGGCTCTCTCATCCGCAGAGAGACGCATGAAGCCCAAGTGCATGGGTTCATCTTCACTGACCGACTCGGTACCAGGAGGCATGGGAGGTGAGGGAGGCACGGGTGGGACTGCAAAGCTTGGAGGCAAGCGTACAGGAGGCTTCTGCAAGCGCTCCTTAAAAGAAAGTCTTTCTCTGAGTCTGGAGTCAATGAGGATGGCAAACGAGATCAAGCTCTCCAGCTCAGTGGGTATATCTCGGGCTGCTATCTCATCCTGGAGAGAGCTGAGACTTCGAGTTGCCAAGAGACAGCCAAGAAACCTTAAGGATTTAGAGAAGTTCTGTAAAGAAGAGTGGACCAAAATCCCTCCTGAGATGTGTGCAAACCTGGTAACCAACTACAAGTAACGTCTTCCCTTGCCAACAGGGGTTTTTCCACCAAGTACCAAGTCATGTTTTGCTTGGGGATCAAATACTTATTTTACTCACTAGACTGCAACTCAATTTCTAACATTTGTATTGTGTGTTTTTTCTGGCTTTTTGGTTGATATTCTGTCTCTATCATTTATAATGCACCTATGATAACAAAAATATAGACCCTTCATTTCTTTGTAAGTGGGCAAACTTACAAATCCTGCAGGGAATCAAATAATTATTTTATTTATTTATTTTTATTTTCCCCACTGTATATTCTGGTGAGATTTGGGACCCTCGCTACCAGGGTCCCACAGGAAGGACATCACAAACAAGTGCACTGTAAGCTATGAACTTCTGTAAATAAATTTTATTTTTTCTCCTAATTTTTTTCTTTAGACTTCCAATTTTAGATGGCATGGTAAGTGGTTTGGGGTTTAGGTGATTCACATAAAGTCTCATAAAGTCCATAATAACCTGTTGTCTAAAGAATAGTTGTATCTTATATGTGCAACCTTTAGATTTCAACCCACAGGTGGAGGAGCCAAAGCTACAGCTACTACTGTTAAAAGGTGAAATTTCAACTTTAACCACTAGTCCTGACTATTATCTTATTATCTAATTATAATTACCTTATCGGCCAATTCCGTTGCTTCCATACCCAAATATATCTCTATGCATAGGGGGACAGCGTATATTAATAATTGACACAACACGGTGCTTCATACACTGTTCACTTTTATTATCCCAGACAGGGTGTTAAATATGGATAAAAGATAGGAGTTACCGTCCATCTTCCGCCAATAAGGGGTACATATCCAAATGACACATTTCCTTTTAACATACTTTTAACCAGTCATAGTCATTTACTCTTCATTATAATAACTCATTATGTCACATTATATTATGTCACAATATATTATGTTACACTGACAGATATAATTGCAGACCATCTTATGACGCCCATGTAACTTCCGGATGTCTGGTTTCAATTTCAACACAAACTCACTTCTTGCAACAATGTATATTTACCTGATCAACAAAATGATAGCTTTAATTGCACAGTTTGTGTATAACACAAGACACTACATGACTCTTTCAACTGTAGATCTGGGTTTGCATTCAGCACTTGTATGTACAAATAAGGATAAATTCTCGTAATAATCCTAGTCCCCAATCATAGTTCAGAGACCTGTTTTAGGCTGGGTTCACACTGAAGCACAGGGCAGCTCACAGCAGGGGTCCGGTGTTCATCATTTCAGGTCCGATTTCAGACCAAATTTTTGACTGAATTCAGACTTAAAATGGACCAGAAGATGCACAGGACTCCTGTGCAATTCACACTTGAGCCGCTCCGGAGATGTGTGAACCGGCTCCATAGAGAGCCGGTCACAATCTCCTGACATCCAATTTGCAGTAGTGTGAACCCAGCATTAAAGCGGAGCTCCGCCAAAATTTTTTTTTTTAAAGTCAGCAGCTACAAATACTGCAGCTGCTGACTTTTAAAACATGGTCACTTACCTGTCCAGGGTGCCCGTGATGTCGGCACCCGAGGCCGAACCGTCTCTTGGTCCTCGGGTGCTGCCGCCTCCATCTTCGGTAAGGGAATCAGGAAGTAAGTCACGCAACGCAATACGGATGGTCCCTGCTGTCTCTGGGACCTGTGTGTTTCCCAGCAGACAGCGGAGGGGGGGGGGGGGCGGGAAGTGGTGTAAATACCTGCAGATTCTGCAGATATCTATGCCGGAAGTGGGTGCAAATACCTGTATTATACAAGTATCTGCACCCCCCTCCACCCTGAAAGGTGCCAATTGTGACACCGGAGGGGGGGAGGAATCCGATGAGCGGAAGTTCCACTTTTGGGTGGAACTCCGCTTTAAAGTAGATACAAATTTAATCTAGGTTAGATAGAGACGGAAAATGTTACAACCCCTGTCAGGATTTTACTATGTTTCTGTAAAAGGAGGCGAAGAGAAATCTCCCAAATGGGACACAGAGTCAAAGAAACAAATAAAATTGACTGCGGTTTTAACCTTTCCCTACTCTATTCAAAAGTGGCTGCACTAGCGTAGGTGTCCTCTACCAGTTGCCCCCCCCCCCACTACTCCTGTCACCCCCACAGCAGGGCAGAGGGTAGAAAGTGTGGCAAGTCTGTATGGAGGGTAGGAGCTATCCAATTTTTCAAGTGGGTGATTGGTTCCTAGGATGTCGGGCAGTCCTAGCAGCTAATCACCCACTTCTCGCCCTCTGTCCTGCTGTGTAAAGACTGTAAAGGGAGGCTGTGATTGGAGGAAGGGGGGAGTTGACGTAAAGGGGTAAAGCTGTGATGCAATAGGGGACTAAAATGTTGGGGGGGGGGTTGTGATGTGAAGGGAGGACTGTGAGGAAGGAGGTGGACTGTGATGTAAATTGGTAGACTGTGATCTGAAGGAGGGACTGAGGATACTGATGTAAATGACAAGGGGGGGGGGTATAATGTAAGGGGGGGCTATGATTTTTGGGAGCTGTGATGCAAAAGGAGGACTGTCATGAAGGGGGTGGACTGTGATCCGAAAGGGGAACTCAGGACACTGATGTAAAGTGGGGGAACTGTGATGTGAAGGATCTGAGTCATAGCATAAACATGAGATACAGACCTCTGTTGGAAGGAAAGTTTACTGACCAGACCTCTGTGAATTTGAATTCAATACCCTTGCTTTAGACCATGCTTCATGGTACACCCATGTTTAGGGTGTAACCTGAAACATGGTCGACGTGCACAGCCCCCTCCACTTATGGAACCGTAGAGTTCTTCTCCCTGCAGCATCCTTCATTTTTGAAATTGGCATGGCATGGCAGTGCAGCGCAGGAAGTTGTGAATGAAAAAAAACAACCACCATGGTAGGGAACATTTAGTTCTCAATAAAGCACAAGTGCCATAGCTGAAGGTCCTTACTATAGTATGGACCAGGGGCTGAAAGAAGAGTCTGCATGGGCAAGAACATTAAACCTGCAACTCACTGATCACAGTTGCAATGCTTTGCAAGCCGAAATGCAAAAGAATAATATAAGCACATTTTTGCTTTTTGCTAAATAGGTGCATTTATATTTTTTTTAGTGTGATTTTCTCCTTTAAATCACAGTTATAGAAATGCAAGCAAAGCTACAGCTACAACTGCTTATTCCAAGCTCCACCTTGATACCATAGCCGAGTGTACTGTGCATTTTTTTGCTGCCCTGCCTCCACACCGAAAGAGTCACAACAGTGTATGTGGGAGCACTTGTTTCACCTCCAGATTTACTCCACATTTGTAGAGAGATCATGCTGCTGCAGAGCCAAAGAAATCCCACCCAATGCTCACCTTTCTCTGCAGCATTCTCTTGTGAGTCCAGGCTGCAATGATGTTGAACCTTTAGTGGGTGTGTCCTTGGCGCCCTGGGATCTCAGGAAGTGGGTTGAATGATACTAGTCTTGTTTCTTTGGTCTGTGTGTGTCCTTCTTTGAGACATTAGTAGTTTAAAACCCCATTCCAGGCTTAAATACTGCCAGCTCTGCCCCCCCCCCCACCTTATTTAGGGGCTCTGCCAGACAGGCGCTGAGGCCCATCCTATATGCTGAGCTGCTTTTTGCTGCATCCACCTCGGAGCTGCATGCAGGCAGCCCATAGAAGTGGATGCAGACGCATTGGATGCATAGATTTGAAAGCAGACACTGTGGGCTTGATTTACTAAAACTGGAAAGTGCAAAATCTAGTGCAGCTGTGAATGGTATCCAATGAGCTTCTAACTGCAGCTTGGTCAATTAATAGATATGTAGCAATAACTCACGGTGGAGCTGCTGGTTTAAGCGGGCCTATCCTCTTTGCTCTACACCCTTCTTAAATTGTTCACTCCCGTTGACACAACTGTAGTGCAGTGTTGAAACAATATGAGCATTAACTTTAACAATATACACTTACAATTAAGATTACCTCTACCCGGGTGCTGGTAGCTCCACCTGTAGGAGAAATGACAACACTGCACACAAACTTCAATAATGACCAAAAATAATTTCTTTCTTTGAATAAGTAATATATTTATATAAAGAGTTATTTCAATGAATATACTATTACACCAACGTAGTGTGATAGTATAAAAAATAATTATGACAATTAATAACAATCACAGAAATATATATGTGTCTATTGGTATGAATCTATACCCGGGAGCTCCCCCTGCTCTAGACCTTAAAGTCACTATACCAAAATGCAGGGCCTGCAATGAAAGAGGTAGTCCAGACGTCTTCAGTCTTCGCTAGCTCTTATGATTGTAATCCACAAAGGGTTCCTCCTGGGTGTTGCGCAGTGTAGTATAACACACTAAAACAATTGTAATCCAAATGAGTGACTAGGTGTCTTTATATGAAGAAACAAAACATCTAACATCCGCTCTTGAACGCTGAAGTCTATTTGGATGTAATACTCTCAGACTTAACTTGTTCCGTGGGACTATCAGTCCCAGCAACACTCTGTACAGTTCTAAAGAAGTGTGTGTAATACCCAATTAAACTTCTGAGTGTCAACCCTCTCACCATACGGGATCCAAGCAGGTGGATGTCTCCGGTCCAGCAGTTCTCAGTTCCGTATAGAGGCACCACCACGCCGTCACACTGTTCCGTCCAGAAAGGACCAGGAGTCCTCAGTTAACTCCCCACGGGTCCTCCGGAACAATCACGTCTCTTGTCCAGCTCACTGCGATGCCATGGCAGGATACTGGAGCTGCTCCACTCCTTCGCAAGGTAGGCCGCAACCCCGTGGGACACACACACCCACAGAGTCCTGCTGGCAGGCCACGCGTCCCAGGAACAAGAGAGCTAAAATGGTCGCTGCCTACCATTTTATATCCTCCCACAATGCAGTTCAGTTCTGACTTTGTCCAGGAGCATTGTGGGTGGTTCAGAGCTACAGTTCCGAAGTAAACAGTGAATCACTTCCATGTCACTTAATCCTGAGACGTAAACTTATTGTACTTTATCAATTGTCCACAAGATGGCGCTAACACAACTTATGCATCGTGTAATACACATAGAGCTAGAAACAACAGTTGTCAGCGCTACAGATAGAAAAAAAATGGAAGCTGATTGCTTACTATGCAGAGCAGCAGAAGATTTTGTACTCTCCAGTTTTAGTAAATCAACCCCAGTGTGTTTGAATCTGTGCACCCGCTGCTGCCCGCATGTCAGATTTTGACATGCAACTGTGTTCGTGCAACCACTGCATCTGCATCCACTTCTATCGGCTGCCTGCCCACAGCTCTGAAGAGGATGCACACGCAGCAATAATTTGCTCAGCATAGAGAATGTGCCTCAGCACCCATCTGAATAAGCACTTTTGTTCTGAAGAAAGCGGCAAAAATAATAAATATGAATAATAATAAACATAATAATAAACATACATTAGAAACAGGAGTAATAACTTACTGTAGCTGGTCATGACATGCAAAATCTGACTGCATATTGGTGGAAATCTATAGAAGAAATGGGTTGTAATAATCCACGGCTAGTTGATTTCAATAAAACAGCAGAGTTTAATACTATTGACTTTAATTTCATGAGGAATGTTGTCATGTGGCCTTCTGTGGTACAGGCACACTGAACTAATTCCAACCCATATGTATGTTATTATAATCTGTATCTTTAAGATTTACCTTTGATCTTTTTCATAGCAATATTGGAATGTATAGCCTTAGCCCATAGGCTTAAGAGAATGAACCAACATGTTACCTTCCTTACAGACCCCAAAAAGCTTCTTTGCACATCAGTTATTCTTTCCACAAATCATCTCAAAAGTTCTTAAAAAAAAAAAAAAAAAAAAACAAGAACAAATTAACTGCTTAAAGTAAATCTGAGATGAGACTAATGTAGACTGTCATTGCTAACCTACTTCTGAAAATGCAAGTTGCCTGGCTGTCAAACCAATCCTCTAGCTACCATACATTCACTGACCTTGAAGATCTACGCAAATCACAAGTTAATGTACTGTACACTGACTCTGAAAATATTGATGCCATGTTATTATTCTTTTTGGAAGCTCAGCAATGGTAGTTCCCCATATATCTCTCCCATGACAGGTTTTCTTTAAAAGAAACCTATTCTGTGAGACATTCTGAAAATGCTAATTGGTCGTGGCTTTAATAATTTTTAAAATACTGACCTAACACAACTATGTGGTCAGAGCTCCTGATCTGCATACTTGTTCTTGGCCAGTTGCTCAGAATGTACTGAAACTACTGGATCGGCATAACAGCCATCCGATTAGCATTAGAAAAATCAGCCTTCATACTTTTAACACAGAATTCCTTTAAGGCCCAACTAAAGGTATAGTATAAATCTGCTAACTGCATTCAAGCTACAAAACAAAAGGTGTTCAAAGTTTACTTTCTTAGAAAGTAGCCTCTGCCTGAGCAGAAAAGCATGCTGCAGAAGGGAACATGTGGCCCATCTGCAGAGCTCCAAAATGCACTATAGGATACAACAGCAATCCTCATGTCGAGCGTTGAAGTGGGTCTAGAAAAGTGCTTCAAATTGCTTGGGTGTGAACAGAGCCTTTAACTAAGGCAGTGTTTTTCAAACTTTTTTGTCTTGCGGCACACCACAAAGATCTAAAAATTTTGAAGGCACACCTGAAAAGATTTAACAATTATTTATTTTTACACACAATATATACAGTAGCTCACAAAAGTTAGTACACCCCTCACATTTTTGTAAATATTTTATTATATCTTTCCATGTGACAACACTGAAGAAATTACACTACAATGTAAAGTAGTGAGAGTACAGCTTATATAACAGTGTACATTTGCTGTCCCCTCAAAATAACTCAACACAGAGCCATTAATATCTAAACCGCTGGCAACAAAAGTGAGTACACCCCTAAGTGAAAATGTCCAAATTGGGCCCAATTAGCCATTTTCCCTCCCAGGTGTCATATGACTTGTTAGTGTTACAAGGTCTCAGGTGTAAATGGGGAACAGGTGTGTTAAATTTGGTGTCATCGCTCTCACACTCTCATACTGGTCACCGGAAGTTCAACATGGCACTTCATGGCAAAGAACTCTCTGATGATTTGAAAAAAAGAGTTGTTGCTCTACATAAAGATGGCCTAGGCTATAAGAAGATTGCCAAGATCCTAAAACTGAGCTGCAGCATGGTGGCAAGACCATACAGTGATTTAACAGGACAGGTTGCACTCAGAATAGGCCTCGCCATGGTCGACCAAAGAAATTGAATACACATGCTCAGCGTCATATCCAGAGGTTGTCTTTGGGAAATACACGTATGTGTGCTGCCAACATTGCTGCAGAGGTTGAAGGGGTGGGGGGTCAGCCTGACAGTGCTCAGACCATACGCCGCACACTGCACCAAATTGGTCTGCATGGCTGTCATCCCAGAAGGAAGCCTCTTCTAAAGATGATGCACAAGAAAGCCCGCAAACAGTTTGCTGAAGACAAGCAGACTAAGGATATGGATTACTGGAACCATGTCCTGTGGTCTGGTGAGACCAAGATAATAAGATTTTTAAAACAGCTTACCTGTAAAATCCTTCTCTTTGAAGTACATCACGGGACACCGAGCCATAGTAGTTACTATGTGGGTTATAGGCCACCTTCAGGTGATGGACACTGGCACACCATAAGACAAGAAGTCCACTCCCTATATAACCCCTCCCACTACTGGGAGTACCTCAGTTTTGTAGCAAAGCAATACACGTGTATACCAAAAAAGAAGGGAAGGACCTCTGTGTCCAGTGATGTACTTCAAAGAAAAGGATTTTACAGGTAAGCTGTTTTAAAAATTCTATTTTCTTATTGTACATCACAGAGCCATAGTAGTTACTATGTGGGATGTCCCATAGCAATGCTGAAGGGAGGGAGATACAACAAAAGTAGGGCACTAGGAGACTAGGGGACCTGCAGTACACTGCGCCAAAAGGTGATATCCTCATGACCTTTTACATCTATTTAATAGAACCTGGTAAATGTATGGACTGAAGACCAAGTTGCGGCCTTGCAGATTTGAGCCATGGAGGCTTGGTGATGCACTGCCCAGGAAACACTAACAGCCCTGGTGGAGTGCGCTTTAATATGAAAAGTTGGAATTTTCCTCTTTAAACCATAAGCTTGAACAATCACTTGACGAATCCATTTAGATTAGGACCTTCTGGCAACACAAACAAAACATCTGTTTTACGAATCTGAGCGGTCACCTTCAAATAGACCTTGACTGCTCTCACCACATCAAGAGAATGTAGTGAATGTAGTGACCTTTCTTTCACAGAATGAGGTTTTAGAAAAAATGAAGGCAGAACAATATCCTGGTTTAAATGCAAACCTAACACTACCTTCGGTAGGAAATTAGGATGAGGACGCAATACAACCTTATCCTTATGAATAATCAAATATGGCTCTTTACCAGAAAGAGCAGCCAACTCTGATGCTCTTCTTGCAGAAGATATGGCAACCAAAAAACTAATTTAATTGTCAAAAGGACCAAGGCAATACCTCGTATCGGCTCAAAAGGCTGTTTCTGTAATGCCGACAGGACTAAATTCAAGTCCCAAGGGTTCAGGGGTGACCTAATCGGAGGATGAATCCATGTTACCCCCTGAATAAAACTACGAACCAGAGAGTGTGAAGCAAGTGGTCGTTGAAAAAACACAGATAAGGCCGACACCTGGCCTTTGATAGTACTCAAGGCCAGCTTCATTTCCAATCCCATCTGTAGAAATTCAAGGATTCTACCTATGACCTATTTCCTGGTGTGCCAACCCCTGGATTCACACCAGGAGACATATGCCTTCCAGATTCTATAATATATGACTCTGGAGGCCTGCTTCCTAGCATTAACCAAAGTAGAAACTACTGAACCTGACAGCCCACGGTCTTTCAGAATGTGGGTCTCAATAGCCAAACCATTAAATTTAGCGTTTGTAAGGTAGGATGGAATACAGGACCTTGCGAGAGAAGGTCTGGCCGTGGTGGTAGGATCCATGGATCCCCTACCGCCATCTTTCCGATCTCTGCATACCAACATCTCCTGGGCCACAAGAATCACCTCCTTCCCTTCCTGCTTGATCCCGCAAAGAAGGCGCGGAAGCAGCAGAACAGGAGGGAACGCATAGATCAGTGAAAACTGATCCCATGGCATCTGTTCCACAAGCCAGTGCATCCTTTGTCCTTGACACAAAGTTGTCGATCTTTTTGTTGAACCTGAACGCAAACAGATCCACGTCCGGAATTCCCCATCTTTGACATATTGACAAAAAGATGTTGGGGTGAAGAAACCATTTTACTGGGAACAACTGTTGGCGACTCAAGTAGTCCGCCTGACAGTTTTCTATTCCCGGACTGAAGACTGCCGATAGGCAAGGAATGTTGTCTTGTGCCCAGGATAGGATATGATTTACCCCCTTGGTGATTAATATAGGTCACTGTTGTGGCATTGTCGGATTGGATCCTGACAGGACAATTCCGTAATCTGAGCGTCCAGGCCTTCAGGGCCAGGCGTGCTGCCCGAATCTCTAGAATAATATTGATGGGCAAGGTCATTTCTGTTTTGGACCATTTTCTTCTACAGATGCTTCTTCCAGGACTGCTCCCCAGCTCAGAAGGCTGGCATCTGTTGTCACCACCTTCCAGGTAACTGGTAGGAAGGACTTTCCTTTCTGAAGATTCTTGGATATCAACTGAGGCTTTGACGCACTTTGGGGGATAAATGCATTGAAAAGTCTAGATCTTGGACCTTCTTGTTCCAAGTTGACAGGATACTGTTTTCCAGCAGTCTGGAATGAAACTGCGCATAAGGAACGGCCTCGAATGAACCTACCATCTTTCCCAACAATCTCATGCAAAGTCGAATAGAAGGATTCTTCTTTGCTTTGACCAGCTGAATCAATTCCCTTATGGAACTGATCTTTGCCTGGGGAAAAAACACCCTCTTCTGAGCTGTATCTACGATCAGGCCCAAGTACAGCAATCTCCTTGATGTTTTTAAGGAGAATTTCTCTAGTTTGAGAATCCAACCTAGGTATCCCAGGTAGCTGACTGTGGTGATCAAACTCTGGTTTAAGCGGGCCACTGACTGATCTATCAAGAGTAGATCGTCTAAATAAGCTAGAATTGTTATACCCTGAGCCCTTAATCTGGCTAAAGGGGGATCCAGAACCTTTGTAAACACTCGAGGTGCAGTAGCTAGACCGAAAGGCAGAGCTACAAACTGAAAATGAACATTTTCTATCTCGAAGCATAGATTTTTCTGGTGAGCGGGGAAAATAGGTACATGTCGATAGGCATCCTTGATGTCGATTGACTCTAGTAGTTCTCTACCTTGTAGAATGGAGACCACTGATCGGATTGATTCCATGCGAAAAGAGCGGATATTCAAAAACTCTTTGAGATCTAAAATGGGTCTGACATCCCTGTTTGGTTTTGGTACCGTAAAAAGGTTTGAATAAAACCCTAAACCTCGCTCTTAAATGGGGACCACCAATATCTCTTTTTGAGACAAGAGATGATCAAAAGCCAGAAAGAGAGACTTCTTTTTTCTGGGTCTCTGGGAACGTTTGATCTGAGAAAACGAGGAGACGCAAACTCTCGGAATTCTAGTCTGTACCCTAAAGATATTGAAGAAGCCACCCATTTGTCTCAACACTGTTACTGCCAGACCCTTGAGAACTGCAGAAGTCTTCCCCCCACTCGAGCGAGCGGGGGCGCCCCTTCATGAGGAGGTTTTAGTATTTTGTTTAGTGGGTTTCCTCCCCCAGGGCCTCTTTTGACCCTGGGGTTGACCCTGAGGTTTACCTCTTGAATTTGACCGTGGAAGTCATCGAGACTGCCTGGAGGCAGATGCCCCTGGCACTGGAGAAGAAGCCAGTTTAGAAGAAAAACGCTTAAACTTCTTAACTGGTAAAAGGGAACCTTTTCCATTAGAAATTCTTTAGATGTATTTATCCAGATTGTCTCCAAACAACCATTCACCATGAAATGGAAAACTAGCCAAGAGCTTTTTGCATAGCACTTTGGCTGACCAATTTTTCAACCATAGAAATCTACGCACATGTACCAGCCCGAGCATAAGCCGTGAGGCTTGGAGAATAGAATCTTTCAAAGCGTCTACATAGCTTCATAGCGTCTTCATAGCGTCTACTGTAAAACATAAAGCCTCTGATATCCTGGCCAAATCTTGGGCCTGCTGATCAGGAATAATCTTGAGCACCTCTTTAAACTGGTCTTTTAAGGACTGACATACCCCCATCGCTGCCAGCGCAGGCTGAACCACTGAACCTGCCAGAGAAATATTGTTTTTAAATAGGAATTCCAACTTCTTATCTGTTTGACCCTTCAGCATTTGAGCATTGTCAACAGGACAAGTCAAGTTTTTATTCACAGAGGATATAGCAGCGTCAATTGCTGAAATCCCCCATTTCTTATTAAATTCTTCCTCCATAGGATAAAGTGATGAAAACTTTTTTGGAGGAAAAAACTGTTTATCTGGGTGCTCCCACTCAGAATACATAAGCTTTTTCAGTAATGAATGGATAGGAAAAGCATGAATAGGCTAGGGAGGCTTTAGTGAACCCAAACAAGAAGTGAGCTCATCGACTGACTCCGCTACTGGCAGCAAAAATGTGGAGCGGACCAATTCAGTGAGAGATTGTACCAACAACCTTTCCTGTGAACCCGATCCATCCGTATTAGACTCTTCAGAAGAGGAGTCATCAGCCTCTTCCTGGTCCCCTGAGAGAAAAGCGTCATCTCTCGCCCCCTGTTGCTCAGTTTGGACGGGAACCTATTACGCTTAGTCCCACTCTGGGATGCATTTAAGGTATCAATTTTTTGTTCCAAGCCTAAAGTGGTTGAGGAAAAAAAACACTTCAGTAATATATACAGGGGCTGCAGTGTTAAGAGCAGCTGCAACACCCAACGTCTCTGATGGCTCACTCTGACCAGCCATATCACTCTCAGGTGAGGATGCCATCTTTTTTGGGATGGCTTTAGGCTTCCTAGTGGCTGTAGAAGTCTTTCTAGAGCCCTTTTTTGAGGTGTTTTTACCCCCCTTCTGACCATACTCCGATGCACAAAGCAGAGGTATTACCAGAAGGAATGCATCCACTGCTTGAGCAATAGTCCAGCCCTGCCGCTGCTATTAATGCTCAGCCTGATGCAATAGTAAATGTGTCAAAAGGAATGCCTGTGTCACCAAACCTCTTTCATGCCCCTCTTGCTCTTGTGTCCCTCCGTCAGCTTGCAGCAGTAAAAATGGTGCTTTAAAACACACATTTCCGCACTGGACATTGGAGGACGCCAACGCTGCGCTAAGAGTTTTCCCGCGTGAGCACGGGCTTCTGATCCTATGGGATCACTCTGAGAGGGGGAAAAAAATGGCGAGGAGAGAGCCTAGAAGCTGCTGAGTAGGGCGGCGTGCCGATCGTTTTTTTTTTCCGTTTTTGTCCTAATGTTCTTCCTCGAGAAGAGGGGGAGAATACAACACTGGTGGGGGGTGTCTGGTGAGGAGGAAAAACCCCTCCAGACTTACCAGAGGTCTGCTGCTGACTGGAGAGAAGGAAGCCTGCTGCTCCGGACACATCATGATCTTTTGAGGAAGCATGAGAAGGTATGTGCTCCATACAGCCCCCAGTGATGACACATAGGCATGACAACATTTACTAAAGTAAAGGAGACATTCATAAGAAAATTCAAAAATTTCTTAGAAAACTCCACTTACCTTTCCCGCCACAGGGTTTTCTGTGGTACAACCAACAGACCCAATCTTCACCCTTTACAGTGGTTTCCGTTAATAAACCTTCAGGAGCTGGTGACCCTTGGGGAACTCACAATCCTGGGCTTGTAATAGCACCTCCGCCAGTAAAACTTTATGGCCTTAATACCAAATGTACTGGATCCCGGGGTCCACCTCTCTAAAAAGAGAAGTGTTTACAGCCAAAACCTCGTTTCTTCGGACACGAGGCCCGGGTACCATTCAGTTCGGCATAAGAGACACTTTGAATGGATCTGGCTGCATAGCTAGCCCCAGCAAGGATTGTTCTAGTGGAGCTCAGCACAGCACATCTTTACCAACACCTTAGACACTGGCAAAAAAACTCCCAGTTTACCTCCCACTGCTGGGAGGTACTCCCAATAGTGGGAGGGGTTATATAGGGAGTGGACTTCTTGTCTTAAGGTGTGCCAGTGTCCATCACCTGAAGGTGGCCTATAACCCACATAGTAACTACTATGGCTCTGTGTCCCGTGATGTACGATAAGAAAAACGTATTTGGTTCAGATGGTGTCAAGTGTGTGTGACGGCAACCAGGTAAGGACAGAGTACAAAGACAAGTGTGTTTTCCCTACAGTCAAGCATGGTGGTAGGAGTGTCATGGTCTGGAGCTGCATGAGTGCTGCCGGCACTGGGGAGCTACAGTTCATTGAGGGAACCATGAATGCCAACATGTGCTGTGACATACTGAAGCAGAACATGATCCCCTCCCTTCGGAGACTGGACCGCAGGGCAGTATTTCAACATGATAACGACCCCAAACACACCTCCATGACGACTACTGCCTTGCTAAAGAAGCTGAGGGTAAAGGTGATGGGCTGGCCAAGCATGTCTCTAGACCTAAACCCTATTGAGCATCTGTGGGGCATCCTCAAAGATGGAGGAGTGGAAGAGGACTCCAGTGGCAACCTGTGAAGCTCTGGTGAACTCCATGCCCAAGAGGGTTAAGGCAGTGCTGGGAAATAATGGTGGAAACACAAAATATTGACACTTTGGGCCCAATTTGGACATTTTCACTTAGGGGTGTACTCACTTTTGTTGCCAGCGGTTTAGATATTAATGACTGTGTGTTGAGTTATTTTGAGGGGAAAGCAAATTTACACTGTTATACAAGCTGTACACTCACTACTTTACATTGTAGCAAAGTGTCATTTCTTTAGTGTTGTCACATGAAAAGATATAATAAAATATTTACAGAAATGTGAAGGGTGTACTCACTTTTGTGAGATACTGTATATATACAGTTGTGCTCATAAGTTTACATACCCTGGCAGAATTTATGATTTCTTGGACATTTTTCCGAGAATATGAATGATAACACAAAAACTTTTCTTCCACTCATGGTTAATGTTTGGCTTAAACCATTTATTATCAATCAACTGTGTTTACTCTTTTTAAATCATAATGACAACAGAAACTAGCCAAATGACCCTGATCAAAAGTTTACAGACCCCAGCTATTAATACCGCGTATTGCCCCCTTTAACATCAATGACAGCTTGAAGTCTTTTGTGGTATTTGTGGATATGGCTCTTTATCTTCTCAGATGGTAAAGCTGCCCATTCCTCTTGGCAAAAAGCCTCCAGTTCCTGTAAATTCTTGGGCTGTATTGCATGAACTGCACATTTGAGATGTCCCCAGAGTGGCTCAATGATATTGAGGTCAGGAAACTGAGATGGCCACACCAGAACCTTCACTTTATTCTGCTGTAGCCAATGACAGGTCGACTTGGCCTTGTGTTTTGGATCAATGTCATGTTGGAATGTTCAAGTATGTCCCATGCGCAGCTTCCTGGCTGATGAATGGAAATGTTCCTGCAGTACTTTTTGATAACATACTGCATAGATCTTGCCATCAATGTTGACCAAATTTCCTGAGCCTTGTAGCTCATACATCTCCAAAACATAAGCGATCCACCTCCGTGTTTCACAGTAGGAATGATGTACCTTTCATCATAGGCCTTGTTGACTGCTCTCCAAATGAGTTGTTTATAGTTGTAGCCGAAAAGCTAAATTTTGGTCTCATCACTTCAAATGACTTTGTGCAAGAAGGTTTGAGGCTTGTCTCTGTGTTGTTTGGCATATTGTAAGCAGGATACTTTTTGGCATTTGCGTAGTAATGGCTTTCTTCTGGTGACTCGACCATGCAGCCCATCTTTCTTCAAGTGCCTCCATTTTGTGCATCTTGAAACAGCCACACCACATGTTTTCAGTTGAGAATGCCAATCAGCAGTGTTCAAAAGCCAATCAAGAAGTGGAAAATGAGGGCTTCTGTTGAAACCAAATCACGGTCAGGTAGACCGACCACCTGAAGTTATTTGTGGGGTTTTTTTTCATCTCAAACTATTTTCCTGGCAGTTTTGGCTGAAATTTTAGTTGGTCGGTCTACCTGACCGTGGTTTGGTTTCAACAGAAGCCCTCATTTTCCACTTCTTGATTGGCTTTTGAACACTGCTGATTGGCATTCTCAATTCCTTGGATATCTTTTTATAACTCTTTCCTTTTTTATACAGTTCAACTACCTTTACCGGCAGATCCTTTGACAATGCTTTTGCTTTCCACATGACTCAGAATCCAGAAACGTCAGTGCAGTACTGGATGAAAGATGCAAGGGTCTGTCAGGAGTCCAGAAACTCACTGTCATTTTATACACACACACTAATTACAAGCAAAGAGATCACAGGTGAGGATGGTTATCTTTAACCACTTGACGACCGCCTCACGCCGATGTACGTCGGCAAAGTGGCACGGACAGGCAAAATCACGTACAGGGTACGTGATTTGCCTTCCGCGGGTGGGGGGTCCGATCGGACCCCCCCCCCGGTGCCCGAGGCGGTCGTCTTTTGTCCAGCGGCGATCGGTGATGAGGGGGAGACCATCCGTTCGCGGCCCCCCCCTCGCGATCGCCGCCGGCCAATGAGAACACTCCTTTGCTGCTGTATGCTAAACAGCAGCAAAGGAAGTGATGTCATCTCCCCTCGGGTCGGTATTTTCCGTTCCGGCCCGAGGAGAGACGACAAGTATGTGAGTGCACAAACACTACACACACAGTAGAACATGCCAGGCACACAAATCACCCCGATCCCCACCCCGATCGCCCCCCGATCCCCCCCCGATCCCCCCCCAATCACCCCCCCCCCCTGTCACAAACTGACACCAGCAGTTTTTTTTTTTTTTTTTTTTTTTTTTTTTCTGATTACTGCATAGTGTCAGTTTGTGACAGTTACTGTGTTGGGACAGTGTATATTACCCCCCTTTAGGTCTAGGGTACCCCCCTAACCCCCCCTAATAAAGTTTTAACCCCTTGATCACCCCCTGTCACCAGTGTCGCTAAGCGATCATTTTTCTGATCGCTGTATTAGTGTCGCTGGTGACGCTAGTTAGTGAGGTAAATATTTAGGTTCGCCGTCAGCGTTTTATAGCGTCAGGGACCCCCATATACTACCTAATAAATGTTTTAACCCCTTGATTGCCCCCTAGTTAACCCTTTCACCACTGATCACCGTATAACCGTTACGGTTGACGCTGGTTAGTTCGTTTATTTTTTATAGTGTCAGGGCACCCGCCGTTTATTACCGAATAAAGGTTTAGCCCCCCGATCGCCCGGCGGTGATATGCGTCGCCCCAGGCAGCGTCAAATTAGCGCCAGTACCGCTAACACCCACGCACGCAGCATGCGCCTCCCTTAGTGGTATAGTATCTGAACGGATCAATATCTGATCCGATCAGATCTATACTAGCGTCCCCAGCAGTTTAGGGTTCCCAAAAACGCAGTGTTAGCGGGATCAGCCCAGATACCTGCTAGCACCTGCGTTTTGTCCCTCCGCCCGGCCCAGCCCAGCCCACCCAAGTGCAGTATCGATCGATCACTGACACTTACAAAACACTAAACGCATAACTGCAGCGTTCGCAGAGTCAGGCCTGATCCCTGCGATCGCTAACAGTTTTTTTTGTAGCGTTTTGGTGAACTGGCAAGCACCAGCCCCAGGCAGCGTCAGATTAGCGCCAGTACCGCTAACACCCACGCACGCACCGTACACCTCCCTTAGTGGTATAGTATCTGATCGCATCAATATCTGATCCGATCAGATCTATACTAGCGTCACCAGCAGTTTAGGGTTCCCAAAAACGCAGTGTTAGCGGGATCAGCCCAGATACCTGCTAGCACCTGCGTTTTGCCCCTCCGCCCGGCCCGGCCCAGCCCACCCAAGTGCAGTATCGATCGATCACTGTCACTTACAAAACACTAAACGCATAACAGCAGCGTTCGCAGAGTCAGGCCTGATCCCTGCGATCGCTAACAGTTTTTTGGTAGCGTTTTGGTGAACTGGCAAGCGCCAGCGGCCTAGTACACCCCGGTCGTAGTCAAACCAGCACTGCAGTAACACTTGGTGACGTGGCGAGTCCCATAAGTGCAGTTCAAGCTGGTGAGGTGGCAAGCACAAGTAGTGTCCCGCCGCCACCAAAAAGACAAACACAGGCCCGTCGTGCCCATAGTGCCCTTCCTGCTGCATTCGCCAATCCTAATTGGGAACCCACCGCTTCTGCAGCGCCCGTACCTCCCCCATTCACATCCCCAACCAAATGCAGTCGGCTGCATGAGAGGCATTTTTATGTCCTCCCGAGTACCACTACCCAACGAACCCCCCAAAAAAGATGTCGTGTCTGCAGCAAGCGCGGATATAGGCGTGACACCCGCTATTATTGTCCCTCCTGTCCTGACAATCCTGGTCTTTGCATTGGTGAATGTTTTGAACGCTACCATTCACTAGTTGAGTATTAGCGTAGGGTACAGCATTGCACAGACTAGGCACACTTTCACAGGGTCTCCCAAGATGCCATCGCATTTTGAGAGACCCGAACCTGGAACCGGTTACCGTTATAAAAGTTAGTTACAAAAAAAGTGTAAAAAAAAAAAAAATATGAAATAAAAAAAAATAGTTGTCGTTTTATTGTTCTCTCTCTCTATTCTCTCTCTCTATTGTTCTGCTCTTTTTTACTGTATTCTATTCTGCAATGTTTTATTGTTATTGTTATTGTTATTGATTGTTATTGTTATTGTTATTATGTTTTATCATGTTTGTTTTTCAGGTGTGTAATTATTTACACTTTACTGTGCTTTATTGTTAACCATTGTTAACCATTTTTTTGTCTTCAGGTACGCCATTCACGACTTTGAGTGGTTATACCAGAATGATGCCTGCAGGTTTAGGTATCATCTTGGTATCATTCTTTTCAGCCAGCGGTCGGCTTTCATGCAAAAGCAATCCTAGCGGCTAATTAGCCTCTAGACTGCTTTTACAAGCCGTGGGAGGGAATGCCCCCCCCCCCCACCGTCTTCCGTGTTTTTCTCTGGCTCTCCTGTCTCAACAGGGAACCTGAGAATGCAGCCGGTGATTCAGCCAGCTGACCATAGAGCTGATCAGAGACCAGAGTGGCTCCAAACATCTCTATGGCCTAAGAAACCGGAAGCTACGAGTATTTCATGACTTAGATTTCGCCGGATGTAAATAGCGCCATTGGGAAATTGGGGAAGCATTTTATCACACCGATCTTGGTGTGGTCATTTGCTTTGAGGGCAGAGGAGAGATCTAGGGTCTAATAGACCACAATTTTTTCAAAAAAGAGTACCTGTCACTACCTATTGCTATCATAGGGGATATTTACATTCCCCGAGATAACAATAAAAATGATTAAAAAAAAAAATATGAAAGGAACAGTTTAAAAGTAAGATTAAAAAAGCAAAAAAATAATAAAGAAAAAAAAAAAAAAAAAAAAAAAACACCCCTGTCGCCCCCTGCTCTCGCGCTAAGGCGAACGCAAGCGGCGGTCTGTCGTCAAACGTAAACAGCAATTGCACCATGCATGTGAGGTATCACCGCGAAGGCCAGATCGAGTGCAGTAATTTTTCCAGTAGACCTCCTCTGTAAATCTAAAGTGGTAACCTGTAAAGGCTTTTGAAGGCTTTTAAACATGTATTTATTTTGTTGCCACTGCACGTTTGTGCGCAATTTTAAAGCATGTCATGTTTGGTATCCATGTACTCGGCCTGAGATCATCTTTTTTATTTCATCAAACATTTGGGCAATATAGCGTGTTTTAGTGCATTAAAATTAAAAAAAGTGTGTTTTTTCCCCAAAAAATGCGTTTGAAAAATCGCTGCGCAATTACTGTGTGAAAAAAAAAAATGAAACACCCACCATTTTAATCTGTAGGGCATTTGCTTTAAAAAAATATATAATGTTTGGGGGTTCAAAGTAATTTTTTTGCAAAAAAAAAAAACTTTTTCATGTAAACAATAAGTGTCAGAAAGGGCTTTGTCTTCAAGTGGTTAGAAGAGTGGGTGATGTGTGACATAAGCTTCTAAATGTTGTGCATAAAATGCCAGGACAGTTCAAAACCCCCCCAAATGACCCCATTTTGGAAAGTAGACACCCCAAGCTATTTGCTGAGAGGCATGTCGAGTCCATGGAATATTTTATATTGCGACACAAGTTGCGGGAAAGAGACAAATTTTTTTTTTTTTTTTTGCACAAAGTTGTCACTAAATGATATATTGCTCAAACATGCCATGGAAATATATGAAATTACACCCCAAAATACATTCTGCTGCTTCTCCTGAGTACGGGGATACCACATGTGTGAGACTTTTTGGGAGCCTAGCCGCGTACGGGACCCCGAAAACCAAGCACCGCCTTCAGGCTTTCTAAGGGCGTGAATTTTTGATTTCACTCTTCACTGCCTATCACAGTTTCGGAGGCCATGGAATGCCCAGGTGGCACAAAACCCCCCCAAATGACCCCATTTTGGAAAGTAGACACCCCAAGCTATTTGCTGAGAGGTATAGTGAGTATTTTGCAGACCTCACTTTTTGTCACAAAGTTTTGAAAATTGAAAAAAGAAAAAAAAAAATGTTTTTTCTTGTCTTTCTTCATTTTCAAAAACAAATGAGAGCTGCAAAATACTCACCATGCCTTTCAGCAAATAGCTTGGGGTGTCTACTTTCCAAAATGGGGTCATTTGGGGGGGTTTTGTGCCACCTGGGCATTCCATGGCCTCCGAAACTGTGATAGGCAGTAAAGAGTGAAATCAAAAATTTTCACCCTTAGAAATCCTGAAGGCAGTGATTGGTTTTTGGGGTCCAGTACGCGGCTAGGCTCCCAAAAAGTCCCACACATGTGGTATCCCCATACTCAGGAGAAGCAGCTAAATGTATTTTGGGGTGCAATTCCACATATGCCCATGGCCTGTGTGAGCAATATATCATTTAGTGACAACTTTATGAAAAAAAAAAAAAAAAAAAAAAAAAAGTGTCACTTTCCCGCAACTTGTGTCAAAATATAAAATATTCCATGGACTCAATATGCCTCTCAGCAAATAGCTTGGGGTGTCTACTTTCCAAAATGGGGTCATTTTGGGGGGTTTTGTGCCACCTGGGCATTCCATGGCCTCCGAAACTGTGATAGGCAGTGAAGAGTGAAAGCAAAAATTTACACCCTTAGAAATCCTGAAGGCGGTGATTGGTTTTCGGGGCCCCGTACGCGGCTAGGCTCCCAAAAAGTCCCACACATGTGGTATCCCCATACTCAGGAGAAGCAGCTAAATGTATTTTGGGGTGCAATTCCACATAGGCCCATGGCCTGTGTGAGCAATATATCATTTAGTGACAACTTTTTGTAATTTTTTTTTTTTTTTTTTTTTGTCATTTTTCAATCACTTGGGACAAAAAAAATAAAT
Organism: Lithobates clamitans; assembly: GCA_037952925.1. Lineage (NCBI taxonomy): Eukaryota > Metazoa > Chordata > Amphibia > Anura > Ranidae > Lithobates > Lithobates clamitans. Next base: position 70,453 of record JBBGZY010001178.1, read on the forward strand.
ATTCAATGGGTTCAACATGCCTCTCAGCAATTTCCTTGGGGTGTCTACTTTCCAAAATGGGGTCATTTGGGGGGGTTTTGTACTGCCCTGCCATTTTAGCACCTCAAGAAATGACATAGGCAGTCATAAACTAAAAGCTGTGTAAATTCCAGAAAATGTACCCTAGTTTGTAGACGCTATAACTTTTGCGCAAACCAATAAATATACACTTATTGACATTTTTTTTACCAAAGACATGTGGCCGAATACATTTTGGCCTAAATGTATGACTAAAATTTAGTTTATTGGATTTTTTTTATAACAAAAAGTAGAAAATATCATTTTTTTTCAAAATTTTCGGTCTTTTTCCGTTTATAGCGCAAAAAATAAAAACCGCAGAGGTGATCAAATACCATCAAAAGAAAGCTCTATTTGTGGGAAGAAAAGGACGCAAATTTCGTTTGGGTACAGCATTGCATGACCGCGCAATTAGCAGTTAAAGCGACGCAGTGCCAAATTGGAAAAAGACCTCTGGTCCTTAGGCAGCATAATGGTCCGGGGCTCAAGTGGTTAATAGCCATTCAAATCCCTTTGTGTCAACTTGTGTGCATGTTATCAGGCCAAAATTACTAGGGTATGTAAACTGTTGATCAGGATCATTTGGGTAGTTTCTATTTTGATTATGATTTAAAAAGAGTAAACACATTTGATTGATAATAAATAGCTTCAGCCAAACACTAACCATGAGTGAAAGAAAATTTTTTGTGTATCATTCATATTCTCTGAAAAATGGCCAAGAAATCATAAATTCTGCCAGGGTATATAAACTTATGAGCACAACTGTGTATAAGGAGAATGGGCACTGCGCCAATAGATGTGTGGCAGTTAATTGTGGCTAAAGCCTATTTTTGTAACCAGTTCTTAAAAATTCATAAGTGGGAAAAAAAAAAGAGAATCCACCTGGACTGCCGGTCCAAGTGTTGAAGCAGACTCTTAAGTTAACACTGTAGTATAGACAAAACAGAAAAGGGAACATGTGCCCCTAGTCTAAGGCCCAATATACACTATTAGATTTTCTGCAGATTTTTGTCTTCGGATTCACCAAAACCATATAATATGAGGTCAAACCTTAAGAGTTTTAGTTTGTATACAATCAGGCAGGTTCTTGTACTACATGTTTTTGGTAAATCTGAGGACAAAAATCTGCAGAAAATCTAATAGTGTGTATGGGGTCTAAGTGTAGTATCTCACAACATTTATTAAAAGAATCAACAGGTATCCACTCACATGAGGGAGGAAGTATACAGGCACATCATAAATAGAAGTTGCTTCCGTGGTGCTGGTGAAGTTGGTACAGGGCTCGCGCTCTCGGAGAGCTTAAGAAAGGAGTGTTGCAGCCCCTTTATGGACTAAAGGATAACCCCTCAAAAAATTGGTGGGACTTTAAAGGCAACGGAGTAATAAAAAACAATTTTATTGGTACAAATATACAAAAATCTAGTACAGTTCACATATGACAATGGAGAAAAAAAGTATGAATATACTGATGTAGAATTCGAATGTATATTCGTGTAGTCTTCCACCTGGGCCTACGTGTTTCGGGACTACATAGAGAGTCCCTTCATCAAGGGCAACTTGTAGGAAGAATCACACTGCATAATAGGATGTAAATTTGAATAATTAGGAATCATATGTATAAAACAAATTGCCTGTATCCTAGACCATTCTGCCTGGTTAAACATCAAAAATTACAACAAACCCAAGCATATTCAATTAAGGAAGCTCACTGCCAAATCCCGGAGGCGAATCTGTCAGGGACGCCCCGAAAAACCAGAGGAAAATCGGGCGTATGGCTGGCCCCACCTTATCCACACTGGTCCCCGCTAGGGATGAGCCGAACACCCCCCTGTTCGGTTCGCACCAGAACATGCGAACAGGAAAAAAATTCGTTCGAACACGCGAACACCGTTAAAGTCTATGGGACACGAACATGAATAATCAAAAGTGCTAATTTTAAAGGCTAATATGCAAGTTATTGTCAATAAAAGTGTTTGGGGACCTGGGTCCTGCCCCAGGGGACATGAATCAATACAAAAAAAAGTTTTAAAAACGGCCGTTTTTTTCAGGAGCAGTGATTTTAATAATGCTTAAAGTCAAACAATAAAAGTGTAATATCCCTTTAAATTTCATACCTGGGGGGTGTCTATAGTATGCCTGTAAAGGGGCGCATGTTTCCCGTGTTTAGAACAGTCTGACAGCAAAATGACATTTTGAAGGAAAAAACACATTTAAAACTACCGCGGCTATTGCATTGCCGACAATACACATAGAAGTTCATTGATAAAAACGGCATGGGAATTCCCCACAGGGCAACCCCGAACCTTCAGGTCTGGTATGGATTTTAAGGGGAACCCCGCGCCAAAAAAAAAAAAAAAAAAATGGCGTGGGGTCCCCCTAAAAATCCATACCAGACCCTTATCCGAGCACGCAACCTGGCAGGTCGCAGGAAAAGAGGGGGGGACGAGAGTGCGGCCCCCCCCCTCCTGAACCGTACCAGGCCACATGCCCTCAACATTGGGAGGGTGCTTTGGGGTAGCCCCCCAAAACACCTTGTCCCCATGTTGATGAAGACAAGGGCCTCATCCCCACAACCCTGGCCGGTGGTTGTGGGGGTCTGCGGGCGGGGGGCTTATCGGAATCTGGAAGCCCCCTTTAACAAGGGGACCCCCAGATCCCGCCAGATCCCGCCCCCCCCCCCTGTGTGAAATGGTAAGGGGGTACTTACCCCTACCATTTCACTAAAAAACTGTCAAAAATGTTAAAAATGACAAGAGACAGTTTTTGACAATTCCTTTATTTAAATGCTTCTTCTTTCTTCCTTCATCTTCTTCTTCTGGTTCTTCTGGCTCTTCTGGTTCTTCCTCCGGCGTTCTCGTCCAGCATCTTCTCCGCGGCGTCTTCTATCTTCTTCTCCTCGGGCCGCTCCGCACCCATGGCATGGGGGGGAGGCTCCCGCTCTTCTCTTCATCTTCTTCTCTTCTTCATCTTCTTCTTCATCTTCACCGTGCGTCAGAGGGGGGCGGGGTCACCGGATGGCCCCGCCCCCCGTTATTTAAGAACCGTCAGACGAAGAGACTCCGTCACACAGCGGGAGCCTCCCTCCATGCCAGCATGGCTGCGGAGCGGCCCGGAGAAGAAATGAAGAAGAGAAGAAGGAAGAAGAGAAGAAGAAGAAGAAGATGAAGAAGAGAAGAAGATGAAGAGAAGAGTGGGAGCCTCCCCCCCATGCCATGGGTGCGGAGCGGCCCGAGGAGAAGAAGATAGAAGACGCCGCGGAGAAGATGCTGGACGAGAACGCCGGAGGAAGAACCAGAAGAGCCAGAAGAACCAGAAGAAGAAGAAGATGAAGGAAGAAAGAAGAAGCATTTAAATAAAGGAATTGTCAAAAACTGTCTCTTGTCATTTTTAACATTTTTGACAGTTTTTTAGTGAAATGGTAGGGGTAAGTACCCCCTTACCATTTCACACAGGGGGGGGGCCGGGATCTGGGGGTCCCCTTGTTAAAGGGGGCTTCCAGATTCCGATAAGCCCCCCGCCCGCAGACCCCCACAACCACCGGCCAGGGTTGTGGGGATGAGGCCCTTGTCTTCATCAACATGGGGACAAGGTGTTTTGGGGGGCTACCCCAAAGCACCCTCCCAATGTTGAGGGCATGTGGCCTGGTACGGTTCAGGAGGGGGGGGGGGCCGCACTCTCGTCCCCCCCTCTTTTCCTGCGGCCTGCCAGGTTGCGTGCTCGGATAAGGGTCTGGTATGGATTTTTGGGGGGACCCCACGCCGTTTTTTTTTTTTTTTGGCGCGGGGTTCCCCTTAAAATCCATACCAGACCTGAAGGGTCTGGTATGGAATTTAGGGGGAACCCCACGTCAATTTTTTTTTTTTAATTTTGGCTGGGGTTCCCCTTAATATCCATACCAGACCTGAAGGGCCTTGTATGGAATTTAGGGGGACCCCCACATCATTTTTTTTTTTTTTTTTGGTTCGGGGTTGCCCTGTGGGGAATTCCCATGCCGTTTTTATCAATGAACTTCTATGTGTATTGTCGGCAATGCAATAGCCGCGGTAGTTTTAAATGAGTTTTTTCCTTCCAAATGTCATTTTGCTGTCAGACTGTTCTAAACACAGGAAACATGCGCCCCTTTACAGGCATACTATAGACACCCCCCAGGTACGAAATTTAAAGGGATATTACACTTTTATTGTTTGACTTTAAGCATTAATAAAATCACTGTTCCTGAAAAAACGTCCGTTTTTAAAACTTTTTTTTGCATTGATCCATGTCCCCTGGGGCAGGACCCGGGTCCCCAAACACTTTTTATGACAATAACTTGCATATAAGCCTTTAAAATTAGCACTTTTGATTTCTCCCATAGACTTTTAAAGGGTGTTCCGCGGCATTCGAATTTGCCGCGAACACCCCAAATTGTTCGCTGTTCGGCGAACTTGCGAACAGCCAATGTTCGAGTAGAACATGAGTTCGACTCGAACTCGAAGCTCATCCCTAGTCCCCGCATATGACGCCAAAGGAGCGAAGCTCAGCAGGGGTTGGCACTATCTTAGATGGAGTACAAATTAGATAGAACCCAAGAGGGTATCTAAAAAAAGGGGAAGAAAACCAAATGGACTAGTGTCTATCTGCATGCAAGATAAAACATATAGTACAACCGACATAGCGTGGACACAGAGCCACATATCCGCCATGCGGATCTGTGTCCAAGCAGAACATAAAAGTAAGTGAATATATATGGCTTACCCCAATAATGGCACAAAGCCTAAGGTTGACAGGGAAGGATAAAGTAGGAACCAGAGAATCCAAAGGAGAAACAGAGGACCCCTATGCATACAGACAACTCCAAGGGTTCACAATCAGTAGGAGGCTTCACAAGAAGACAAGGTCTGCAAGATGTAACAAGGAAAGCTGGTGATAACAATAAAAGGTGCCCTCCACGTATAGCAATACATAGTATATATTGCAAGAAAAAGCAATTAAGACAGGCAACAAATCAAGCCTTCAACAGATTGCAGTTCCATAAAAAAAGGGGAGTAAAGAGAGACATTACCATATAAGAACCGGAGCTGTATGTCTTTATGGACTACTGCGCATGCTCTGAAATGCGTTGAAATGCGTTGTGTCGTTTCCTCCCAGTGATCCAATTCCGGCTGGCGCTGCGTGTCAGGCTGCACTCCAACACTTGCAGACTGCCATTAAGTCCTCCCACCCTGGCCCTGTGGATCTAACTGCTGTTACAGTCTTTACTGACGGCTCCCAAATGTATTTATTTTTTTTAAAATTCCCACGGCACACCTGCAAATCTCTTGCAGCACACAATTTGAGAATCACTGAACTAAGGGCATATTCACAGCAGCAGCTGCTATCTGTTGTGAAGGGAGCGGTGCCAATGAAAATGTTTTCTCTTTCCTTCTACTTTATTAAATTATAACAAAGTGACATTTCATTCATCTTTATTCATAGCAGCAGACTGCAATGGGGTGTACTGCATCACAACATGCTGTACTGAAATAAAGTCCAGAATCTCCAATTTTTTTCCAGCACACACTACTGAACTGTTACAATATACTTTAGGATTGCATTGAACAAGGCTGCCCAGCGCAGACCAATGCATATGATGTGAACGGAACCAGAAATTTCAGTTGAGCTTTTAAGAGTCTTTTAAGAGCTACAAATGCTGCTGACTTTTACTATTAGGGCACCTATCTGTCCAGGCATCCAGCGGTGTCCTCACCCAAGCCAATTCTGGAATTGGCTCTCGGCAGCCGCCGCCATCTTGGCTAAGGGGAACCAGCTTCACAGCCGGTTTCCTAGTGCACTGCAAGTGAATATAAAATAAGGTGCAGTGCTAGGTAGAACAAAGCATAATCATAAAAGGATAATATACATGGTGCAACTAGTTGCAAGGACAACAATAAGGTGTGGAAATGTCCTTACAACAATAATGTGAAAAAATTATCCAGAGAGCAATAACGACAAAGTCCAAAAACTCCTGTGAAGTTCCACCAATCAAGCGTGATGTCATGCCAGTAAAAGTGACTGATAGATGTGCCCTTCACCGATATATAGAATGGCCTCTCACCTGATGACCAGGACCCTTTAATTACAGGGGGTCACATAGGGAATGCCTATGTGACTTTGTCGTTATTGCTCTCTGGATAATTTTTTCACATTATTGTTGTAAGGACATTTCCACACCTTATTGTTGTCCTTACAACTAGTTGCACTATGTATATTATCCTTTTATGATTATGCTTTGTTCTACCTAGCGCTGCACCTTATTTTATATTCACTTGAGGGATTTGATTGTTTGACCCTGGTGTTCAGCTGCTCATTTACATATATGCGCTGATTTATCTCTTACATTTACTCCTAGTGCACTGCGCTTTGTCAATGGGCCGCCTGCAGGGGGGATGGAGGGGGGCCAAACTTCCAGCTCACTTTGCCTCGACAAAGTGACCTAGAAGTGGGAGCGGGTACCTGTCAAAACCAGCTACACCCCCCCCCCCCCAAAAAAAAAAATGGTGCCAAATTTTGCAGCAGAGGGGGAGGCAGACAAAGAATTAAAAAAAGTTGCCAGATCCAGAAATGTTACTTTTAAGAGGTTTTTCAATATATAGTTCTACTTTAACAATGCAGCAAGGTAACAAACATTTATATTATAAAATTTGAAGGCAGCTATTGCAGAGTTAAAGTGGTTGTTAACCCACTACTATAAAAACCTCTTATCCACTCTGTTACATAATAAGTTCCCCTGTGGTATGTAAAACATATGCCTATCGGTACCTATAGGAGAGTGGCTCCCAGCACTCAGGTGCCTCCTCTCCTCTGCCCGACTGACAGTTCCAACGGGTGGGGCCGAGCACTGCTGATTACATCAGCCGACAAGGAGAGAGAGAGCCGTGGGGTCATGTGATCGCAGGGAGCCGCTCTCACATAGGTACCGATGAACATATTTTTTACATAACACAGGCACACGTATTATGTAACAGAGGGGATGGAAGGATTTTTTTTAGTATGTATTAGAGCATTAGGAGCAGGGAGGGGGGGAGGGGGCAGGCACTGTCACAAGCAGACAGGCATGGGGGGGACGGGGAGGACACAGGCGCACAGAGGAGACAGATAGCATGCTGCAGATGATGGAGGCACATACTCCAACCACGGTGTCAGGGCTCAGCAGCCCTGATATATCGTGGTCATCGTACAGAGGGGAGGGCAGAAACTGGCAGGATCAGCCAGGTAGTTCAGGCAATACAGGGGTCCAAATTACACAGCTCACACTGACTGCGGGGATGAAATCGAGTTCAGTGGAATCCTCACGATTTCATTCCCGCATGGCATGTCTGACTTTGGGGGTGATTTCAGAGATATCTGTGCAGGTTTCTGTACAGATGTCAATGGAAATCTCAACCCAAAACCGCCAATAGTACAGAAACTACTTTTGGGAATTGGTGCGGTGCTGCAAATGCGGCTGTGTGTACCGATTCGGGCGCTCCAATTGCCGCCAATTTGACATGTCAAATTGCATCAATGTGAACCAGGGCTAAGGTTATTAGTCTTGAACAATTTACCTTCTGTCAGGAAGCTTCCTTTCACTTTTAAAATCAAGCTATCACTAACCACTTTACTCTGCATATGCCAATTGTCGGGCTCTCAAACTGACTCTCTGGCTTCAATGCTTTGATTTTTCGGTATCTGTGACAAAGTAATGAACACAGTGAGTTAACAACCAAGCAGCTACTATTTTAAAGAGCAGTTCAGAAATGTAAGCACAGATATTTCTCTCATAAAAAGGCTTAATTTCAGATTCCAAAAGTCAAAGCCATAGGGGGTATTCTCCAGCTGTTCTAATAAAAGGAAATCATCCCAAGACATGGAGGTAAGCTGGCTTTGGGTGAAAAATGCACAAATTGAAAACAGTTTAGAGATCTTGTGAAGACTGGAAGCATCTGAGATGTGCCATTAACATTTAAAGCATTAACATGTAATGCAAAGGTTTCCTTTAACCACTTCAGCCCCAGAAGATTTGGAAGTTATAGCATCTACAAAATAGGGGATAGATTTTTTTTATCAATCAGGAGTGCTTTATTGAAGGTATTAATACAATATAAAAATACATACAGTTGTGGAGTAGATGACAAACATTACAGTAACTTGTTATGTCACATGCTATATGTTCAATTTCCATCAGCGGAACTCACATTAGATCCATACATATGAGTGCACATCAAGAAAATAATGCTTAGGAGTCAGATCCCAGTAAGTGAGGGAGGGGGGATTAATGGGGACAGAAGGAGGAAGGGGGGTGGGGTGAGTTAGGGAGGGGAAAAACGGAGAGGGGGGGGGACCACATACAGCTATATCAAGGTAACTAAAAAGCTGTCCATGGCAACCATACTTTATCAAATTTCCAGGGGCAGCCACAACTGATATACGTCAGTTTGTATAGGGGTAGGGCAGCATTAATTTTGTCTTCCCAAGTGGATAGAGCAGGGGGAGTAGAGGAGGTCCACTTACATAAGATTTCTTTGTGGCATAAAAAAGTAAATATGAGATTAGCAATACTATGGTGGGATCTTTGTTCATCTTCATGAACAGAGGCTGCTCTAGGCTTTGTGAGGCCTTAGGCAAAATTTAAACATGAGGCCCCACTCGAGCCCTTTGCAGGGGTTAAGGAAGAAACCCAAAGCGGTGCTCTCCGCCTCAGGGTTCATCCTTAGCCCCTGAAAAAATTGAGGCGGGGATGAGGAATGGGAGTGGGAACCATTGGGTAGGGGAGAAGGGGGTAAAAAGGGGGGAGTGGGTAGGAGATGACGGATGGGTAGAGGAGAACTGGAGTGAAACTGGGGGATCCTGGTCTTTATACAGATGGAGGTATGGAGAGAGAGAGAGAGGGATGGAGAGAGAGGGGGAGAGCAAGAGGGATGGAGAGAGAGGGGGGGTGGGGAGAGAGAGGGATGGAGAGAGAGGGGGCGGGAGAGGGATGGAGAGAGAGGGGGGAGGGATGGAGAAAGAGAGAGAGGGATGGATAGGGAGGGATGGAGATGGAGGGATGGAGAGAGAGAGAGAGAGAGAGAGAGAGAGAGAGAGAGAGATAGAGAAAGAGAAATAAAGGAAAGGAAGAAGGATTGAGGGAGAAAAAAAGAGAGGGATGGATGGAGGGAGGGAGAATAAAGTAAAAAAGAGAGAGGGATGGAGGGAGAAAGAGAAAGAAAGGGGGATGGAGGGAGAAAGAAAGGGGGACAGAGGGAGAAAGAAAGAGGGAGAAAGAAAGGGAGATGGAGGGAGAAAGAAAGAGAAAGAAAGAGGGAGAAAGAAAGGGGGACGGAGGGAGAAAGAAAGAGAGAGAAAGAAAGAGAGAGAAAGAAAGAGGGAGAAAGAAAGGGGGACGGAGGGAGAAAGAAAGAGAGAGAAAGAAAGAGGGAGAAAGAAATGGGGACAGAGGGAGAAAAGAAGAGAAAGAAACAGGGAGAACGAAACAGGGGCAGAGGGAGAAAGAAACAGGGAGAAAGAAAGGGGGGCAGAGAAAGCACAGTGTACAGAGTCCAGGATTTAGGAGTGCATGGTCTGCAGTGTAGATATCAGGAGAGCGCTATGCACAGTGTCAGTGCTACATTCAGTGTGCAGAGTTAAAATGCATGTCATGTACAGAAAGTACAGTCTAGGACTGCATTTTTTACTAGCCACTTTAAATAAATGACTCCCCCCTCCAAATCCTCATTCTACATAGGATTGACATCCTGCCCCCCCCCAAAAAAAGCCTTCCCCTGCCATAAAGCTTCTTGTTTCTCCTCCCCCCATAAATGTCCCACCACAGATGCAGCGCGGGCTCAGGCTCCATGCAGGAGGGAGATGTTCTTTCTCCCAGGCTCCTCCTTGTGTGGTCTGTCATGAGACACGTCAAAGCCAAGGAGGAGCCTGGGAAAAGCACCCTCGGCTCTGTTACTCTGGGCTGGCAGGCAACAACTGGTGTGGCATGGGATATGCTGCGGGCGCCTGTAACTTGCAAGTACAGCGTCTGGATTGATGCCTGGCACTAGCGATGTCAGACCCCTCCCCGCCTCCCATACATTACACCAGCTTTATCCGGACGGGGAGAGTTCAGTGCGACCGCCCGGACCGGAAAGGGACACTTCTGCAGAAGCTGGGCTTCTGTATTCAGAAGTGACAGCGATGATCAGAAAGCACAGGGTAGCGCTGGAGATAGCGGAACGCCACCCTGGTGAGTGATCTCAGGCAAATTAGGCGGCCGCGAGGCCCCTGTGAGTGAGAGGCCTTAGGCGACCGCTTAATTTGCCTGATTAAAGAGCCTCCTCTGTTCATGAATACCAAGCAACACAAGTTCAGGTGCCATAGGAACCAAGAGCTCAAGTCGGACATTTAGTTGTTCAAATACCCCGGACCAGAAGGCCACCAGAGCGGGACAGGTCCAGAACAAATGTACATACGTGCCTGGATGTATCCGACACCTGGGGCATTGGGGGTCTCTATCAGGATATATTCTGGACATCCACACCAGGGCAAAGTACACCCTGTGCAGAAATTTAGTTTGTTTAAGCTTATCCCCTGCAGAAATGACCAACTTGGGACCATTTTCCAGACAACCTTCCCAGTCCTCCCCCTCTAGGGCCGGGATATCTGCCTTCCACATTTCCCAAAGCATATCCAGTTTTTGTAAATCAATAGGAAGCAGGGTACCATACAGTGCAGAGAGAGGCCTCGTCAGGTCACCGCTGGACAGGAGGTCTTCCACCGGCCAGGAAGAACCTGCGTCGAGCCATATTCCACACTTTTACCGTCGCTTTAGTTGGCGCAGGGAGATCCTCATATGCCCTCACCCCCATAAGCCAAATTTTATAGTGCTTGCAGCAAGCCCAACCGGGCCGCCTCTACACAAACCGCAGCATTCGATCGTTTTGCCTCAAACCACCAGTACGCTGTGACCAGCATTGCTTTCCAACAATAAACCCGAAGGTTTGGAAGGGCCAAACTCCCCATGTGTGTCGGTAGGCACAGCGTGGATTTCGCCATCGGCGTGGGATGGATCCATTCCATATAAAGGAGTTGATACATCTGTCCACCTCCCAAAAGAAAGATGCCGGTATCCAAACCGGGCTGTTTCAAAAAAGATAGTTGAACTTTGGTAAAATAATCATCTTTAAGATGTTTATACAGCCTATTAAGTTCAGTGGAAGTCCTGACCAGGCTTGACATCTCTCCCTCAAGAGGCGGAGAAGGGGGAATATATTAAGAGCATAGTACTGGGCAGTGTCTCTAGCCACCCTCACACCGAGATACTTAAACTCTGTGACCCATTGCAGCGGTGAGGGGCTAGCCTGGCAGGGGCCCAAGTGTTCAGAGGGAAAAGAACTGATTTGGTCCAATTGATCCAGATACATGATAGGGAACCAAATTTGTCAAATATCTCTAGGGCAGCAGACAAGGATGTGCCTGCATCATTTAGATATAGTAGGGCGTCATCCGCATAGAGGGATATCTTTTCCACCAAATTGCCAATCTGCATCCCCCGGACCTCCAAAGACTCCCTGACTAAAATCTCCAGGGGCTTTAGTGCCAGGGAAAACAGACTGGGGGATAGGGGGCACCCCTGGCGGGTACCTCTTTGTAGTGGGAAGGAATCAGATATCCAGTCATTAGTGCGCACCCTAGCCCTTGGTGCTCTGTAGAGCAATTGTACCCAGCATATAAACTTTGGGCCAAAGCCAAATTGTTGCAGCACCCCCCCCCCCCCCCCCCCATAGATATCCCCACTCCACTGAGTCAAACACCTTTTCGGTACAATGATAGTTTCCTCCATAGACTCCGGAAGCACATTTGCCTCCGCAAGTCCAGAGAGGAGGGTTTTTAATCTAGGTGCAAGGAGATCTGCATGCTAGGAGCAGAACTCTGCAGGCAGGCCATCAGCACCCGGGGTCTTTTCGCTCTGTAGACCCCCAATTGCCGTCCGAACCTCCTCCAGGGAAATATCCCCATCAAGTTGAGTCCTATAATCCTCTGACAACGTGGGGGAGGGAATAGTTCCCAGGTAGTCCTGTAGCTCAGACAGAGAAAAATGGGACCTAGACGTGTAAACTTCCTGAAAAAATCCAGAGAGTCTGGTGTTGATGTCCTCAGGAGAGGACACCAGCTGCCCTCGGGCATCCCGAATGCTTGCTATGTGTGTGGAGGCCGTCTGACCCCTTGCCAGCCAGGCTAACAGTCTTCCATTTTTATTACCATATTCAAATCTTCTCTGCTTATAATACAGCATAGATTTTTGGGTTTGCTTAATATTATATAGGGAAAGGTCACAAAGGGACCTCTGCCATGTGATATGATCACATCTTACCGCCTCACCTTCCAGAGATTCCAGGGACCGAGAGGCCTCCCTCTGCAGAGAAGATATGCGGGAGATGTACTCTCCCCTTATCCAGGCTTTGAATGTATCCCATAGAGTTGTAACATTGGCAGAATCCCCATTCAGGACCCAAAAATTACAAATGGCTTCCATCATTGATTCTTGTTTTCGTTCATCTATTGCCCAGAACCTGGACAGACGCCACAGTTTCAACCCAGGGGACTTGGCTAAGGAAATGGTAAGATGGATGGGGGGCATGATCTGAGTTCCCCCGGGGTAAGTGCTTTGCCTCTCTTGTCCAGCCTAGAGCCCCAGAAGAGGCGTAGGCAAGATCTATATGGGATAGAGCCAGATATGCGGTGGAGTGGCATGTGTACTCCCTGCCCTTAAGATGGAAGTGCCGCCATATATCAGTGAGAGCAAATGTATCTGCCCAAATCTGTAATTCTGAGGAAGGGTCCTGTATGCAGTCTGTCCATGTCCTGCGAGGGCACCATGTTGAAATCACCAAGCATAAAGACTTCCCGTGTATTAAAACCCATTACAATTTGCATAATGTCATATAGAAGTTGCACATTTGCTGGGGGGAGGAATATACAGGCCCACCAAGACCACTTGCTTAGTATACACTACTGCATGTATAATCACATATCTACCCCCAGGGTCCATTCGGATATTCAGTATCTGGAGTGGAAGGGACCTATGGATCAATATGCTTACCCCCCCAGCATAATTAGAGAAGGTGGAGTGATAGTGAGCTCCCACCCATGCCCTCCTGAGACCAAGGATCCTATTACCAATTAAATGGGTTTCTTGGAGGACACATATGTGTGGGTGATATTTCTGTAGATATTTTAAAACCAACAATCTTTTAGTGGCTGAAATTAGGCCCTGGACATTCCAAGATATGATAGATATATTAGCCATTAACTATTGATTATAGATAAAATGCCATAATCCAGATATTACCCCGCCCCCATAACTACGTTCCAGGGGCGTAAAGTCAAACCAGTTTGCACTTCTCATGGACAATAGCAGGTTATTTGTTAGCACATTATAGACAAATTGTACATGTAAGATATCACAACTCCAGTGGTAATAAAGCAGCTCCAACCTTAAAACTCTTATCACTAAAGTCCCCTAATATCTGCAACGGCAGAAAACATCCCCTCCCTCCCCACATTCCCAGCCGGGTCTGGTAATGTATCATATCCCCAAATCCCCAACAGTAACGATATTCTATAGAGGGCGTGCACTCAGGTGCTGGTTTGAAGTTGCATAGACATTCTCCTGAGTGATCCCAGGGGTGCAAAACTTAGTTACCTTTCAACCAATGAACATTTTTTCAGTCACTTGTATCTCAGAATACAAAAGGGAAACAAAAAAGAAAGTTGTAGATATATAACCTGCTGCAGAGGTTGCTCACCACTGTGTTTTCACTAACTGACCCACACAGCTCAGTCTATTCCCCCAAGGCTGGTTTCAAGAACCAGAGCCTTATCAATTGAGCCGTGCCTAGGAGACAGTCAGTCATCCGGTAATAAGGGCAGTTCTGTGGGGATCCAGTCTAGTGTCTCCAATTTTAGGAGAGTTAATTGTTCCCATTAGCCTGTATCAATAGGGAAGGAGACCCGTAGGTGTCCTCCACCAGCACTTGAATCATACAGGACATAACGCCACTTGCATGTGGGTGAGGAAACAAAAGAAAGGGATTGCACTGAATCCTAGGCATTTGCTGTATACTGCCACAACACCAGGCACACCTTTTCTGTCCTGTCGGTAGTGTATAGGTGGCACCATTCCTGTAGCAATATGGGAGACTAAATTAGCGAGAGGTCATCCCCAGAGGCAGCAGTCGTTCTAGCTCCAAGCAACCAGGCAAGGTGCATTTGAGGAACCTAGTTATTGCATCTCCATAGCCTGCAGTGGGAAGACTGAGTATAAGGATAAGTTCCGAATTAGCCTCCAGAGTTACCAAGGCACAGGGCATACAATTGGGGTTCCAGGTTTGTGCAGCTGGAATGATGCGCCAAACCTTATCGTGCAGCAGGTTTAACTATTAACAATGAGGAAAGAAATAACTGTGTGACTGATCCAGAAAAGGTCTGTAGCCGACCACGAGCGATGGGGGGGGCAGCAGGAAAAAGGACACTATTTTTTATGTTCCGCGCTCGGAGCCCCACTTTCACCTGGTCAAATGACCTACGTAGCTTTTGGGTCTCAAGAGAATAGTCAGGAAAGAAAAGCAGGCTGGCGCTTTGGTATTTTAACTCAATATGCGATCAAGGGGTTAATATGGCGCACAATGGATATAGCTGGGTACACATAATAAAAAAGGGTTGGGGGAGAGGGGTGGGTAGAGGGTTCCTGAGAGGGGGAACTTGGTGGTAATAGTTAAAGTGGTTGTATACCTTTTTTTTTAACTTTTACCTATAGGTAAGCCTATAATAAGGCTCCAGGCAAACTCCAGGGCTTGCCGGACAGAAGTCTCCCGCACGCATGCGCGGGAGTGAGTGATGACATCGCGGCTCCGGCCACTCACAGCGCCGGAGCCGCGATACCCGGAAGACATGCCGAGGGGAAATGTCAGCTCCCTCGGCGTGGACAGGATGAGATGCCGGCGCCTCGTTCTAAGGTAAGTATCTCATAATGAGCTAGTATGCGGTGCATACTAGCTCATTATGCCTTTTCCCTTGCAGGTGTAGGAAAAAAAAAAACCCAGCGGGTATACAACTGCTTTAATGTTTCACAACAAGTTCAGGTATTGGTCCATGTAAGGATAATATAATGCTGAGTATATGGAAGGCAGCCAGTCTATAAAAGCTAGAAGAAGCTCTGGAACAATAAAAAAGAGAAGGACAGCGCCCTCTAAATGCAGCATGTATGATAAAAGTATTTATTACAATAGATAAAAACACTCACATTTGAGTTGCTAAAAACCAGCATATAAAGTAGTTTAATTCGTGTGCTCCTGGGGGATGTGGGTGTCACGGGCCAGTGGGGGGGGGGTCCTGGGATGTGGATCCTGTGACCTGAGTCAAGGTAGCTGTTCCGGTGGTGCCGAGGGTGCTCAGAGCCTCCGGGGGGCTAGGATGTAGGTCGTGGAACCTCTATGGAGCACCGTGCTGGCTTGCGTCTTCACTTTCGGGAGCGGGGTGAGGCGGGCGGTGCGTCGCGGTCGGAGCATGCGTGCTCCTTCATCAGGCTATGCTGGTGGTCATATTCAGTGTTGGAACTTATACCATAGGCACGGGAAGGGGTGGAGAGGTGATTGGGTGGAGGGCGGGACTATGTATAATGATTGAGCGCATAGGTAACCATGGGGATGGGGTGTACACAATATGGAAGGAGAGTGAGGGGGGATGGGGAGAGGACGGGGAGAGGACGGGGGGGAGGAGGAGATTTGGGTGGTAAACAATGTAATGTGAATGAGTTTGCTTTGGTGAGAGATATGTATAGGTATATATATCGTGGGGTGGGGGGAGGCTTTCTACATGAAGAGGAATGATGTATAGATAATAGTGGACGGGAACAAAATGTTTATATATGTAAATATATATGAGAAGAAGATATAAAAACGCACAGGGAAAGTGTATATAATTATAGGGAGAGGTGAAGATTGATCGTGGAATAAGGGGTAGGAGGTATATATGAGGAATGACGCAGTGGAAGGAAACATATTAAAATGTAATGTATATACCGTATGTGTAACTAAATAAGATTAAGAACTATTCATATACACATACACATATATAGGGACAAAAAGGGAGGGGGGATTAGAGGATGTGTGCTTCCAGTCAGGTATTGGGAATAGGAGGAATACTATGGGGAATGTGGGTAGATATAATTAAGATGAAAAGTAAGAATAATAAAAATAAAAATAAAAATGATAAAGTAAAAAAATATATATAAATAAAAATAAATATAAATAAAAAAATATATAAAAATATAAATAAATATAATTATTATTTTTATTTATATATATTTTTTTTTACTTTATCACTATTATTTTTATTTATATTTATTTTTATAAATATATACGATATATACATATACATATCTCTCACCAAAACAAACTCATTCACATTACATTGTTTACCACCCAAATCTCCCCCCCTCTCCCCCCCCCCTTCACTCTCCTTCCATATTGTGTACACCCCATCCCCATGGTTACCTATGAGCTCAGTCATTATACATAGTCTCGCCCTCCACCCAGTCACCTCTCCACCCCTTCCCGTGCCTATGGTATAAGTTCTAACACCGAATATGACCACCAGCATAGCCTGATGAAGGTGCACGCATGCTCCGAACGCGAAGCACCGCCCGCCTTACCCCACTCCTGGAAGTGAAGACGCAAGCCAGCACGGCGCTCCACGGAGGATACACGACCTACATCCTAGCCGCCTGGAGGCTCTGAGCACCCTCGGCACCACCGGAACAGCTACCTTGACTCAGGTCACAGGATCCACATCCCAGGACACCCCCCACCCCCACTGGCCCGTGACACCCACATCCCCCGGGAGCACGTGGATGAAACTACTTTATATGCTGGTTTTTAGCAACT
Organism: Lithobates clamitans; assembly: GCA_037952925.1. Lineage (NCBI taxonomy): Eukaryota > Metazoa > Chordata > Amphibia > Anura > Ranidae > Lithobates > Lithobates clamitans. Next base: position 87,423 of record JBBGZY010001178.1, read on the forward strand.
CAAATGTGAGTGTTTTTATCTATTGTAATAAATACTTTTATCATACATGCTGCATTTAGAGGGCGCTGTCCTTCTCTCTTTTTTATTGGTATTTTAACTCACCCAGATCAAAATCCCAAAACTATACCTCTCACATGTGTACAGATAGAGATAGTGGCGCTAATGCATATTTGTAAAATTATAAGTCAAAGCAATAAAATACCTATGACCCTCTAATTCTACATGAAAGCCAGTGCTATGGATATAAATACAACACCCAGTGAGAAGTGTCAATATAAATTATGAAAATCATAGACTGTGAAAAATGATCAAGCACAACAGTTGTTTTTCAATCTTTTTGTGTGATAAATCTTCTACTCTTCCACCACACCACCGTGATAGTGACACCACTGCCTCTGAAGAGCGCACTCACCTGATTGTATAGCCTCCCACGCTCGTGTTCGGCAAAACAGCAATTGAACCACACCTGGGTTGCATGTGATGAACCGTGACTCGAATCAAGCCAGCTATATATGTGAAAAACAAAAGAGTACAAAAGTGCTCCACATAGCGTGATACCGTTTTGGCAGATTTATTAAAATCACTCCAAACACACTTCAATGGTTACACTCACTTTTAAACTGAAATCAATAAGCCTTTGAACAAATCCACAGCAAACAACAGGATCAATGATCCAACGGTGCACCGCGGTCACAGCGGACCTGAAGTGTATACTCGTGTATCTCTCACCCAAACTTCTAAGGCCCAGCGGTCCGATCAATGTAGTCCTCAGACAGCGGCGTCTAATGTCAGTGCGATGGAATGCCGTGTAACCACGCCCCACTTGGTGCACCGTTGGATCACGTTGTTTGCTGTGGATTTGTTCAAGGGCTTATTGATTTCAGTTTAAAAGTGAGTGTAACCATTGAAGTGTGTTTGGAGTGATTTTAATAAATCTGTCAAAACGGTATCACGCTATGTGGAGCACTTTATTCATTTTTTTTTCACATTTGGAGCTGGCTTGATTGGAGTCACGGTTCATCACATGCAACCCAGGTGTGGTTCAATTGCTGTTTTGCCGAACACGAGAGTGGGAGGCTATACAATCTGGTGAGTGCGCTCTTCAGAGGGAGTGGTGTCACTATCACAGTGGTGTGGTGGAAGAGTAGATTTATCACACAGGAAGATTGAAAAACAACTGTTGTGCTTGATCATTTTTCACAGTCTATGATTTTCATAATTTATATTGAAACTTCTCACTGGGTGTTGTATTTATATCCATAGCACTGGTTTTCATGTAGAATTAGAGGGTCATAGGTATTTTATTGCTTTGACTCATAATTTTAAATATGCATTAGCGCCACTATCTCTATCTGTACATATGTGAGAGGTATAGTTTTGGGATTTTGATCTGTTTACGTATTTATATAAGTGGCAGCTTTTCACTGTACACTGTGTATGTACACATTTTGTATTCATTTACACATTAGTTAATTATATATATATTTTTTTTCACTTTTCTTTGGCACAGTGGAGTAAGAGAAAATCAGGGGCGGCTCAATTTTAAAATCTCTTGCTACAAACCATTTTAACTCACCCGCCTTACAAGCTGCCCTAAGACCCGGTTCACACAGGGGCTGCACGACTTGCAGGTCGCCTCAGCGAGGCGACCTGCAAACGACTTCCGCAGCGACTTGCAAAACAACTTCTGTATAGAAGTCTATGCAAGTCGCCCCCAAAGTCGTACAGGAACCTTTTTCTAAGTCGGAGCGACTTGCGCCGCTCTGATTAGAACAGTTCCATTGTACAGAACGGGAGGCGACTTGTCAGGCGACTAGGTCGCCTGACAAGTTGTCCCTGTGTGAACCGAGTCTTAGGATCTGGTCCCGATTTCTAAAGTTGAGCATCCGGAAGATTAGGGTGCGAGGACTGGCTCCAAGTGGTCCAGGGACCGGGGGGATCCAGTGGGCACGTTCCACTGTAAAGCAGCGCGAGAACTGTGCTGCCAGTAGAAGGCCTCTCAGCAATTCCTCCACAAACACCGTAGGATTTTTTCCCCTCCACACCCTCGGGCATGTCGACAATCCGGAGATTATTCCTCCCGTTTCTGTTTTTGGCATCGTCCATCTTGTATTCCAGGGCCCTGATCTTCGTTTGGAGTACGCAGAGTGATGCTGCGTGTTCCACTACAGTATCTTTCGTCTGTCCCGCTCTGTGCTCCACCTCCAATACCCTCGAGCGCAGTTTGTCTAGGTCCTGCCGGATAAGCCCAACATCTAGCTGCACGGATTCTATTTTATTAGTGACGGGGGCCTGGCAAGTTGCAATCGCCGCCATCACCTCTTGGAAGCCCAATCTTGCCTCAGCCGTCTGCAAAGCCAAATTGTGTGTGCCTGGGGGAGACTGTCACGTGTGGGGCCGCTCTTGGGGCTGTATCCTCCGCACACAGCAGAAAACATAGTTTGTCCCCCCTGTGTCTTGTTCTGTATGACATCCAGGGCAGATCAGGGTATTTTACCGTAGGGCGATGAAATCAGTCAGGAGTGAGGATAAATGAAGTGTAGCCAGCAGAGCTCTGGATCCTGCGTCCTCTCAGATCGCCATCTTGGACACCCCCCCCCAGGGAATCTGACAATCTCTCCGTCTTGGACCCTCCAACTTGCGGGAAAAAGGACACTATATTTTATGTTCCGCGCTCAGATCCCCACTTTCACCTGGTCAAATGACCTATGTAGCTTTTGGGTCTCAAGAGAATAGTCAGGAAAGAAAAGCAGGCTGGCGTTTTGGTATTTTAACTCACCCGCCTTAAAAGCTGCCCTAAGGATCTGGTCCCGATCTCTAAAGCTGATCATCCGGAAGATTGGGGTGCGAGGATTGGCTCCAGGTGGTCCGGGGGGATCCGGTGGGCACATTCCACTGTAAAGCAGCACAAGAATTGTGCTGCTGGTAGAAGGCCTCTCAGCAATTCCTCCACAAACACCGTAGGATTTTTCCCCTCCACACCCTCGGGCATGCCAACAATGCGAAGATTATTCCACCTGTTTCTTATTTTTTTTTTTACTAGTAATGGCGGCGATCTGCGATTTTTATTGTGACTGCAACATTATGGCGGACACATCAGACAATTTTGACACATTTTTGGTACCATTGGCATATATATACAGCGATCAGTGCTATAAAAATGCATTGATTACTGTAAAAGTGTCACTGGCAGTGAAGGGTTAACACTAGGGTGTGTGTGTTCTAACTGAAGGGGGGGGGGATGGGACTTGCTAGGGGAAGAGACAGATCAGTGTTTTTACTTTGTATGAACACACGATCAGTCTCTTTTCCCCCCTCAGAGAGCCAGGATCTCTGTTTACACACAGAGATCCCAGTTCTCACCGTGTCACAATCGATCGCGGGAGCCCGGCGGCACTCGCATCGGCTCCAGGGGTGAGCTGCGGGCACCCGCACCCCTAATGACCAAAAAAGGAAGCAAGATAACAGCGATTCGCACAGCCGAGCCATGTTGCCGCAGTGCAACTGCGGCAGGCTGGTCGGCAAGTGGTTAATTTTCTTACCAAATGTGAACAATAAAGTCTGTGCATAAGTTGCAAGCTGCTCATAATGGCTTTTTTTCCTTTCTTACGATATTTTCTAGCAGAATTGACTGTGTACTGATGTATTTATGAAGCCACAAAATGATAATAAAAGAAGATTAAAGGGAGCTTCTAAAAATGTAGAGAACACACCTGGTGAACTTTTAGAAATCAAAAAAGAAAAAAAATCCCTTTGCATAAATGGAAACAAATATGCCCAGACTAACAAGTGTGCAAAATGCCAATTTCTCTACTTCGAGACTAACTTAGACACTTGTGGGTAACAGCTCAGACAAATTAAGTATTAGAAATGGTTACTTGCAGTGTTTTTTACTTTTCATAAACAAGTTTTTATTCACTTACAAGTTTGACCAGCTGAGTTTCCTGGCATAGCCCCTTCCTCCTTACAAATCCCTTTCTCCAAGTGTCTACTGCCTGTGCTGGCACAGCACCTCCACCCATCCTCACAGGCCCTTTTGGGTAGAAGCTAGGGCAGGAGCGAAATGGAACACTATGGTGCTGGGTTCCACCATTGTAGTAGATGTGCATCTCCCTCAGTGGTGCCATTAAAGCTGATCTTCAAGTTTAATGTCCCATTAAATAGTTAATGTGGGCCAAGCTGGCTCAAATGAACTATTTACTGCACTAACAGGTGAACTTGCTGTGCGCACTGTATTAACTGTATGTAGCCTCAGCTACATACAGTGCTGTGTTCTGGTAGCAGTACGGTGACTTCCCACCTCACTCAAAGAACAAAAAAAAAAAAAAAAAGTAGGACTGAGCACCAGTCACCCATTCATGGGAAGCTTTGTATTCTATGATTGAATACAAAGCTTTCTCTGATTGGCAGAGGCTTGCAGATAGCGTCACAGTCTCCAACTCAGGAGGAAGCTTTGCATTCATTTATGGAGTACAAAGCTTCTCATGAATGGCTGCGCGGCACTTACGCCAACTATTTTGTGAAATGGGAAGTCCCAGTGCCACTGCTGGAACAGAGCTGCATACTGCAACAACCAGTAAAAATCATGGTTGTTAAGGAGCAGATAGCTGCTGCGTCCTTAACAGCCATGACTCATCAGCTGTCAGTAGGGTTGCCCTGCTGACAGGAGAACGTAAACAAAAGAATTGCCGACATTTAAAAATGTAAGTAAAAATTTGGTCCCACCCCAAAAGTCCATAACAGACCCTTATCCGAACATGCAGACCAGGAAAAGGGGGGGGGGCCCATCTTCCCTACAACCTTGGGCAGTGGTTGCGAGGGTCTGCGGGTTGGAAAATTGTTATCTGGAAGCCCCCTTTAACAAGGGGTCCCCGAGTTCCCACCCCCCCTCCCCTATGTTAATGAATATGGGGTAGTACAGTACTCAGCCACCAAAATAATGGGCAAAGTAAAAAAGTTTTTGACGAGTCATTTTTTTTTTACCTCGTTCATGTTGGCGGCATTCGTTGACATTGGCTCTACTTTGGGGGACGAATTTTGAATTAAGCCCCTTGCCCACAGACCCTTCGCCCCATCAACATGAGGGCAAGGTGTTTTGGGGGGCACATGCCCTCTACACCCCTCCATGTTGAAGGCATGTGCCCTGGTTTAGGAAAGGGGCACTCGCTCATTTTCCCACTTTTCTGGCCTGCCAGACTGAATTTTGCTGCTGGTCAAGGATGCGGCGGCGACTCGCTCCAGAACAACCAGCCATTTACTGGCCATTATGGATGCCGGCTCCTAGACGACCAGCTGAAATAAAATACACATTCTTTAACTAACACATGCCTGGACCACTTATTTACTGCAAGCTAATCTCATTTAGTGAATTGACTAACACAATAAAAGTCCAGTAATTACCGCATAAAGGGATAAAAAAAAAAAAAAACTGACACTTTCAGCCTTGCATGCAATAATTGGGGGATGACAAATCACCTAAATACCGCATGCAATCTGCTTTTATTGGATGCAGCCCTCTGTCCCTTAAAACACCCTACTAGAACAGTCCACGGTATTACCTGCAATTTTTTTTGTTTAATGTAAATATTTAAATTATATAATGTGGTACTTTCAATCAGCAATGCTTGGCTATATGCAATATCACTCTCTTGTAGATTACAACTATACACAAGCTGTGGCTCAGAAGATAACCTGAAGTATACAATCACATAAGACCTTATAGTGTACCGGAGATCACGATTTTTCATGTATTATCCTACAGGATCATTGAGAAATGCTAATTGTGCCAAAGCCATACCTTGAAAAATTTATCTTTGCTCGGGAATTTGTCCTGAAATGGACCTCAGGAGTTGTATATCTGCTGTTTGAGCCATTACATTGTTCATTCTATACTAATGCAGGGAGGATTTTGCTCTTAGTCACTACTTCTGTGAGCCTATATAACCCCAGCCCCATACCTTTTATCACAGTAACTGTTCTCTCTTCCTTGTGCCTGGAGGCAAGGCTATCCACAATCTACAAATAAAAAGTTGTAAACTCATTTCTGCTTACAGATGAACGAAACAAGCAGCTCCAGCCATCTTGTACTTGAATGCCATGTCTGGTGCAGACATGGCATACAAAATAGAATAGATCATTGTGCACCCATTTGTTAAGTAGGATCTGCTTCTTTTTATCAGTTTAGGAGAGTGGTGCAGGCTTTATTCCTGCACCACTCTGAATTCCCCCACATGAGTCGCTGACCTGGAATAGGCTTGCAGATCAGCAAAATGGGAGAGAAGTCAAAATTCTAACTTCTTTTGTCATGGGTTAGTGCCTCAAAGTATTCAAGCAAAATGACTAGCATAGTGTATAGACATTAATTTAGAAAGCACCAGCAAAAAGAAAGACCGGGAGATGTGCAGGTGAGATTAACTCCTATCCTGTACCACTGAATTCGTAATCCTCTGACTCAGCAACTGTACTGCGCTAGTGTGGTGTCAGCTGCAATCTGGTGATACCTCTAGCACTGGTGAAATTGTGTCACAGAAGGCTAAACCTAAAAAGAGGTTTGAAATCAGACTAGAAATCATGGATTAAGATAGAGCCAACAGACCAGCATGAGGCTAGGGTTACCAGGTGCCATGTACAACTTACAGTACATGTAGATCTATCACTGCAGGGCCTAGGTGGTCCCTTCTCCTGCAGTATGCAATTGTTTGGTTTTACAAATTCACCATGAAGCAATAAGCAACAACCCTAGAACCTCCCACAGTGCACTGAAAGGCTCAACAAGCTGCTGAAGCTCCACGTTGCAACTATTTTGGCAGAAATCCCCAGCACCAAGCATTTTGGGGGCAAGCATAGCTATTGGTAGAGTCAGCCAAGACAAGGATTTCCCCCAAAACAAATACTGTGGTCCCTCATTGAAGGACATTGGGCTAACAACTCCAAAAAATAAAGCATTGGCCTAGGCCCTTCATATTCTGTTGCCCAATATGCAAAACCAACAGAAAGAAGAGGGAAAAAAAAAAAAAAAAAGGACCAAAGCTAAATAAAGTTCTTTATTTTAAATGCTACAAGATTTAATCGAACAGGCCAAATCCCATATCTTCATCGGACTCCTCAGACTCTTCTTTCTTCTCTTCCTTCTTTTCTTCAGCAGCTAAATAAAAAAAAGAATGAACAGTTGACAAATTAACATTTATTCAGTCATAGGAAGCATACTGCAGTTACATTTACCACCATCACTTTCTGGTAATTAAATCTTGCACAGGAGAAAATTTTACTACCAGTAAACATTACACCTTTTACCAAGACAGCTTCCAGATTTTATTGCCAAAGCTTAATTGAACAAGCTGAAGTTAGAAGCAAATTGGCTACCATGCACAGCTGCACCAGATGCAGATAAACTTTTCTAAAAAGAAGGCCTTTTGTCCTAGGGTGGCTCTAACAGACTGGCACATGGAAAGGTCCCTTTCACATGGAACGTCTAACCAAATCTTCCTGTCAGTTTTTCACATGGACCTGATTGGAAGCTCCATGTAAGTATATAAGCAGACAAAAGTAAAAAGACTTGCGTCCATTTACATCGGCTTCCCTCAGAGTCCATCAAGGAAAAAAATTTGGAATAGGTCTAAGCCCCGTTTTTTTGGGGGTTTTTTTTTACACCTAAATGTGATCAATCGAGGTAGTCTGTTGTACACAGACCCCAGTAAGTTTACACCGGGACACCTATGCATCCAACATGGGTTTGGAAAACTCTTTAAATGGAGCTAAATACTGAAAGAACATGGATCTATCCATCCTGTTCTGCTCCTTTTTAGCAGGGAATCTGCTCATGGATTTCACTGCTTCTTTTAGAATACCCCTGTGACTGGAGACAAACCTGTTGAGTTTGTTGTTGAACCTTAAGGCCACATCCAGCTTCCCCCCCACCGGTAACAGGTCCTGGAACATAGTCATTGTAGGGACCACTCCCTCAAGTCCAGGAAATCTACCTGCAAACTTTGGAACATACATGACTGACAAGTCTGGAACATGATGATCTGCCCTGTACAGGATCTGATCTGCCTCACTTGCCATGGCAAGATTTCTGGTTGTACGCCTAGATGAATGCCACCATCATGGCGTTGACTGACTGAATCCAGATTGTATGACCCCTCCAGTAAGATGGTCAAATGCTGCACAGACAAATTGCTTAAAAATGCAGAATGTTAACTAGGAGACCAGATGCCTCTGACCACAAAGTACCCTGAACCATCTGGGGGCCCAGGACCCAACAGGCTGGCATCATTTGCAAGTAACCTCCAAAAGATGGTTAGGAAGCACTTGTGACTCCTGAGTCACCATGTAAGGGACAACCTAGTGCTTGGCGATGGACAAATTTTTTGTTCAGGGACCAGACTTGTCCCATGATGACAGAATGCTGTATTGTAGAGGTAAGAAGGGAAACTGAGCAAATGTACCTCGAAAAATGTAGCATCAGACCTTGGACTTGGGACAGTTCCTGGACTGGAGAGGATCAATTCATGACCACATTGTATGAAGTTTCTCATGTGCAAACTAGGACCAAGTATAGCCCCAGGATAGCAGCAGGGTTAGTACTGTAGCCAGCACTTTGGTGAATACCCAAGATGCAGACACAAAGAAAGGTCATGCAGACAAATGTAGAAATAGCTGAGTGGGGGGGGGGGGGGGTAGTCATGTAATGCAATGACATACAGTAAAACCTTGGATTGCGAGCATAATTTGTTCCAGAAACATGTTTGTAATACAAAGCACTTGTATATCAAAGCGAATTTCCCCACAAGAAATAAATGGAAATTCAAATGATTCGTTCCACAACCATTTATTCATAAGTCCTTCAGTTTAGTCCATATAAAAAGATTATAGCAATGTGATAGGTTGAGTTACCATAAAATGTCAATCCACAAATTGAAGTCTCCACAAGAGGAGGTAAAGCTGTTCACATAGACCATCCCGCACACCACTGGCTCTTACCGCTGTCAGTCTGCAAATGTGACCGGGAAGACTACCCTGCAGTAGAGCGATCTGAAAGAGGCTTGAACCGATCGTGGAGCGCAGCGTAGAAGGGACGTCGATGGAGGTGAGGAGGATGGTCTATGTGGACAGCTTTACCCCGGATGCCTGCATACTTAGATGTGCCTGTTTTAATCATCAACCATGTGAGTTGCTAAATGTCCTATGTCCATTAAATGTAACCATATTGCTACACTTAGAGGCACCTCTCTTCTCTTTTATACTCACTTGACGCTACTTGTATATCAAGTCAAAAATTTATAATTTTGCTTGTCTTGTAAAACGCTCTCAAACCAAGTTACTCTCAAACAAAGGTTTTACTGTATTTGGTAGATCCCATGAAAAGCTTTTAGTCTCAGAACTTTGAGATTCAGAATAGGGCAAATGCCCCCTCTGGTTTGAGAAAGGTGAACAGATTGGGGTAAAACCCCTAGAACCGTTCTGCCACAGGAACTGTGGCAATGACTTCTTGATCCAGAAGACCAGAGAGGGTTTGATAAACAGTAGATCTGCTAATCTGCGCAGTGTCACAGGATGGCTGTCTGTGAAAAAAGGCTGGCAGGGAGTGAGGCTCCAGTTTGTAGCCATGGGATATTATCCCCTGCATCCAAACGTCCTCCAACGCTGGAAAGTGGGGTTGCATCTTCATGCAGAAGAAAGCCTGTCTAAGGATTTGGCAGAATTGAATGCCAGGACTTCTGGGGGGCAGGTTTCAAAGTGGAGGCTGAGAAAACAAAGAAACAAACGTCACATTTCCTAACAGATAAAGGTGGTGGGGACGACGACTTTGCAGTGTTTCTTCTGCTTTTTCTGCCAGTACCAGTAGCAATCTTGATGTTGTAAAAGGCTTTTCCAAAGAGTTGCTGTTCCTCGATGCAGATTAAATGCTTGTTCGTCAGAAAAGTTCTGCAGTCTAGCATTTCAGCCAAAGTGTCCTATGCAGCAAACCGCCACACCCGAAATCTAACACTACACCCATCTTTTCCATGTGTTCTATAAGCTAGGGATCAACCATAGCAGCAGTTAGATCTCTTAAGGGATTTTGATCAGTGAGACATGGTTTGACAAAGAGTCACAGACAGAACTGGACAAAGGTTGGAACCTACCAGCACAAACATGCCTTGTAAAGGCAGGACAATGGCAGATCCATAATGAGAACTAGTTTTGCACAAATCCTTGCATCCTTTGATGAGGCTAATAACCGCTTAGTGGGAGCAAAAACCCAAATCAGGCTGATTCCGATTGCCATAAAAAAAAAAACAAAAAAACACACAGCAGGTGCTAAGGAAGTCTTGGGAGCTTTAAGCAACCCATAACAGAAAACAGCATTGCTAGAAGCAACGGGGCGATCCTCTGGAATAAATTAAAGAGCCGGGATGGCCTCCTTTAATTTGGGAGTAAAAGCAGTAGACTGACTCCTCAGGGGTAAGCTCATCAGTCATCAGATTCTCTGCAGCCAATGGTATAGAAGCTGCTAAGGAGCTGTGGGCAAATCAGATAAAGAATCTACATTAGAAAGCACTCAGCAGTGCATCTGTGGCCTCTGCAAGCAGCTCCAGAATCATTAGAATGTGAGCATCAAGCACAACAACACTACTCAGCCCTGGAGGAGAAAAAAATAATAAAATGTATAAAAAAAAAAAAAAAAAAAAAAGTCTGACACAGCTGATCTGCAAAAAAAGGTATGCATTGTCCTAGGACCCTTTCCCATGGTGCTGCTCTTGTGTTTACATGAGGCTACCCCTGATCTGTCACATTTAGGTTTGGAAAAAAGGACAGGTTTTTTTTGGACCAGGAAGGACTCAGGTAGGTGGATGTAAATGGGCACAAGTCCATTTACTGTTTATGCCCACAGGACCTGTATTGAAAATTGTAATTGTAATTGTAAATTAGGCCCACATGAAAAACTGAAAGGGGAACGTGATCTGAAAGCTCATGTAAAAGGAGCTTTAGCGTTACTTCTAAGGGAATCCAAACAGTAGCACTGCATATGCAGCTGCCATATTCCTTTACAGTTTGCCAATTCTGCGAGGTAGAGGCCTTCCATTAGTATGAGGCACTTCTCACATTTTAAGGAGGTGAAACATCTTTCAACACTGAGTACTCCAGGTTTCTTTCAGATTCCAGTTTGAAAGCCATTTTTGGCCTGTATCTTGCCAACCACCAACACCCCTTACAAGGACTTCATTCTGGCAGGATCCACAGATATTTGTAAAAAATGTATTTCATATTGAAAGCTACCATTGCAGCTACCACATTTAAGAACTGGTAAGCTGCAACATATTACATTTTTGTTTAGGTTTAGACATACTTTAAAAGCAGGGGTCAGCAACCCATCACCAACAATATGGGACTTGTTAGTTAATAAAAGTGTCTGGGGGTAGCTCTCCACCTCTGAAAGGTTACCTACCTCTGCTTAAAGCAGTATATTCATCTTTCTAGTGAAAAAGCACTCACAAATAATGTATGTATGAGACAATGAAATACTGAATGGTAAAAACATACAGCCAAGATAGTTGAAAGAAATTACCTGGTGCAGCAGATGCTGCAGGAGCAGCAGAGCCAGTGGAAGCAACTGCAACAGCACCTCCAGACGGCATGCTTGCCAACTTGGTGTTACCTGTAAAAACAAACCACTTTATTTCCATGTGCCAGAAAATCACAACCTGTAGCTGAAATAGACAACCTTTTCATTCCCAATTTGAACACATTTCAGAATAAGTGGGTTAATGTACCAACTGGAGTCCAACATTAGCCATGCATGCACAAGCGATCTACTCCTCAAAGCTTGCAGAGATTTTTTAAAAAGGCTATAAGATCTGTTCATTACAAAAAAAAAATTAAACAGTCATTTCACTATTCAAATTTGGTATAAGCCCAAACCTTGTTGAAGTCAGACAGGACAGCATGTGAGGCAAATCCTAACAATGAGGACAAGGAAAGAAAAACAAACATTTCCAAGCACAAGCAACCTCCATCATGATTTAATTTTTTTTAACCATTTGTGTCACCTTAGTGAGAATCTAAGGTTCTAGGTTGAACTGGATGGACTAGTGTCTTTATTCAACTTTACCAACTATGAAACCCTTTCACACTTTATGCAAAACTACGTTTTTTACTAGAGTTTATACTAAAAGACATATGGAGTCTATCATTGTCTACATCTCCTTCCGAAAAAGCTATTCTCCGATTACTTGAATGACTTCAATGAGTCACTGACCCGGAAAAGTATTCAGAACAGGGATTTGGGCTTCATTCTGACTTTCTTTACCAGCATCTTCTTACTGGGTCAGTAACCCAATAATGTAGAGCTGGGGGCAGCCAGGCAATAATAATGTCAGCAGTGGCAGGCTCTGCATTTGTCTCAGTACTGGGATAAATGAAAAACAGTGAAGGTGGTGGAGGTCTTTAACTTGTACATTACTTCTGCACTTACGTAGAGCAAACTCACATTGTTTCTTCATGGGATTTTTTATTTATTTATTTTTTACACATTTATGAACTTTGTGCCAAAAAGATTTTTGTGATTATTTATACAAATATGAGTTATTTTTTGGTAGCGCAGATTTTACTTTCATTTTAGTGTGATTTGACTTTTTGGCTTGCAGCTTCGTTTCTGTGCACAGGATAATTTTATACAAGGAGAAACAGATGACCAGCCTGCACCTGATAAAAATCTTCAAGATGGCACTGGTCCACAGCCACAATGATCAAAGAAGTACAGGAGCAAGAATGTGCCGATTTATAGCGCACCCCTTGGCCTAAAAGGCTTGCCCCAGAAAATGAGGGAGCACACTGCTGACCTAGAGGGCCACACAAGCTCGATAGAAAACGGTGTCTCCCTTGAAGCGTGATGTCAGCGCTACTGAAAAAAAGTTCTTTCATTGATTACACTGCATATTAGATTATCTGTGAATGGGGGAGAGTGATCAGTCACGATTCTCCCCTTCATTCAGACACTGAAATGGGCCGTACACACGATAGGATTTTCCGACAACAAATGTTCGATGTGACCCAGTTGTCGGAAATTCTGACCGTGTGTATGCTCCATCGGACATTTGCTGTCGGAATTTCCAACAACTGTTTGAGAGCAGGTTCTCAAATTTTCCGAGAACAAGACTTGTCAGAAATTCAGAGCGTGTGTACATAGCATTACTACCAATGTAATCAGTGATAACTTCTTAATAAAGGAGAAGGAGAGGGTGTGTCATCAGAACATTTGTAATGTCGTTCTGCCTGAAGACCCGAAGCTGATAACCACTGCAGTGCCAGACGTTCAGAAACAGGAAGAGGACAAGGCATCCCTGCAGTAAAGATTTCTCCAAGATCCAGCTGTCTATATTATGGATGCACATCGGAAAGATATATAGATCAATGTTATGTATATTTATTTGGAATCTTTAAAGGTGGGTTGTACACAAGTTTATTCACACTTTATGCATTAGAGATGCGGTACATGTTCTATGCAAAGTATGTGACTTTTACATATTTTTATAGCGCAGCACAAGATTTATTCTATACACTTTTGTTGTCACAAAGTGTTCCCGTTTGCCATAGACATTCTGCAAATTACCTTTTACTTAAACAGGCTACACTTCCCTCAGGCACTGAAATGTTTACTGGAAAAAACCTTTAAAAGCGCAACTGAATTAACCACTTGCCGACCATGTCACGCAGATATACTGCGGCACAATGGCTCTCCTTTGGGGAAATCTCATAAGGGTACATCCTACCCGTTTTCTGCCTCCAGAGGGCACGCGCCCGCTGCACGGCGGGGGACCAGATGCGTGTGGCCGGCGGCCTCGCGCATACGTGTGTGTGTGTGTGTGTGTGTGTGCACACACACACACATCCCTGTGCTGTCAGAGAGGAGCCATATCAATTCTTCCTACGAAGTAAGAAAAACGATATGGCTCCTCTCCTAGCCACTCACATCTCCACACAGAAAATGCTGAGGGAACACACATTTAACACCTTGATTGTCTCCTAGTGTGAACCCCTTCCCCTGCTAGTGACATTTACAAAGTAATCAGTGCATTTTTATAGCACTGATCGCTTTATCAATGCCAATGGTCCCAAAAAAAGTGTCAAAAGTCTCTGATCAGTCCGTCCGTCGCAATACCGCTAAAAATCGCAGATCACCGCCATTACTAGTAAAAAAAAAAAAAAAAAACTAAATAAAAAAACTAAAAAAAGAATTGAAGAAGAAATGTGTTTTAAAAACTTTTGGGGATATTTATTATAGCAAAAAGTAGAAAATATTTTTATTTCCAAAATTGTTGCTCTTTTTTTGTTTATAGCGCAAAAAATATAAACCTCAGGTGATAAAATACCACCAAAAGAAAGCTCTATGTGTAGGGGAAAAAAGGATGCAAATTTAGTTCGGGTACAGCTTTGAACGACTGCACAATTGTCGTTAGGTAAAGCGTCGCACTGCCAAACTGTAAAAAGCGCTCTGGCCAGGAAGGGGGTAAAAATCTTCCGGGGCTGAGGCAGTTAAGCTGGATGGGCACTTACCATAAAGTGCAAGGATGCACTTACACCTTAGACTGACAGTTGTGACAGATGCAGTCACTGCTTTGCCTATTGCGCCTTACTTCAGGTCCTGCAATGCTCCTTTTTGGGCATTGGACAGTCATTGCCAATACAACTGCTGTGCTTTATTCTCAGCATGCAGTGTTCTGTCAAAAGCGCCAACTCGCCAAATTCTTCAACCACGTCACTTCCGGTGACTCTCCAGCAGCAGTAATCGTAGAGCGATGACCTGGCTGTTTTTACAGAACACCAGCAGCGTACACAGCACGGTACATAAGTTGGCAGGTTTGACAAAACACTTGCTAAGGAGTAAAAAAAGAGGTCACCATGTTTTTGGTTATTAGCAGGCAAACTAACAATGTCCACTCATTGTATCGTGTACCGTAGTGTATATACTACGGGTGTTCTGTGAAAACAGCCAAGTTGACGAAATCTGCGATTACAGCTGCTTTAGAGTCACTGGAAGTGACGTAATTGGACATTTTGACGAGTTGGCTCTTTTGACAGAACACCGGGAATGTGGCAGACAAGAAAAACTCCCAAGGAGCATGGTGCAAAGATTTTTTTCTTGGAAAAAGACTGCCTTGCATGTCTCTTACCAAAAAAGACAATACCTCCTAACTTTTTTTATAGCAGGGAACTAGTTCCACAAAAAACCCCCCAAAAAAACAAAAACAAAAAAAAAAAAAAAACACACCACCCCCTTACATTTCAAGCTTGCCTGTCTAAAAAATGCTCTGATCTGTAAAATCATGTCCCCTTGCCTAGAATGTTGTCTTTAGCTTATTTTTAACTATAGATATAGGTTACACCATTAAGTATCTAAAGCTCCTAGAACACAGAATCCCTTGAGAGAGTACTTGGAAACTTCTCATTAAAAGCCATCAAAGTGTCAACTGAAAAGTTATGTGTTTGTTCTCAAAACTTCTAAGGAGGCTGAAAGTCAAGCAGCAGTAAACCGTCTAAGTACCCACAGATATAAGATGACTAGATCCCTGGCTGCATGTATCCCTTCCTACAGTACAACTCCCATTAGAATAGATCTGCCTTCAATAGGATTTCTATTATTAATATGTCAGAGAAGAGACTTTTACCATGTAACAGTCATTACAGAAGAACCTTTGCATACATAAGTCATTCACTGCCCCTTGAAAAAAAAAAAAAAAAAAAAAAGAAAAAAAGAAAAAGTCAACACGACCTAATGTTCTAAAGCAGCTTTTCTCAGCCGGGTTTCATAGGTGGTACAGACTATCACCCAGCTGACTATGCCTACATGGTACCAGTTCTGCCATCCCTCTAGAGATCCAGCATGTGGGATAAGTAGAGCCTCTCCTCATCCCTCAGGCAAGAAACCAATAACACTAATCATCTTCTTAGCTGTAAGGAAAGCATTCTTTTCACTGACCACTGGTATTAAAGGGGGCCTTTTCCTACAGACCACCAGTGTAAGGGGGTCCTGCCTTCAGTGATCAGGGCAACTGTAACAAAGAATACCAATTTAAGGGGGTATTCCTGCATTAGGGTAAACAATGTCCCAATAACACAATCCTCTACAGCAGCGCTGGCCTGTGTGCCTCTCCTCATAGGATGCAGAGGCAGAAGTGGGAGCCAAGCAGTGCTGTGTGTCTATGGATACACACAGCGCTGCAGTCTGCATTGGGAACAAGCCTGCAGAGGTGCACCCATAGCAAGCAGCTTGCTATGGGGACACACACAGAAGAGGAGCTAACAGCGCCGGCTGGGGACCCAATAACAGGAGGGTTAAGTGTGTAACATGGCGCAGAGCAGGTAAGTATAACAAATAAAAAAAAAATTAAAAATTTAACTTTACAACAGCTTTAAGTGTTTCTCCAAAGTGAAAAGATTGTTCTAAAGTGATTTAGTGAAGAGGCATAAGTCAGAGACTCTTGGCAATTAGCTCCTGGTATTCCAAGGCTTCTACAGACTGCTCCATAGGAGCAGTCTGTAGAAAAACTAAACATAACACTTCCATGCTGTGTTAATATCAGACGTATACAGTCTGTAGAAAGAGTAAACATCACACTTCCATGCTGTGTTTATATCAGACATATAGGGTCATCACATCCCTGTCAGTATAGAGGTTAGGAAAGATCAGTTACAGCTTAGTCTAGCCTTTTCCTACACAAATAGGTTTACTGCTATAGTGATCTCATCACTGCCAGCAATTAATAACCATTAGAAGTGATTTTCTGCAGCAGAGCTGCATGGGTTAGTCTGGATCTGGCCTCCACTGAGCAGATCCAGCCACCTCCCCCATGAAATAAGAAAGTAGGAATATATACACGCTCTCTAAGCTCTATATCTCTCCCTCTCTAAAAATAAATGATTCCCCCTCACTCCCAAACAGTCAAATTCTTACGTTAAGTGAACACAAGGTCATTTGAATTCTTAACGATCACAAACCTGTGGAAAAGTCACCATCTTACCAATTTGTGCCCCCATCAACCTATCCATAAATCCTATCTTCCTGTCACCCCAGTAATTTACGCAACCATATCCCCCATGTGCGCTGCAATGTAGCATTGAAAAAATAAAGCTCCTCCAAAATAAAAACACACATGTTAAACCGTACCACACTATTTCATTACATAAAGGGTTGTACTAATATATCATTTATAGTACAAATAATTTTAAACAACTTTTGATTGAATTTTGGGGTAAATATAATTGGATATGTAAATGAACTGTTGTATTGAGAATTACAGAAAAAAAAATGGTTATGTAAATCCCTCCCAATGGTATTGCCCTCTCATCCGACCCTACTGGTTAACTATTCTATATCTGATCAAGGAGATCCAGGGCTCTAAGATTTCTAATCATCCGTAAGTTATTCTATTGCACTGCACTGTGCAGCTGCTCAATGCAGCTAAAGCCCTTATTCCACGCTACTGGAAACAGTCCACTATCCCCACATTACGCCAATGGCTTATGGAGGTTGATCCACTTTATTACATGGAGGATCTTACATTTTTACATTTTCCCTAAGAGATAAAGCAGATTTGTCAAAAATATGGTCCTGCTGGATTGCTTTTAAATATACAACCGCCTATGCGGAAATCATGTCTCAACCAAAAGTACTATATTGTATACTATTTGTTATATAAGGGGATCCGACTGAGGCGGACAATTCCTCCCCCCCCCCCGCCTTTTTCACCCAACCCTCTTTTATTCCATTTCCTCTCTCGTCAGTTCTTTTTTTAACTTTCTTACTTTGTTGGTCTCACTCTACTCTAAGTATTTGTGTTAATAAGGATTGCACTGAATATACATGTGATAACCTACTCTTGATGTGTTCTTCTTGAGTCACACTTTATGACTAAATGTTGGAACTCTGATTCTGGGTTATGTCTAAAAGTTACAGAATGACTGGTATTGAGATATACTAAGAGCCCTTGCACACTGGGGCGGGGGGCGGCGTCGGCGGTAAAACGCCGCTATTAGCGGCGTTTTACCGTCGGTATGCGGCAGCTAGCGGGGCAGTTTTACCCCCTGCTAGCAGCCGAGAAAGGGTTAAATACCACCGCAAAGCGCCTCTGCAGCTTGGGGCCTCGGGGCTTGCACACTGGGATGAAAGCAGCGGCACTTTCGGGGCGGTTTGCAGGCGCTATTATTAGCGCAATAGCGCTTGCAAACCGCCCCAGTGTGCAAGGGCTCTAAGGTATTTGTCTATATCATACAGATCACTGATGGATAGAATGACATGAGACCTACTTACTCTATTGTTTTCATTTATCTGTATTGTGGATTTTGTTCCCTAATAAAAATATATTAAACAAAAAAAAAAAAATGTAAATCCCTCCCAAAAAAAGAAAAAAAAAAGAAATAGGTATCCAAATTTGCTTCCAAGCAAAGCCCAATCTGTTCCCAAAATATGTAATTAGGGTAGATTTCAAAGCCTGAATGATATAGTGAGGTACAGAGGCATTGCAAAAAAAAAACAAAACAAAAAAAACCCCTCTGGGCCTCAAGGGGATTTGGGAGAAAAGACCCAGAGACTGAGGACATAACCTTTACACCAGTCCCCTGCACCTATTTCCTAGGATGAACCCTTTGTTTACTGTGGAATTAGATGCATATTTTATTTTGTTTGGCAAATCACATTTGTTTTTAAAGATTCTTAATGTTCAACACCCAGGAGAAATGTGGTGCATTGTACAATACTAGTAAACACTTTCCAAGATAACTAGACCAATTTTGTTTTTGAGCACACGATCTACATAAAAACCCATACCACTCAGATTACACTCATTTTATCCAGTCAAATATATTTTGCCCAACACCGAGTAAAGTGAAGCTGTAATTTGTATTGCACTTTTTGTCATAAATGCCTTTGCACAGCCAGCTTATACCCACACAGACTGCCCTCTATGTACAGCAGCCTTTACAAAGCCCATTGCCATCAATATCCAAAATGAGCTTTATGAGGCTGAGGTTTCACCAAAGCTGACGTTTCACTTTTGGTACAGGCTAACTGGCTTCTCTTCTCTCTTTTCTGCTAAAAAATTACATAGAACCCCCAAACATATATAAAGATATTTTTTTAGCAAAGACCCTAGAGAATACAAGGGCGGTTGTTGCAACTTTTTATCTCGCATGGTATGTGCGCAGCAATTTTTTGAACGCTTTTTTTTTTAAACTGTTTTATGCACTTGGTGTATCTATCTCGGATGTGTATATCTATATCAGATGTATATATCTCTTGGATGTATTCCCCCCCACCGCTGAGTGGATACTGTAGTCTCCATTTTTTACATTTAGTATTTCAGTTCTACTGGTGCCACATTATGCAGATGAGATCTTCACTATTTTGAGTCCACTCCCCCCATAAATGGTTGTGATAGACACAATTGCTCCTTCGTTTTTGTCCTCTTTATTGGATCTTGTCGACTGAGCGGGATCAGAATGCTTTGTGAGAGATAGTGAAGTTATGTTTTACTGTTTCGTTGTGTCTTACTAAATATAAGCACCTAGGATTTGGGGAATGCCCCATGGGCTCCATTTTGTTTGTAACCATTAGATATACTGAAAAGTAATAAAGACATTTAAAACAAAAAGAAAACCTGCCAGATGAATTAGCCATGTCTAGAGAGGCCTTGGCTGCAGGTTTCACAGGATGAGCAAAACCTAGATTCTAATGCCTCTCACATTTAATCTGGTCCACAAGCGAAACCCAGCAGGTACAAAAACCAGTAGGTATTAGGATGGACCTTTGAAATGTTCCATAGAAGCAATATGAGCACCTGTACCCAATACACAAAATATGGATGAAGCAGTCAAATTCACAGCCATTCTGGACAATAATTGTTTTTTTATTTTTCAAACCTGGCCTCCCTGGCTAGACTACATCTATAATCATATGAACCTTAAAGCTAATCTCCATGTTTCCTGACACTTTTGGACCAAGCTGGTCAAAACAAACATATCTTCACCATGTGCTGCACTGACTCGAAGAGCTATATGAACTCTATGTAACTTTGGCAGTGCTCAGCCTTTCATAGGCAGCTTTGTATTCTGTGGATAAATACAAAGGTTAGGCTGAAGACATCACTATCTCTGCCTCAGCCAATCAGAAGAAGCTTTGTATTCAAGAATATAAAGCTACCTATGAATGGCTGATTGCTGCTCAGCCCGACTGTTTTGTTCTGGGTGTGAGATGAAAGTCTCTGTACCACAGCTGGAACCCAACACTGTATTGTACGTAGCTGAAGCGGGGATACCCGCATCCAATTCACACTAGTTTAAACCCAGCCTAAATGTAATTTCTACCTGCAGCCTGATTCTATTGCCATTTGCATGCCTGTCACTTCTGAGAACTTTTCCTGACCTGAGAAATAAAGGTGACGGGAAAGCTCCAGCACACAGCCTGTGATTGACAGCCTCAGCTCTGTTCCTGTGTTAAAAGGTTGTGTCCCTCCAATCAGCTCTTCCTGTGCTCTGCAAAAGTTTTATTTTAGCTCCTTGCTTTCTAGAAGCACAGAAAAGCTGTATAAATTCTGCACTTTGTATGTCTGTAGAAAAGAGATGGCTGCAGATAAATAGTTGCAACACTTGTGGGAGGATATGTTTCATCTCCGTGCATCTCCTGAGTAGGATGAGCTCCGGCGTGTTCGCATGGCGCACGTGCCGAGCCCGCCAGGAAGTCGGCGCAGCGCTAATCACAGGCAGTGAGACATTTCCCGATCTCTGCACCCGCACATCGGGAAATGTCTCACTGCTTGTGATTAGCGCTGCGCCGTGCTGACTTCCTGGCGGGCTCGGCACGTGCGCCATGCGAACACGCCGGAGCTCATCCTTACTCCTGAGGCTTGACACTTCACTGGGTATACATAAGTACCTTTCACATGGGCTGTCCGATCAGGTCCACCCGTCAGTTTTTCAGGCGGACCTGATCGGACACTCCATTCCCCTCTTTGGAGTGGCGGATGTCAGTGGTGATATGTCTGCTGACACCCGCTGCTATCCGATCCTCTCTGCCAAAACCAGATGGATGGAGGTCCAATCTTCCATCCGTCTGGTGGATTGGGTGAAAACTGAAAAGTGGTCAGTTTTCATCCAAATTGCCCATAGGCACAGTTAGTGGAGACGAACCCATCATCCGCCTGCTCAGCACAGCAATTCCCTGCTGAGAAAACGAATCCCGCAGAACAGAGGCACCTGTGTGAAAGGGGCCTAAGGGTTTACAAATACTTTAAATGAAATAAATATATTTAAAAGGAAACGAACAGTCAGACCACAACCCTAATTTTCTAGGGTTAATGTCATCTCCAGGTGAACAGGGAAGGCATCAGGGATATATTTAGCTATCTAACATGATCCTATCACCACCCTCAACACAAAGGAAGGGAAGGTTGTGCTATGGTTTAACAGACACCTTTCTTAGCTTTCAAGTGCAGTTTATGATGCATTAAAGGCAAATTTCATCTTTTACATAAACTGGCCCATGCAGATAAGGGGCTCAAGCAGTGTGTCATTTGTAAAAAATATTGTTTAATATGCCATATCTGTAGGCTGTTTCTGACACCCGTTAAGCCTGGGTAATATGCTCCCAGTGTTTACAGTACTACTTTCCGGCTAATTTTCACAGAAAGTTACGTGCCTACCAAAGCTGTTTTCTCCAGTCACAGCAATGGCTCTCCTATCACACATCCCCACCAGGATTTTTATGCTGCTGTAGCCACTATCTCATACCCTGGATAACTACAAAAAGGACAGTGAATCTCCTTCAAGGACAAATATAGCATAATTTTAGTTGTCCCCAAAGGCTCAGCAGCCATTTTATTGAAGCCAATGTCCTAACATTAGGCTAGAACACAGGAACGTAAACTTTGGGAGTATTTTGTCCAGGCTTCATAGGTGACAAATAAGGACTAAAAAAGGTATGTTTTTTTGTGTGTGCATTAAACAATGTTTTAACAAATGGCAGTGTGTATTTTTAACTACTTGGACCCTTATCTGCATTGGCAAGCCTATGTAAAAGGTGTACTTAGCCTTTAAAATGCATGTGTTGCTGAGTGAATGGACGACAGTCTCAAACTCCAAGGCTTGTTACCAATTCAAGCACAAACCTAATCAGTTGTGCCTTTGCCCTAGTACTTGTACACACCAGGAATCAGAGAGTTTCTCACAGACATCCCTGCTTCTTTCCCTTTGAGGTTTAGGCATCAACACCAGCCATAAGATAAAAACACAACTGCTTCCAGGACTTACCTTGAGCAATCACCTCATCAATCTTCTTGCCTTTCAGTTCACTGATTATCTATAAGGGGGGGGGGGAATTGGAGAAAAAAAAAAAAAAGGAAAATGGAAATGGTGCATTATTTCATTTTATATATGATTAAAACTGAACTCTGGTGAAGAGAAATACTCCCTAGCAGTTGGGCTCCAACTGCACTACGAGGGTTAAATGGTGGTTTATACCTTGACTACCAGTAACAAATTTTATTCCCCCCACACCCCCCGGAGCGTTTCTCGTCTCCCTGATGATCAAGTTTGTGGGCGGTCCCTCTGTACTACGCAGGACTATTGGCCCCGCATTGTATTTGAAGATGTCAGCGTGTGGCTGCTGAAACACCTCTTAACCACTTCAGCCCTGGAAGATTTGGCTGCTCAATGATCAGGCCATTTTTTGCGATACGGTACCGCGTCACTTTAGCTGACAATTGCGCGGTCATACGACGTTGTACCCAAACAAAATTTTTTTTTCCCCAAATAGAGCTTTCTTTTGGTGGTATTTGATCACCTCTGCGATTTTTATTTTTTGCACTATAAACAAAAAAGAGCGAAAAAAAAAAAAATCATACTTTTTGCTATAATAAATATCCCACATTTTTTTCTCAAAAAAACTAATATTTCCTCAGTTAAGGCTGATATGCATTCTTCTACATATTTTTGGTAAAATCGCAATAAGCGTATATTGATTGGTTTGCGCAAAAGTGATAGCGTCTACAAAATAGGGGATAGATTCGTGGCATTTTTATTATTTTTTTTTTACTAGTAATGGCGGCGATCTGTGATTTTTATGGGGACTGGGATATAGTGGTGGACAAATTGGACATCTGACACATTTTTGGGACCATTGACAACTATACAGCGATCAGTGCTATAAAAATGCACTGTTTACTGTATAAATGTCACTGGTAGGGAAGGGGTTAAAAATAGGGGCGATCAAGCGGTTAACTGTGCTCCCTCACTGTGTTCTAACTGTAGGGGGGATGGGACTGTCTAGGAGGAGAGATCGGTGTTCATACTTAGTATGAACACACGATCTGTCTCTAATCCCCTGAAAGAACTGGGATTTGTGCGTTTACACACACAGATCCCGATTCTCGCTCTGTCACGAGCAATCACAGGTGCCCGGCGGTTATAGCGCCCGCCGGGCACTCGCTGCAGGAGTGCGCCTCCCACGGTGCGCGCCCCTAGTGGCCAAAAGGGAAAACGACGTAAGGCAACGTCGATTTGCCCAGCCAAGCCACCGCAGTAACACTGCAGCGGCTGGTCCAGAAGAGGTTAAAGAAGAGATTGCAGGGACACAACTTGCAGTGTAGAAAGCTTTCTACAGCAAGGAGTTCAAAGTCCCTTTTTACCTGTGCCCTAGGCATACACAAGCTTTTATCAGAGAGAGCCCTTAAAAATTGTTTTTTGTTTTGTTGGTATTTACCTACTGAGTTTTTTTAAATTTTTGCTAAACAAAATAGTGCAAATTTTGAAAAAAAAACAAAAAAAGCTTCAGTTTGTTATAAAATTTTGCAAATAAAAAATTTTCTCTTCTTCACTGACGGGTGCTGATGAGGCTGCACTGATTATCAGAGTAAACAATGCATTACACCTGATCAGCTGTGATTGGACACGGCTGATCACATGGTAAAGGGCCAGTGTAATTGGCCCTTTACCCTGATCTGTAATCAGCTGTGTCCGAAGGACAGTGGTCACAGAGTGCACCCCATGCATGCTCCACAGGGGGGGGCGGGGTTCTGGGAGGATGTCCATGGACCCCCTGCCAAACTGGACAACCACACTGTACCGTCTTTTGGCTTTAGCGCAGTCTGCAAACGGTTAAACAGACTTATGAGACTTTATGGGGCTGTCATTATTGAAATTTCCTCGGCGGCTATTGCCGGCAACTGCTACGTCCGAATCGGTGCGACGCCGACTTTGTGGCACCACACCGATTCCCAGAAATAGTTTCTGTACTACTTTTGGTGACTTTGGGTGCGATTTCAATAGACATCTGTGCAGCAACCTGCACAGATGTCTCTGAAAGACATGTGGGTATGAACTCTCACGATTTCAATCCTGCTGTGTGAACGTGGGGTTAAGAATATTTGTTCCCTAGCTGTCAAAATGTTGCCTTGGATTTATTGCTGAGTATCTGACCTGGAACAAACAGAGTTTTGACATCGATTTGAATACGCTTGTTCCAGGTCTGTGATTAAAAAGTATAGAAGCCAGGCAAAATACATTTTAAGGAGGGGCAGAAATTGAAGCCCCTATACTTTAAGGTGGGCCAGCACAAATTTAAGACACTCAATGCAGATACCTTATCGGCACGCTCCTTGTCCAGCTCAATGCCAACGCTGTCCAGAATCTTCTTCAGGTCAGCAATTGTAGGGTTGTCAGTACCGCCGAGAACGGCCAAGAGATAGGAAGCTATGTAACGCATCCTGTTTGGGAGAGAAAATATGTTCTTATTAAAAAGTGGAAGTAAACCCTACTATCTTTTTCAGTCAAGGAAGCTGCCATCTTGGTCTCTTTTTCATCTTTAACTTCCATGATGCTGCACGTGATCAGTTATGACACCTGCCATTGGATGGTTTGACAGTTTGGTTGAGAGCACATGCAATGTCACAGTTAGCATGCCGGGAATGTAACTTTTTTTAAACTGTTAAATTAATGGATTTACTTCCGATTTAAGTCTCTGGAAATATGTCTTTTTAGAAAATGTGTAGATCATCTTTGATGCAGACTACAATTTTCAGTGACTTGGACCTTTTCTGGGCAATGTAATTCACAGGGAAAGTGACAGCAGCTCAGCCCTCAACCTTCCTACTGCATGGACATGTTCAGAAAGCAAGTACCTGCATAACACAGATTCTACTTTAGGAGTCACTTGGTAACTAGGACCATGAACAAACATTACACTTTCCAGATCAGGTTCTCCTGCATCTAAACAGAAGTGCTTTTACATGCATTTATCTAGTCAGTCTATGGAGGCGCAATTTTCACGAAATTCAGCTAAGCTAAAAGCACCAAAACCCGTGGGGTCATTTATTAAAGCTGGAGAGTGTAAAATCTGGTGGAGCTGTGCATAGAAAACAATCAGCTTCAGCCCTGGTTCACACTGCCGATTCCCAAACGTACTTTCTGTACTACTTTTGGTGCGTTTTCAATAGACATCTGTGCAGGAACCCACGCACGTCTATGAATTCGCCCCCAAAGTCAGGACTTACATGCAAGTATGAAATTGTGCGAGTTCAGCTGAACTGTCAGTGTGAACCTAGGCTCAAGGTTTTATCAAAGCTTAACTGAACAAGCTGAAGTTAGAAGCCGATTGGCTACCATGCACAGCTACACCAGATTCTGAGTGCACCAGTTTTAGTAAATCTCCCTCCAGGGTGATTGATACCATTCCGGCCCCATTCACACCTGCAATTAGGATCATCAGCAGATTCCTACCTCTGGAGTCATAAGAGTGCACGAGCAGCTGCAGCCTCTCAGCCTGTACAAATCAATTAAGAGCGATAGGGGCCGTGGCTTTCTGCTACTATTGTTTACCTGCAGTCAGGGACAGATGATAGACCCTTAACACAATCTGTCTGCCATAGCCAGTGTGAATGAGGTCCTAAACCCCATTCACTCCTAGGAAGCGCTTATACGGGCCTTTATTTTTGTGTATGCATGCTCCTGGGTGGGAGGAGAACAGTCTTTGAGGTGTAAATACACAACTGTTTACAAAGCACATTAAGCCCACATTCACATTGGGCCGATTTGACATGCTAAATTGGCAGCTATTGCTGGGCAATAGCACCATCCAAATCGGTGCATCGCCACACCGATTCCCAAAAGTAGTTTGGGGGCGGTTTGAATAGACATCTGTGCATCAACCCGCATAGATGTCTGTCAAAAACCCCAGAAGTCAGACTGCATCGCCGGTTTGAAATCGTGCCAGACCCGCTTCAGTGCGAATCCGGGCTAACAGGCCACGCTATTAACCACTTGACCGCCAGAAGGTTTTATAATATAACTAGAGCATTTTTTGCTATCCAGCACTGTGCTACTTTAACTGACAATTGTGTGGACAAGCAACAACAGTTTTTGGAGACTGGGGAAATACTACGGGAGACAGGCCTCATTCACACCCGCTTTACTCTCTGAAGAGTGATCCACTTTTGGATTGTTTTTAGAGGGCAACAGGTGTTGTATTGCTTGTTTTAACCCCCTACATACCAGACAACTGGGTGTGCTGTTTGTGGTCGCAGTGCAGCCTAATTCACTTAAATGGGCCGCTTTTAGCGGGTGGCGATGCAGGATGCGTACACCAACTGCTCCATCTGCAGTAAAAACAGTATAAATGCAGCTCAACCGCAGGCATTTATCACCCCCCCATCACAAATGCAAACAAGCCCCTATAGCCCGGAGATATGACATGAGACTGCCAGAGATCACCTCTATACCAGGGTAATGGGGAAAGGGCCACAAAGTCTCTGGGCCAGACACAACACTCAGGGGCCCGAGCACAGAGAGGGCCTGTACAGGACAGAATCACACACAGCCCCCCCCCCCTCCTGGCCATACAGACACACTTCTCTAGGGGCTGTACATTCACATACTGCTCATTACTATACACTTCATCATCATACCCGGGGAATGAGGGCGTCATATAAACTATTATTC
Organism: Lithobates clamitans; assembly: GCA_037952925.1. NCBI lineage: Eukaryota > Metazoa > Chordata > Amphibia > Anura > Ranidae > Lithobates > Lithobates clamitans. The sequence goes on from JBBGZY010001178.1 coordinate 114,390, forward strand.
GGTCTAATGAGATCAGCCCTGTAATGTAATGTGAGGACTGGAGGACATAATCCCGGACTTCAATCACTGACAACGTTATCAGAGCTCTGATACACTATAGGTGAGGTATACGGTGTATCACTCCGCACATGCCGGGACTGCCCGCACACCGCCGCCTTCTGCCGGAACTACATCCACTTCCCGGGCTCTCTGCGCCTCACACAGCCCCCGGTTGTTTTTACCAGGTAACCCTCCGCCAACTTACTTCACACAGGACTTTGTAAAGCGCCGGAGCGGAGAGAGTCAGCAGAACGCGTGTTTCCTCTATGGAGGACCGGGGAAAGAGGGAGGAGGCCGGACAGGGAGGGACTATGCACAGGAAGACCCGCCTGACAGAGAATTCTGGGTATATAGCGCCATCTTCCTTCACCCTGACAGGGAATTCTGGGTATATAGCGCCATCTTCCTTCACCCTGACAGGGAATTCTGGGTATATAGCGCCATCTTCCTTCACCCTGACAGGGAATTCTGGGTATATAACACCAACTTCCTCCACCCTGACAGGAAATTCTGGGTATATAGCGCCATCTTCCTCCACCCTGACAGGGAATTCTGGGTATGTAGCGCCATCTTCCTCCACCCTGACAGGGAATTCTGGGTATATAACACCAACTTTCTCCACCCTGACAGGGAATTCTGGGGACACAGCGCTATTTTTCTCCACCATGACAGGGAATTCTGGGTGTACAGTGCCATCTTTCTCCACTCTGACAGGGAATTCTGGGTGTACAGTGCCATCTTTCTCCACTCTGACAGGGAATTCTGGGTGTACAACGCCATCTTCCTCCACCCTGACAGGGAATGCTGGGGGTACAACGCCATCTTTCTCCACTCCGACAGGGAATTCTGGGTGTGCAGTGCCATTTTCCTCCACCCTGACAGGGAATTCTGGGTGTATGGCACCATCTTTCTCCACCTTAACAGGGAATTCTGGGTGCACAGTGCCATCTTACTCTGCCCTGACAGGGAATTCTGGGTGCACAGCACTATTTTACTCCACCATGACAGGGAATTCTGGGGTTTACAGCGCCATCTTCCTCCACCCTGACGGGGAATTCTGGGTGTACAGCGCCATCTTCCTCCACCCTAACGGGGAATTCTGGGTGTACAGCGCCATCTTCCTCCACCCTGACGGGGAATTCTGGGTGTACAACGCCATCTTTCTCCACCCTGACGGGGAACTCTGGGTGTACAGTGCCATCTTCCTCCACCCTGACGGGGAATTCTGGGGAAACAGCGCTATCTTTCTCCAGCATTACAGGGAATTCTAGGGTTACAGCGCCATTTTCCTCCACCCTGACAGGGAACTCTGGGGGTACAGCGCCATCTTTCTCCACCCTGACCGGGAATTCTGGGTGTACAGCGCCATCTTCCTCCACCCTGACAGGAAATTCTGGTTGTACAGCACCATTTTCTTCCACCCTGAAAGGGAAATCTGGGAGGGAAGCACCATCTTCCTCCACCCTGACAGGGAATTCTGGGTCTACAGCGCCATTTTCCTCCAACCTAACAGGGAATTCTGGGTGTATAACGCTATCTTTCTTCACCCTGACAGGGAATTCTGGGTGTACAGTGCCATCTGCCTCCACCCTGACAGGGAATTTTGGGTGTACAGCGCCATCTTCCTCCACCCTGGCAGGGAATTATGGGTGTTCAATGCCATCTTCCTCCACCCTGAAAGGGAATTCTGGGTGTACAGCGCCATCTTCCTCCACCCTGACAGGGAATTCTGGGTGCACAGTGCCATCTTCCTCCACCCTGACAGTGAATTCTAGGTGTACAGCGCCATCTTCTTCTGCCCTGACAGGGAATTCTGGGGGTACATCACCATTTTTCCCTGACGGAATTCTGGGGGTACAGTGCCTTCTTCCTCTACCCTGACAGTGAGCTCTGGGGGTACAGCGCCATCTTCTTCCACCCTGACAGAAAATTATGGGAGTACAGCGCCATCTTCCTCCATCCTGACAGGGAATTCTGGTTTTCAGCACCATCTTCTTCCACCCTGAAAGGGAAATCTGGGAGGAGAGCACCATCTTCCTCACTCTGACAGGGAATTCTGGGTGCACAGCGCTATTTTTCTCCACCATGACAGGGAATTCTGGGGGTACGGCGCCATCTTCCTCCACCCTGACAGGGTATTCTGGGTGTACAGCTCCATCTTCCTCCACCCTGACAGGGAATTCTGGGTGTACAACGCCATCTTCCTCCACCCTGACGGGGAACTCTGGGTGTACAGTGCCATCTTCCTCCACCCTGACGGGGAATTCTGGGGAAACAGCGCTATCTTTCTCCAGCATTACAGGGAATTCTAGGGTTACAGCGCCATTTTCCTCCACCCTGGCAGGGAACTCTGGGGGTACAGCGCCATCTTTCTCCACCCTGACCGGGAATTCTGGGTGTACAGCGCCATCTTCCTCCACCCTGACAGGAAATTCTGGTTGTACAGCACCATTTTCTTCCACCCTGAAAGGGAAATCTGGGAGGGAAGCACCATCTTCCTCCACCCTGACAGGGAATTCTGGGTCTACAGCGCCATTTTCCTCCAACCTAACAGGGAATTCTGGGTGTATAACGCTATCTTTCTTCACCCTGACAGGGAATTCTGGGTGTACAGTGCCATCTGCCTCCACCCTGACAGGGAATTTTGGGTGTACAGCGCCATCTGCCTCCACCCTGGCAGGGAATTATGGGTGTTCAATGCCATCTTCCTCCACCCTGAAAGGGAATTCTGGGTGTACAGCGCCATCTTCCTCCACCCTGACAGGGAATTCTGGGTGCACAGTGCCATCTTCCTCCACCCTGACAGTGAATTCTAGGTGTACAGCGCCATCTTCTTCTGCCCTGACAGGGAATTCTGGGGGTACATCACCATTTTTCCCTGACAGGGAATTCTGGGGGTACAGTGCCTTCTTCCTCTACCCTGACAGTGAGCTCTGGGGGTACAGCGCCATCTTCTTCCACCCTGACAGAAAATTATGGGAGTACAGCGCCATCTTCCTCCATCCTGACAGGGAATTCTGGTTTTCAGCACCATCTTCTTCCACCCTGAAAGGGAAATCTGGGGGGAGAGCACCATCTTCCTCACTCTGACAGGGAATTCTGGGTGCACAGCGCTATTTTTCTCCACCATGACAGGGAATTCTGGGGGTACGGTGCCATTCTCCTCCACTCTGACAGGGAATTCTGGGTGTACAGCTCCATCTTCCTCCACCCTGACAGGGAATTCTGGGTGTATAACGCTATCTTTCCTCACCCTGACAGGGAATTCTGGGTGTACAGCGCCATCTTCCTCCACCCTGAGAGGGAATTCTGGGTGTACAGCTCCATCTTCCTCCACCCTGACAGGGAATTCTGTGTGTAACGCTATCTTTCCTCACCCTGACAGGGAATTCTGGGTGTACAGCGCCATCTTCCTCCACCCTGACAGGGAATTCTGGGTGTACAGCGCCATCTTCCTCCACCCTGACAGGGAATTCTGGGTGTACAGCGCCATCTTCCTCCACCCTGATGGGGAATTCTGGGTGTACAGCACCATCTTCCTCCACCCTGACGGAATTCTGGGGACACAGCGCTATCTTTCTCCACCATGACAGGGAATTCTGGGGTTACAGCGCCATTTTCCTCCACCCTGACAGGGAATTTCTGGGTGTACAGCACCATCTTCCTCCACCCTGACAGGGAATTCTGGGTGTACAGCACCATCTTCCTCCACCCTGACAGGGAATTATGGTTGTACAGCACCATCTTCTTCCACCCTGAGAGGGAAATCTGGGAGGAGAGCACCATCTTCCTCCACCCTGACAGGGAATTCTGGGTGTACAGCACCATCTTCCTCCGCCCTGACAGGGAATTTTGGGGCACAGCGCCATCTTCTTGCCGACTGACAGGGAATTCTGGGTGTACAGCTCCATCTTCTTCCGCCCCGACAGGGAATTCTGGGGGATACAGCACCATCTTCCCCTGACAGTGAACTCTGGGGGTATAGCGCCATCTTCCTCCACCCTGACAGGGAATTCTGGGTGCACAGCGCCATCTTCCTCCACCCTGACAGGGAATTCTGGGTGTACAGCGCCATCTTCTTCCACCCTGAAAGGGAAATCTGGGAGGAGAGCACCATCTTTCTCCACCCTGACAGGGAATTCTGGGTGTACAGCACCATCTTCCTCCACTCTGACAGCTAATTCTGGGGGGGTACAGCGTCATCCTTCTCCACCCTAACAGGGAATTCTGGGGGCACAGCACTATTTTTCTCCACCATGACAGGGAATTCTGGGTGCACAGCGCCATCTTCCTCCACCCTGACAGGGAATTCTGGGTGTATAATGCTATCTTTCTTCACCCTGACAGGGAATTCTGGGTGTACAGCGCTATCTTTCTCCACACTGAGAGGGAATTCTGGGGGGTAAAGCGCCATCTTCCTCCACCCTGACAGTGAATTCTGGGGGTACAGCGCTAGCTTTCTCCACCCTGACAGGGAATTCTGGGTATACAGTACCATCTTCCTCCACACTACTAGGGAGATCTGGGGGTACAGCAGCATCTTCCTCCACCCTGACAGTAAAAATGATCAAAACCCACCATCTACAAACTCAGAAAAAGCCTGAAAAAACTACAAATGACACAAAGCTCAAGTGTGAATGCAGCTTTAAACTGGTTGTAAAGTCACTTGTCACTTGTCACTTGTGTAAAAACATGTAATCCCCTCTGTAACAAAATGTTCCACACTCTGCTTGAGTGCTTTTGTCATATACCGCTTCCTCCCAGTCTGCCTATGGATATCAAATATTCCAAATTGTTGACAACCAATAACTAGACAGTACTCGTTTTGGTTGCTAAACATGAAACTGTTTATTGAAACACTGATACACAGAGGTAACACCCAGGACAATACCCTCCTTTGCATTTAGGGCGGAGTAAACTGTCCAATCAGGCAGTCAGACACAATAGAACAATGGAATATAGCCACACCCTAAACAACTCATAAAAGATTCCCCAACAGTATGAGACAATATACTATATGTATATATATATATATATATATATATAAACACACACACAACATTCAAGTGTGGTTGTACAGTGAGTCCGATTAGCACAGATCAGACTGGGGTTCTTGGTCACCCTGTGCCCCCGAATGGACACAGGGTGACTTAGACATAGTAGGTGCATGGGGAGCTCAAGCAGGGGTTTCCCAACCTCTCCAAAGGATCCTGGGTACCATCCCCTGCCCAAAGTGACTCCCGTCACATCTCTCCCCTTTCGGCGGTAGACTAACACAGGAGGAGAACCCAGGCGGGTTGAATTTAGTCAGTAATTCCAGTCCCCCAATGCCGGTATCTACAAAGTACCCCAAATAAATTGTCTCAAACATAGCATTACTCACCCAGCCAACCTCTGCCTCTCGCAGAGAACATACCCACTGCTGGGGAGAAGCATGGACTGGCCCTTCTCCCTGGAGTCCTGGAGAGAAGACAGGGTGATTGGGCTCACTCCGTCGTGCTGTTGGGGATCTGGGCCAACAGCCCAGCATCCCTGGGGTATACAGATGAAGACTGCATCTTTTGTTAGTTGAGGGCAGAGGCCAACAGCACTCGGCCCTGTAGCCAGCCCTTCTGCTGGGTTGCTAGCATTGTTCTGGGGTGCCATCTGCTGCTGGGAAGGGAAGCCAGCTGCTTCACCTCCCTTACCCTCATCTGGCTGCTGGGACGACATGTCACTGGTACTGTCTCCCAGATGCATGGATCCTTGGGGAGTGACCATCTCCTTTTCTTCCTGGGCCTTCGGAACTGCCGCAGGTGTGGGGCAGAGGTCTTGGACCCTCTGTCCGGTTGCCAGCACTTCAGCTGGAGAAGTTTATTGTAACTCCACAGATGCTGCTGGCAGGAAATCCCTGTCAGAGTTGTGGGAGAAAGGCCAACTTCCTCTTCTCTCAGGCAGGCCAAATCTGTTGTTGATGCTGGGAAGAGCTCGGTGATGTTTGGCCCTGATACCAACTCTTCTGCTGGAGGTTCACTACATTGTTTTTCCTCAGTAGACAAGTCTATTAAATCCCTAGTCTCTGGAACTAGTGTCTGGGGATAGAGGTTCATCATTTCCTGTTCGTGGAACCCAGAAGATGTTATCAGTGCTGGACAGAGGTTAGCAAAGCTCTGCCCTGTTGTCAGCACTTCAGCTTTGGAGAAGGCAATCTCCGGAGTTTCCATGGCCGATTCTCTGGCATGCTGCTGATTGTGTTCTAGCAGTTTGCTGTACGCCCTTTCCAGATGCTGTTCCTTCCTTAGCGAATAGTCCAAATCAGGTTTAAGCTCTGAGACCCCTGCAAGACCGAGCATAACCTTTCTGTATTCTCGCAGGTCCTCAAGGGTAGGTTCCCCTTTATCACTAAACACAAAACGATCTGTAAGGCTCTCGCACAGCAATCCAGGTCTGCCAAAGTCATATCCCTCTGGAGAGCATTCTGTTGTCTCCCCTAAATATTTCTGCTCTGCGTGCCATTGCAGAGTCCAATAACGATTATAACGATTGTCCAGCTCGATCTCCTGCTGGACCAGCCTGTACAACTCAGTCACCCATTGCTCCTGGGACCGCTCTCCCAGGAATGCCATCCTCAACGCCCGTTGGTCATTGGCCCGTTGCTCTGAGGTTGGAAAGCACTTGCCCTGTTGCATACCAGTGACCTGGAGGGCTCTAATCCAGAGTCCTACCCAAATCTGCTGCCTGAGCTCCAGGTATTCATCCTCAGATACAGTTCTGGAATATGCTGAAAGGATGATCCGCAGCAGCTCCGGGAACTCTGATGCCAGATCCATATTTCCGCTGGGGTGACCGAAGTCTGCTCTCCTGATCTTGTATCCAGGTGGAGGTTTGGATGTCCCAGACTGCAGGAAGCTTCCCACTGCTTGCCACCAATGTAACGAAACGTCCCACACTCCGCTTAAGTGCTTTTGTCATATACTGCTTCCACCCAGTCTGACTATAAATATCAGATATTCCAAACCGTTGACAGCCAGTAACTAGAGAGTACTCGTTTTGGTTGCTATACATGAAACTGTTTATTGAAACACTGGTACACAGAGGTAACACTCAGGACAATCCCCCCCCCCCCCTTTGCATTCAAGGTGGGGTAGACTGTCCAATCAGCAGGGAGATTGGACAGTCTACATACATATCCCATAATACCCAAGGCAGACAGACACAATAGAACAATGGAATACAGCCACACCCCAAATGACTCAGCAAAGAGTCCCCAAAATTATGAGACAATATACTATATATACATATATATATATATATATATATATATATATATATATATATATACATACACACAACATTCCAGTGTGGTTGTGCAGTGAGTCAGATTAGTACAGATCAGACTGGGGTTCTTGGTCATCCTGTTCACTCAAATAGACACAGGGTCACTTAGACATAGGAGGTGCATGGGGAGCTTGAGCAAGGGTCTCCCAACCTCTCCAAGGGATTCTGGGTTCCAGGGGCCCCCCGCCCAAAGTGACTCCTGTCACACCCTCTCTTACATGAAGGTTTAATATGCAGCATCTGTAGTTTTTAAAAAATGAATCTGCAAAATTGCGCCCCTGGGTGCTCGCGTGACCCGCCCTCCTCGATCCGAGTACTACAGTGGGAGGGGCTGCGTTTCCCCGCTGACGTCAGCAAGGAGGAGAGTGGCAGGCAGTCACTTGAGCGTCCTGCGGCGCTGTAAAGAAGGTATTTTTCAGCAAAAGCATTATGCTACAGCTTGTACCTTAAAGGGACAGGAGCATCATTTTTTTGGTGGGGTAACAATCACTTTAACCACTTACGGACCGCCCGCCGTCATTATACGTCGATACTTTGAAAAGGAGTATCATTTATATGGCAACAGCCAGCTGCCTTAACCCTAGTATCCTCTTCTTCAGCGGGCAGTCCGCTTTCAGATAAAAGTGGTCTCTGCTGCGAATTTGCCGCAAGATCACTTTTATCGGCGGCGGGAGGGGAGCCCTCCGCCAATTACCGGAGCTGTCGGTAGCAGCAGAGGCGATCGGGTTCTTCTCACTGTTTCGTATGGAGACAAGTGAGAGGAAGATGGCCCCCACCCGTCTCCATAACATTGCAGGGACAGAAGCAACGTCAAAATGTCACTTCCGCCCATAGCTCTTAAAGAGACATTTTTTATTTTATTTTTTTTTTTCAAATGATATTACATTTTATCTTAGTTTTTTATTGCATTTTAGTGTAAATATGAGATCTGAGGTCTTTTTGTCCCCAGATATCATATTTAAGAGGTCCTATCATGCTTTTTTTCTATTACAAGGGATGTTTACATTCCTTGTAATAGGAATAAAAGTAACACCATTTTTTTTTAAAGAACAGTGTAAAAATAAATAAGAAAAAAATAATAATTTGTAAACGCGCCCCGTCCCGCTGAGCTCGCACGCAGAAGTGAAAGCATACGTGAGTAGTGCCCGCATATGAAAACGGTGTTCAAACCACACATGTGAAGTATCGCCAAGATCGTTAGAGTGAGAGCAATAATTCTAGCCCTAGACCTTCTCTGTAACTCAAAACATGCAACCTGTAGAGATTTTTAAACATCTCTTATGGAGATTTTTAAGGGTAAACGTTTGTCGCCATTCCACGAGCTGGCAATTTTAAAGCGTGACATGTTGGGTATCAATTTACTCGGTGTAACATTATCTTTCACACTATAAAATCGAATTGGGCTAACTTTACTATTGTCTTATTTTTCAATTAAAAAAAGTGTATTTTTTCCAAAAAAAAGTGTGCTTGTAAGACTGCGGCGCAAATACAGCGTGACACGAAGTATTGCAACGACCGCCATTTTTTTCTCTAGGGTGTTAGAAAAAAATATATATATAATGTTTGGGGGTTCTAAGTAATTTTCTAGCAAAAAAAAAAACAGTTTTTAACTTGTAAACACTAAATCTCAGACATTGATTGAGTGAACCTAAAAACGGCATGGCCGAGCGATGAGGTACAGCCACAGGGGTTGATCAGTGGCATTTTTTTGGCCCTTTGGTCAAATCTAAATGTAAGTGTGCAAAAAAAAAAAAAAAACATAATCAATTGACCCTGTACAAATTTTTTTCATCACAATCAAATTACTTGGGTTGATCGGACATTGAACGTATCACATCATGTATGGCTACCATAAAGTTGAACTCTCTTGTGGGCACAGCCTGTTTACATCTAGGGGAATGGGTAAACATCTAGGGAACTGGGGTCAGTGACAGGGGGACATTGGTATTCAGTAGAAGGAATATTGGTGGACAGTTGGGTGGCACATTGGTGTCAGGGGGGCAATGGTATTTAGTAGGAGGAATATTGGTGAACAGTTGAGTGGAACATTAGTGTTAGTAGCAGGGGGACAATGGTATTAAGTAGGAGGAATATTGGTGTCAGTGGGCACTTTCCTAGTAGCAGTGAGTGTCCCAGCTGCTGCTTCCTTGCACTTCCCACTGCCAGAACTTTGCACCTACTGTCAGGGAGGAGATTACTCCTTCAGGCTTGTGCATAGAGCCAAGTACTGTAACTCGTTTTCTGGGAATTGCCTCAGACTTTGGGATTCGCATGATGCTGGGATTACGTTGAAATCTCAGGATAGGCCACAGAATCCACGACAGTTGGGGGATAGTATGCTTATATAGCGCCACCCCCGAAGGAGCCGCTTGGTGATTTTGGGTTCTCTGTTCTATGCCTCAACTCCAAGATTGGCCTCAGCCCCCTGGCACACCTGGTTAGATATACAATTTCTCCAAACACTTTCAAGAATGCAAGTAAAGAAAATACCAATATCCTGGCTGTAGATTGATACCAGAAACAAACAGACACAACTGGTAGTGATAAATGAGCTGAATATACAGTCAGGTCCATGAATATTGGGACATCGACACAATTCTAATCTTTTTGGCTCTATACACCACCACAATGGATTTGAAATTAAACGAACAAGATGTGCTTTAACTGCAGACTTTCAGCTTTAATTTGAGGGTATTTACATCCAAATCAGGTGAACGGTGTAAGAATTACAACAGTTTGTATATGTGCCTCCCACTTTTTAAGGGACCAAAAGTAATGGGACAGATTAACAATCACCCATCAAACTTTCACTTCTTAATACTTGGTTGCAAATCCTTTGCAGTCAATTACAGCCTGAAGTCTGGAATGCATAGACATCACCAGGCGCTGGGTTTCATCCCTGGTGATGCTCTGCCAGGCCACTACTGCAACTGTCTTCAGTTCCTGCTTGTTCTTGGGGCATTTTCCCTTCAGTTTTGTCAGCAAGTGAAATGCATGCTCAATCGGATTCAGGTCAGGTGATTGACTTGGCCATTACATAACATTCCACTTCTTTCCCTTAAAAAACTCTTTGGTTGTTTTCGCAGTATGCTTCGGGTCATTGTCCATCTGCACTGTGAAGCGCCGTCCAATGAGTTCTGAAGCATTTTGCTGAATATGAGCAGATAATATTGCCAGAAACACTTCAGAATTCATCCTACTGCTTTTGTCAGCAGTCACATCATCACTAAATACAAGAGGGCCCGTTCCATTAGCAGCCATACATGCATGACACTACCACCACCATGCTTCACTGATGAGGTGGTATGCTTTGGATCATGAGCAGTTCCTTTCCTTCTCCATACTCTTCTCTTCCCATCACTCTGGTACAAGTTGATCTTGGTCTCATCTACCATAGGATGTTGTTCCAGAACTGTGAAGGCTTTTTTAGATGTTGTTTGGCAAACTCTAATCTGGCCTTCCTGTTTTTGAGGCTCACCAATGGTTTACATCTTGTGGTGAACCCTCTGTATTCACTCTGGTGAAGTCTTCTCTTGATTGTTGACTTTGACACACACACACCTACCTCCTGGAGAGTGTTCTTGATCTGGCCAACTGTTGTGAAGGGTGTTTTCTTCACCAGGGAAAGAATTCTTCGGTCATCCACCACAGTTGTTTTCCGTGGTCTTCTGGGTCTTTTGGTGTTGCTGAGCTCACCGGGGCGTTCTTTCTTTTTAAGGATGTTCCAAACAGTTGATTTGGCCACACCTAATGTTTATGCTATCTCTCTGATGGGTTTGTTTTGTTTTTTCAGCCTAATGATGGTTTGCTTCACTGATAGTGACAGCTCTTTGGATCTCATATTGAGAGTTGACAGCAACAGATTCCAAATGCAAATAGCACACTTGAAATTAACTCTGGACCTTTTATCTGCTCCTTGTGAATGGGATAATGAGGGAATAACACACACTTGGCCATGGAACAGCTGAGCAGCCAATTGTCCCATTACTATTGGTCCCTTAAAAAGTGGGAGGCACGTATACAAACTGTTGTAATTCCTACACCGTTCATCTGATTTGGATGTAAATACTCTCAAATTAAAGCTGAAAGTCTGCAGTTAAAGCACATATTGTTTATTTCATTTCAAATCCATTGTGGTGGTGTATAGAGCCAAAAAGATTAAAATTGTGTCGATGTCCCAATATTTATGGACCTGACTGTATTATCACAAAAAGAATACTTGGAAACTTACAGCACTATTGAAACTTGCTGCAGAGTTTAATACAATAGAAATGACAATCTCTAATATTTTAGCAACAGTAAATATAGAAAACTGTTATGGCTGGGCTCAGCCCTTCCTTCTCTGAGCTGGCCGCTCAGCTATCGGCTAATTGCCAGCTCCCATCTCTCTCCACAGTTACCCAGCTGTTGTTGATTCTGCTCGTCAGTCCTGCCTACTTAAAGCCGTCCAGCTCACTTGATCTCTGCCTTCGCCTTTGTCAACATCACAGAGACTTTCTTCTGCGTTCCTGTCGAAGACTTGCTTGGCTGACGTCCCTTCTGGCTCCTGATCCTGCTTGCTGTACTACTATGTTCATCTCTAGCTGTCTGACATTAGCTTGGCTGACTACCCGATCCGGTTACTGAACTCTGGCTTGTTTTGACCACGCTTACTCTGTTTACCTTTTTGTTATTATTATTAAACAAGTGTGATTTAACTATACTTCTGTCTCGGTCTGATTCATGATTCCTGATAGTAGGCGAAGGCCATGAATTCACAAGATACAGTCAATGCACCTGTTGGTAATATTTTTCCAGATTGGATGAGCAAGATCACCGCTGGATCAGTTTGCCATGGCGTTACAAACGCTCCTGAGTCACACGGCTCACCTGGAATCTCCCAGTGTGGCTGCTCCGTTACAACCTGAGTTGCAGGCCGTCCCTGCTGCTGCGCCAGTCTCAGTGCAGGCACCCGCCTCGAATATTACCCCTATAAGAGGTATGTCTAGTTCCGCTCCGCTTCCCCAGCGATTTGGGGGCGATCCAGTGCAATGCAGAGGGTTTCTCAACCAGGTTGAGATATACTTTGAGATGCTGCCCCAGGCGTTTCCCACGGACAGAAGCAAAGTAGGTTTCGTGATATCTTTGCTTTCTGAGAGAGCCTTGGGCTGGGCAAACCCTCTATGGGAGGTGCAAAAACATGTTGTCTTAAGTTACCCAGAATTTGTGGCCTCTTTTAAAAGGGTATTTGAGGTTCCCGCACGCTCCGCTTCTGCTACCAAGTGCCTCATGTCCATCAAACAGAGTACGAGAACTGTTGCCGACTACGCCATTGAATTCCGTACTCTGGCAGCGGAGGTTGCTTGGAACAATGAGGCCCTCGTGGCTGCCTTTTCTCATGGTCTCTCGGATTCCATCAAGGATGAGATAGCAGCCCGAGATATACCCACTGAGCTGGAGAAGTTGATCACGTTTGCCATCCTTATTAACTCCAGACTCAGAGAAAGACTCTCTTTTAAGGAGCGCTTGCGGAAGCCTCCTGTACGTTTGCCTCAGAGCTTTGCAGTCCCACCCGTGCCTCCCTCACCTCCCATGCCTCCTGGTACTGAGTTGGTCAGTGAAGATGAACCCATGCACTTGGGCTTCACGCGTCTCTCTGTGGATAAGAGAACCTTTAGGAGGAGGGAGAGATTGTGCCTTTATTGTGGCCAGGCAGGTCACTTTTTGCTGTCTTGTCCTACCCGTCCAAGGAATGCCCGAACCTTGAGGTCCTGTCATGGACAGACCTTAGGTGGCGTTGTTTCAATCCCAGTTATCCAGAAGGATAAGCCCCTGGTTTCGGTCACCCTTTCTTGGGCTGAGTCATCCATCGAGATACAGGCTCTAATCGACTCTGGGGCTGCAGGCCTGTTCATTGATCCTGCCTTTGTAACGCAGCACTCGATTCCGCTGCAACTGTGTGACACTCCACTTACCATTGAGGCTCTTGTCGGGAGACCTCTACAGCCTGCCCATGTGACTCATGAGATGGTTCCATTGTCCATGGCCGTAGGGGTTCTTCACCATGAGATAATCCAAATCCAAGTTATTTTCTCACCTAGGTTTCCGCTGGTTATTGGTTATCCTTGGTTACAGAGGCACAACCCCTCTTTTGATTGGCTCCTCCTGGTCACCACAATGCAGTGAAACATGCTTACGGAAGGTAGCCAAGGTCCTGTGTACCTCTTCACTCTCCTCCCTGCCAGAGCAGTACCGTGATTTTAGCGATGTCTTTGACAAAGGTCAAGCCGGTAGTTTGCCTCCACACCAGCCTTATGATTGCACAATTGACCTTCAACCTGGTGCCATACCCCATCGTGGCCGGGTTTACCCTTTGTCGGTCTCAGAGGATAAGGCCCTGGAGGAGTATGTTGCAGATGCACTTTCTCAAGGTTTCATCCGCAAATCCGCGTCTCCTGCTGGTGCTGGTTTCTTCTTTGTGAAGAACAAGAGCGGTGAACTGAGACCTTGTATTGATTATAGAGGTCTCAATCATTTCACGATTAAGAATGCCTACCTGATTCCGTTGATTACAGAGTTATTTGACCGCCTCAAGGGAACAATGGTTTTCATGAAGCTTTATTTGAGAGGGGCATACAATCTTGTGCGGATTAAGGAGGGCCACGAATGGAAAACTGCTTTTAATACCAGAACAGTCCATTATGAGTACCTATGCCTTTTGGCCTTTGTAGCGCTCCGGCAGTTTTCCAGGAATTTATTAACGATGTCCTCCGAGAGTTGTTGCAGTTATGTGTGGTGGTTTATCTCGATGATATCCTCATATTTTCCAAGTCCCTGCAGAGCCACCACACAGATGTCTGTTGTGTGCTTCAGAAACTAAGAGAGAACAATCTCTATTGTAAACTGGAGAAGTGCGAGTTCCATCGTGAACAGGTTAAATTCCTGGGCTATGGAATTTCCATTGCTGGTTTTTCGATGGACCCAGAGAAACTTTCGGCAGTCTTACAGTGGCCCCGACCCATGGGTTTACGTCCTCTGCAGCGTTTCCTAGGCTTTGCCAACTATTATCAGAAGTTTATTCGTAACTTCTCGTCTCGGGTCAAGCCCCTGACTGATATGACCAGAAAAGATGGTAACCCACAGAGTTGGTCTCCGGAGTCCATTAAAGCCTTTGAAAGTCTCAAGGCTGCCTTTGTTTCTGCTCCTGTGTTGGCACATCCTGATCCTACGTTGCCTTTTATCCTTGCGGTTGATGCTTCTGAGACTGGTGTTGGCGCCCTTCTGTCTCTACGTCCTACCTCTGAGAGATGCATCCTTGTGGCTACTTTTCCAAGAAATTGTCACCTGCGGAGTGCAATTACGAGATTGATTACAGAGAGCTGTTGGCGATCATTTTAGCCCTGAAAGAGTGGAGACATTTCCTCGAAGTTACCACTGTACCGGTTCTCATTCTTACTGACCATAAGAATCTCACATTCTTGTCTAAGGCTAAATGCCTTTCTCCCAGTAGGGCGCGATGGGCTCTTTTCTTGTCAAGTTTCATTACATTGTCTCATTCTTACCTGGTACTAAGAATGTAAGGGCTGACGCCTTGTCACAACAATTTTCCTCCACTTCCAAGTTGGAGTCGGCTCCGGTTCCTATGATTCCTCCTGATCATATTCTGGCTACAGTTCGCACCAGTCTTACTTCTCCTTTGGGTGACAAAATTCTTGCTACTTAGGTCCATGCTCCTCCTGAGAAACCTTGTGACCGCTGCTTTGTCCCGGAGAGTCTCCGTAGTGCTGTGCTCCAGACTTACCATTCTCCCAAGGCAGCTGGCCACCCTGGGAAGAATCAATTTGTTTGGGCCATTTCCCAACAATTCTGGTGGCCTAGTCTATGGGCTGATGTTACTGCCTTCATAGCTGCCTGTTCCGTGTGTGCTCAGAGTAAGACTCCACGACACCTTCCAAATGGCCTCCTACAACCCATACCCAATGGAGAGAGGCCCTGGACCCACCTGTCTATGGATTTCATTGTGAAGTTACCCAACTCCCAAGGCAACACTGTTATCCTTATGGTGGTTGACCAGTTCTCAAAGATGTGCCACTGTATTCCACTTAAGAAGTTGCCCACTTCTAAGGAACTGGCTTCCATTTTTGCTTGGGAGATCTTTCGCTTTCATGGGCTACCCAAGGTGATTGTCTCGGACAGGGGTAGTCAGTTTGTCTCCCGTTTCAGGCGAGCCTTTTGTGCACAGTTGGGAATTCAGCTTATTTTCTCCTCTGCGTATCACCCGCAGTCTAATGGGGCAGTAGAACGAGCCAATCAGTCCTTGGAGCAGTTCCTACGCTGCTATATTTTTGGCCATCATAACTGGTCAGACCTATTACCGTGGCAGAGTTTGCTCACAACAGTGCCTTGAATTCTGCTTCCTCATTGTCCCTGTTTATGGCGAATTATAGTTTCCAACCGCCCATGTTGCCTGGCTTGTTTGTTCCGCAGAGTATTCCTGCGTTAGAGGAGCATCTCCGTGGTCTTCGTTCCACTTGGGCACAAGTCCAGGAGGCTTTGCGTCATGCTAATGATAGGTACAGACTCCATGCTGACCGCAGATGCCTGCCTGCGCCTTCCTACCAGGTTGGCTATAGGGTCTGGCTGTCATCTTGCAACCTCCGACTTCGTGTTCCCTCACTGAAGTTCGCACCTCGGTTCATTGGGCCCTTCCGTATTCTTCGCGGGATTAACCCAGTGCCTTACGCATTAGACCTTCCTTCTAATATGCGCATTTCGAATTTATTTCATGTCTCCTTTTAAAACTTTTGGTCTGCAACCGTTTTACCACCTCGGTGCCACGTCCTCACCTTGTACAGGTTGAGAACCATGAGGAGTATGAAGTACAATCCATTGTTGACTCCCGTAGGTTCCGTGGGCGCATACAGTACCTAGTGCATTGGAAAGGGTACGGTCCGGAGAAACGCTCTTGGGTCTCATCCTCGGACGTACATGCCCCTGTCCTCCTCCGTGATTTCCATAGACTTTTTCCCTTCAAGCCTGGTGGTCCTCTAAGGGGGAGGGGTCGTTGAGGAGGGGGTACTGTCAGGGGTGGGCTCAGCCCTTCCTTCTCTGAGCTGGCCGCTCAGCTGTCGGCTAATTGCCAGCTCCCATCTCTCTCCACAATTACCCAGCTGTTGTTGATTCTGCTCATCAGTCCTGCCAACTTAAAGCCGTCCAACTCACTTGATCTCTGCCTTCCCCTTTGTCAACATCACAGAGACTTTCTCCTGCATTCCTGTTGAAGACTTGCTCAGCTGACATCCCTTCTGGCTCCTGATCCTGCTTGCTGTACTACTACGTTCATCTCTGGCTCTCTGACATTGGCTTGGCTGACTACCTGATCCGGTTACTGAACTCTGGCTTGTTTAGACCACACTTACTCTGTTTACCTTTTTATTATTATTATTATTATTATTAATAAACAAGTGTGATTTAACTATACTTCTGTCTCGGTCTGATTCATGGTTCCTGATAAAAACAAAGCATATTAATCTATATGTCAATTGCACAGACGCTGAGAGAAGGTTTATCAACTTCTCAGCTACTTCTGGGCCACAAACACCATTGAAAGTAACAATACAAAAGAAGAAATGGGTTAACAGGTACAGCAAGCAGAGTTCTTTAATGTCACAGGTCCTGAGTTGAAGGGTACTAGTGTCTTCTGCTAGCAAACGTTGGGGCCCTTTGTAATGAGAGTAGGTTTAATCAATCAAAAGTGAGATTTTACTCCTCTAGGAAATTAGGTAATGGTTTGTAAGAACAGAATGGCTAAAAGTTGCAGTTCCAAACAAGCATCCTCTGACAGTAAAAAGGGGAATAGGTGTCTACATGCAGTGTCTGTACTGTGCTAAGAAAGATGTTGGATTTACACCCGCTCACCAATCCTCTGGGTGATGACACAACGGAAGTCCCAAATGGTGGTTCAGGCTCCTGGCAATGTTGTAAGGCACTGGATCACCTCCTGTCGCCCGATCAGGATGGCTGGTAGCTGAACTGGCAGGGTGATCGGACAACGGCCAACAGGACACCAGAATGGGTCTTCTGATCCCCAAAGTGGTGCGTGGGTTGTCTCCGTTGGGCTAGATTGCGCTGAGCAGGGTCCCTGGGCTGACTGGTGGAGGACCGTGTGGGTAACACTGTTCCTGGCTCCTTTATCCTCAGTCTCTTGGCAGCAGTCTCGGGTAAAGCGTGTCTCTCCCTCTCTCTCAGATGCTGGTAGACAGTGTGTCTCTCTCTCCCTTAGGTGGAGTTCCACCACACAGTCCCGTCACCTCACCACTCCTGTCCTCTATCCCCTCTCCTCACTGTAAATCTCCCCGGTAATCTCATGAGAAACATGGCTTTCTCTCCATCTATTGGGTCACACAGTCCCTGGTGTCAGCGCGTGTCTCTCCCCTCAATCAGATGCTAGTACCTCAGACCGCTCTCCTCAGACAGCCCTCCTCAGATCTTCTGTCAGCACTCTCTTTCTAGTGCTGTGTGGAAAACCTGTCTCTCTCTCTTTCCATTACCTAAGCACCTCCCTCTCTTCAGTCTCCTGTCAGCACTTCCAGAAACTCCCCTTTTTCCCAGTGTGCTTTGTGTCTCTGAGTTTTCTGGAAGGACAAGTCAGCACCTCTCTGTCTCCATCTTGTGGCCAAAAGGAGAAATTGCATTACAACAGGCCTGCTTTACTTACACTATAAAAATGTAAACAATACTGACTCCAAACCTGTTTTAGTTTCCCAAGTCATCCTCCAGGACGGTATGCATGAGAGATAGGCTCCTCCTCCAACAGGAAACACAGGCACGGTGAGAAGTTAAAAGCCACTACTGCCCTTCAGTTCTTGTGTTTCCTGCATCCTACGAACACCGGCACTGGAGGGGGACTTGCATGCCCAGTTTGTTGTTTTTTAGACAGCAGTTTTTGTTTGGGGCAGGCGTCCCTGGACATCCCCTTCGCTCCCCCGTGGTCAAGCTGACGAGGCAGTCAGTCACTGGTATATACTGGGAGGGAAGGGGGGCTCGGGGAGTATAGGTCCTTCTACAAACTCCTACCAAGAGAAACCCCCCTGAACCCCCCTGTACCAGAGAAATAGAGGAGAAGAGGAGGGGGGTTCTATCTTTTTCCCACTCCATCCTGGCTTTAGGCTTACAGGAGGGTGGAAGAGGCGATGGGGGTGAACACTCAGGGTGCAACGACAGGGAGATCCTGTGGTCAGCAGCACTTTCGGCCAGGCTCCCCCCCCAGCCACTAGACAGGCTCGCACGAGGGGGGGGCACCAGGTGGTCCGTCCATTTCTTCCCCCCGCAGCACGCCATCACACCCAACATGTACATTCGACCATCATGGCCGTCGGGGTGACGTTATCCAGATGGTGCTGGCACAGGAAGTGACCAGGCGTCCATCTTAGGTAAGGGTGATGATACAGCACCGGAAGTGATGTCAAACAAGATGGCGCCGCTGCAGGAAGTGGCAGGATAGCCACCCTGGAATAGGGCCGCGGTCTTAGGCGCCAGGGGACGTATCCAGGGCAGCCAGGATCTCATGAAGTCACTATTTTTGCTTCCATTAGAGGCGATGGGGCGCCCTACAGGAGGTACACAGGCATGCTCCTTCCCCTCCAGGCGGTCCAATGGCGGTTAAGGCCCACTACCAGAGGCTGTGGAGCAGGGCCCAAGCTCTTAAAACAGTAAGGTGGAGGGGAAGATGCAGGTGTATTCCCCCGGGTGGAGGGAATGATACCCCTGAACAGAGCTACATAGGGATATGTCCCTAGAGGGGGAGGGGGTCCCTCGGGATAGCAGTGGACCCTGGGCTGACTTTCTCCCTTTCTTTTCTCTCTCTCTCTTCTTTTCCTCTCCCTATCACTCCTATTCCCCTGTTGTCTCCCGGCAGCCAAAGCCCGGAAACCAACAGATGAAGCTGATAAAGTCAAAAAGTTGTATTGCCGAAAGTGTGTAAAAATTCCGTCCGAAAGTGATAATTTACTTTGTCACAGAGACATGTTACAGAAGAGTTCCATCTGAGGAGCTAAAGTAGGTAGTAGGTACTGGCAGTGGCATGTGCTCCTTAGTAACACCGGCAGTATGAGTGGAGGCACTCGCCTGCCAGGGTTCCCCCCAGTCTACAGGCAGAAGGGAACAGAGGCCACATCCATTGCTTTGGTGGTGTACAGGCGGTGATATAGCGGGGGGCTGCCTGCCACTTCCTGAGGAAAGGATAGTGGGTGGCAGCCATTTTCCTCATGACCAGGCCATCTCTTCTGGAGAATGCAGCTGAGGTGGAAACTACCCCTCTGCAGTAAGACTGTGACAGGTAGGGGGTCTGGTGAAGGGCCCTATAGGTCCGGCCTTTTGGAGGTGCATACCTCTGCCTTTGGAACACATGCTAGACAGGCGTGTATGTTTCCAGTAAGGAGGCCCAGGCATTGTGCATAATGAGAAGAATAACCATGTGGTTAGGCAAGGCTGCTGCAGGATCCTGGGTGGCTCGATGCGCTTTAGCCGATGCTAGCGCTTCTATCAGGGCAGGGTGATTACCATTTCTGTTCATCTTGGAGCCCCACTCTAGGCTGTTTTCCCCCCTGGATGGGGGAGGATACAGTCAGGCTTCTAGGCCCAATAGCAAGTATTACTCGCACTATGTGTGTGGCAGGCAGCACCTATACACTGTGTATGGTTACCCATTCTGTGTTGGTGAATGGGGCAGTGTTCTGACTCCTGTAGATTAAAGTGGCTGTAAAATGGTAGCTTATATTGTGTATCATAGACTATTGCTGCTGTTCTCCTGCAGCCTCTTTGTAGCAACTTCCTGTCTTCCTGATACGTGGCCACTCATTAAAATTAGAAGAAAAGTGGTTTAATCACTTCAGCCCCAGAAGAATTTACCCCCTTCCTGACCAGAGCACTTTTTGCGTTTCGGCACTGCATCGCTTTAACTGACAATTGCGCGGTCGTGCGACGTGGCTCCCAAACAAAATTGACGTCCTTTTTTTCCCACAAATAAAGCTTTCTTTTGGTGGTATTTGATCACCTCTGCGGTTTTTATTTTTTGCACGATAAACAAAAAAATAGCGACAATTTTGAAAAAAACACATTATTTTTTACTTTTTGCTATAATAAATATGCCCAAAAAATAATTTAAAAACATTTTTTTTCCTCAGTTTAGGCCGATACGCATTTTTCTACATATTTTTGGTTAAAAAAAATCGAAATAAGCGTTTATTGATTGGTTTGCGCAAAAGTTATAGCGTTTACAAAATAGGGGATAGTTTTATGGCATTTTTATTAATAATTTTTTTTTTTACTAGTAATGGCGGTGATCAGCAATTTTTATTGTGACTGCGACATTATGGCGGACACATCGGACATTTTTGACACATATTTGGGACCATTGTCATTTATACAGCAATCAGTGCTATAAAAATGCAGATTCCTGTGTAAATGATACTGGCAGTGAAGGGGTTAACCACTAGGGGCGGGTGGGGTTAAGTCAGTACTAGGGAGTGTTTTCTAACTGTAGGGGGATGGGCTAGCTGTGACACGTCACTGATCTCTGCTCCCGATGACAGGGAGCAGAGATTAGTGACGCTGTCACTAGGCAGAATAGGGAGATGTTTGTTTACATCAGCATCCTCCCGTTCATCCTCTCCGTGAGGCGATTGCGGGTATCCCCGCGGCGAACGAGTCCGCGGGACCCGCGACCCGACTCACGGAGCTGCCGGCCGGCACGCACGCAATGGCACAGCGGGGAATTCAATGGGACTTACAGGTACGCCCATTTGCCCAGCCGTGCCATTCTGCTGACGTAAATATAAAATGAAAATACTGCGCTTAACACAAAAACCTGCCTAAGCTGCGACTAAAAAGTAGTAAACCGTATAATCTGTGAAATAAGAAAGTCGCGCTTAAAATGTGAGAAAGGCCAGAATCAAATGTCTCTAGCCTAAAGGGATATAAACACACAAAGTAATATTCACTGTGCCTACAAATTAAAATAAAAATAAAAATTAAAATAATTTTTTTTATTTATTTTTATATTTTAATTTGTAGACACAGTGAATATTACTTTGTGTGTTTATATCCCTTTAGGCTAGAGACATTTGATTCTGGCCTTTCTCACATTTTAAGCGCGACTTTCTTATTTCACACATTCTGCTGACGTACATCGGCGTGCGCCGGTCGGGAAGTGGTTAACCATAAACTACGTAGAGGGTTCTTTACTGTAAGAGCGGCCAGGATGTGGAATTCCCTTCCAGATCGCAGTGAATCTGTGAATTGTGGATTTGGACATGTTCTCACCCATGCAATCCGATTCCAGTGCAGGGAAAATAAAGTCCCTGCTCTTTTTTTTCTGCAAATTCAATGCGAGTTCAGCCATACAACTGTATGGCTGAACTCGCATGGCACAGACATCGCATGAGATTGGCACCTGCGGTGCGAATCATATGCGATGTCTGAGATCGCTATAGTGTGAGCCTGGGCTTGAAATATGGTGTACACAACACTAACAATTTTGTTACCTTGTCAGTTGCAGAATTTAAAGTAGAGGTAAAGCCCAGGTCTATATTTACACAGTTGGTCGATGGTGGATAGTTTGCTGCATTTGGAGGCAGCTAAATGCCACCTCTGGATACAGCAGCACTCTGAGCTATGGAAACATACAGAGCTGCAGCCAGTTTGTGTGCTGCCAGGTACCTGTGTATTGTATTGTTGATACCTGTGTATTGTATTGTTGAGTTGCTGTGTATTTTTGAGTATTAGTGTCAGGAAGCTAGTTGTTAGTTAATTTGGACAGGGTATAATCCTCAATCACCATCAAATTAGTAGATACGTTGTCCGGTGGGTGTGGAGATGCGACTCAGTGTACATCTTGCGGTATGTATGCGTTCCTTTATCATCTGATCAAGGGCAAATACTGCTGAGCAAAATTTAAGCATGTTGTTTCCCTGGAAGCCCAGGTTCTGAATCTAGGGAAGCAGCTGTCAACACTGAGAAGTCCCTTCATACTGAAGGAGAGTTGGAATCGTACCAGGCAGGTGCTGGCAGGGGGCAGCACAGAGGCGGGTGGAGATAAAGAGGGGCAGGCACCAAAGCAGAGTAGATGGGTGACAGTCAGGAAGGATAGTGGGAAAAGAGTCAAGGAGGCCGGTCCTGCGCTGGAACATCCCAATAAGTACGCCCCGTTGAGTGACACTGGTGAAACCAGTCAGGGACCAGCACTGCTGGAGCTGAGTGACTCCCCTAGCTGCCAGGGGAATAACTTCTCCAGTGAGGGTGGGAGTAAAGCCAAGGGAAAGGAAGACCAGATTCTGGTGGTAGGGGACTCAATTCTTAGGAGGACAGAGAGGGCAATCTGTCACAAAGACCTGAAGCGCCGAACTGTATGTTGTCTACCGGGCACTCGGCTTCGGATCTGGTGGACAGATTACTGGGAGGGGCTGAGAAAGACCCAGCTGTCATGGTGCACGTTGGCACCAATGACAAAGTCAGAGGAAGATGGAGTGTCCTAAAAAACTATTTTAGAGACTTAGGAGCTAAATTGAAGAAAGGGACCTCCAAGGTAGTATTCTCAGAAATACTATCGGTACCTTGAGCCACACCAGAAAGACAGAGGGAGATTAGGGAAGTAAACAAGTGTCTGAGGAGCTGGTGTAGTAAGGAGAGGTTTGGGTTCCTGGAGAACTGGGCCGTCTTCTCAGTCGGTCACCAGCTCTATAGAAGGGACGGACTGCACCTGAATGAGAAGGGTGCAGATCTGCTGGGAGTGAAGATGGCCGAAAAGTTATAGGGGCTTATAAACTAGGCGACGGGGAGTCCAGAGGTAGAGATAGTCAGTGTGGAAAATATTCCAGAGGGTAGTATTGGGGGCATTAATGGTAAGTTGACTAAAGCACCTAAACCCGAGGTAAGTATAGTTTTTCACAAGGGAATCAGGGGACTTCAGTAACCAAAACTGCAATGTTTATCCTCATGACACGTCACAGGAAGCACCCTCATGGCTAACAGAGGACAGAATTAGAAATATACCTGAAAGACTTAACATTAATAACTCACCAGGACCAGATGGCTGGCACCCAAGGGTCCTTAAGGAACTCAGTCAAGTAATTGCCAGACCATTGTTCCTAATTTTTTACGAACAGTCTACTGACTGGAATGGTACCAGTTGATTGAAGAAAAGCCAATGTAGCAGCAATATTTAAAAAAGGGCCAAGGTACATCCATGGAAATTACAGACCAGTTAGCCTAACATCAATTGTATGCAAGCTCTTGGAGGGGATGATAAGGGACTATATACAAGATTTTAGTAATGAGAACGGTATCATTAGCAGTAATTAGCATGGATTCATGAAGAATCATTCTTGCCAAACCAATCTATTAACCTTCTATGAGGAGGTGAGCTGCCATCTACATAAAGGAAGGCCCATAGACGTGGTGTATCTGGATTTTGCAAAAGCATTTGATACAGTTCCCCGTAAAAGTTTACTGTACAAAGTAAGTTCAGTTGGCATGAACCATAGGATAGGTACATGGATTGAAAACTGGCTACAGGGGCGAGTTCAGAGGATAGTGATAAATGAGGAGTACTCGGAATGGGCAGGGGTGGAAAGTGGGGTCCCCCAGGGTTCTGTCCTGGGACCAATCCTATTTAATTTATTCATAAACGACCTGGAGGATGGGATAGACAGTTCAATTTCTGTATTTGCTGACGAAACTAAGCTAAGCAGGGAAATCATTTCTCCGCAGGATTTGGAAACCTTGCAAGAAGATCTGAACAAATTATTGGGGTGGGCAACTACATGGCAAATGAGATTTAATGTAGAAAAATGTAAAATAATGCATTTGGGTGGCAAAAATATGAATGCAATCTACTCACTAGGGGGAGATCCTCTAGGGAAATCTAGGATGGAAAATGACCTGGGGGTCCTAGTAGATGACAGGCTCAGCAATGGCATGCAATGCCAAGCTGCTGCAAGCAAAGCAAACAGAATATTGGCATGCATTAAAAAGGGGATTAACTCCAGAGATAAAATGATAATTCTCTCACTCTACAAGACTCTAGCCTCACCTGGAATATGCTGTCCAGTTCTGGGCACCAGTCCTCAGGAAGGATATGTTGGAACTGGAGAGAGTCCAGAGAAGGGCAACAAAACTATGGTAATAAAGGGACTGGAGGACATTAATTATGAGGAAAGGTTACGAGCACTGTTCTCTCTGGAGAAAAGATGCTTGAGGGGATATGATTTCAATGTACAAATACCATACTAGTGACCCCTCAATAAGGAAAAAAACTTTTCCGCAAAAAGGAATTTAATAAGACATGTGTCCATTTACTAAAATTAGAAGAAAAGCATTTTAACCTTAAACTGTGTAGAGGGTTCTTCACTGTAATGCCCTGTACACACGATTCCGACCACAAAATCCATAGATTTTTTCCGACGCATGTTGGCTCAAACTTGTCTTGCATACACAAGGTCACACAAATCTTGTTGGAAATTCCGAACGTCAAGAACGCGGTAACGTATAACACGTATGACGGCACTAGAAAAGGGAAATTCAATACCAAGTGCGCCACCCTTTGGGCTCCTTCTGCTAATCTCGTGTTAGTAGAAGTGTGGTGAGAGACGATTCACGCTTTTCAGCCTCGTGCTTTTCCGATCGTTATGGGTTATCGTTGTGGGTTCGTATATGGTTTTCAGTGTGTGTAGTCAGTTCGCATTTGTTTTTCAGTGTGTAATTTATAGTAGGTATTTGATTTTGCAGTGTGTTCTTGTCCGCTCGTTTCATTTTTAGCTCGCTCTTCTCAGGCCTTTCTGTTTTTCAGTGCGTTCTGTTAGTTCGTTCTGACCAGCCGACCGTTTTGAAGCCATGTTGCGGTTACGTACTCGTCGTAGAGTTCATGCTGTGCAGGGGCTTGGTGTTGGGGTTCTTACTTTGACCCAAGCCCAGTCCATGAACAGGGCGGGGAGGAGTTCATGGATGAAGAATTGGTTACTCCAGCATGACCAATTCTCTCACATGCCTTTGTTGCGGGAGATCCGTGAGAATAATCCTGATGATTTCAGGAATTATCTCCGGATGACGGACCCCGTGTTTCACCATTTGTTGGCTTTGCTATCCCCTTATATTAGCAGGCAGGACACCTGCATGTGGCAAGCCATCACTCCCGAGCAGAGGCTAGTCGCCACACTGCGGTACTTGGCAACAGGGAGAAGTCTGCAGGACATCAAGTTCTTGACAGGCATCTCCCCCCAGGCTCTGGGAATCATTATTCCAGAGACCTGTTCTGCCATTATTCAGGTACTACAGAAGGACTATATTAAGGTAAGATTTCTCCTTTAACATTACATTCTATGTATTTAATGTTTGCTAATGTATTGTATTTCTTTCATCATTCCATAATTACCATGATTGTAATATGCTGTGAATGTCCTCCTTAGGCTGGGTTCACACTGGTGCGACACGACAGCCATCCTACTTTGGATCCGACTTTGCCCTGCGACTAGAAGCCGAGATGTGCTGACTTTCAATGAATGGGGATCCGACTTGGATCCCCGCCAATACCAGGCACTGCGTTTTGGTATGAATCTTGAGGGGGAACTCCATGCCAGATTTTAAATAAAAAAACGGCATGGGTTCTCCCTCCAAGAGCATACCAGGCCCTTGGGTCTGGTATGAATTTTAAGGGGACCCCCCTACGCCAAAAAAACGGCGTGGGGGTCCCCCAAAATCCATGTCCGGTTCTTCTCCCACTCTCTGGCCTCTTCTCCCGGTGTCCGGTTCTTCTGCCGGGCTCCTCCTCTATCTTCTGCTTTTTTTTACCTCTCTTTTGCTAGCGGTGGCCCAGTCTTCTCCGTCGTCTCGTTTCCTCTTCTCTTCTTCCGATGTTGAAACAACTCTCTCTCCTGCTGTAATGATGTGTGCGAGGTGCGCAGCGACTTATATAGGATGGGGCGTGGTCACCGGCTGATGTCACCCGGTGACACGTCTCCTTATGACGTCACAGCCCGTGGCATGATGGGTGGTGACATCATAAGGAGGTGGGGTCACCGGGTGACATCAGCCGGTGACCACGCCACATGCCTGTATAAGTCGTCATGCAACGCGCACACGGTATTACAACGGGAGAGAGCGTCGTGTCAACATCGGAAGAACAGAAGAGGGACCGAGACGACGGAGAAGACCAGGCCACTGATAGCAAAAGAGCGGCAGAAGATAGCGGAGGAGCCCGGCAGAAGAACCGGACACTGGGAGAAGAGGCCGGAGAGAGTGGGGAAGTCGAAAGAAGACCCCCAAAGTCGTAAGAAGACCCCCAGATCCGGAAGAAGACCCCAGGAGCTTCCTAATAAATTACTTTAAAAACCTGTCTAGTGTGTTTTTTTATTGACACTTTTTTCCCCCAGGTAAATGGGTAGGGGTACGATGTACCTGGGGACTCCTAGGCTCCAATAAGCCCCCCACCCGCAGACCCCGACAACCAAGGGCCAGGGTTGTCGGGAAGAGGCCCTTGTCCTCATCAACATGGGGACAAGGTGGTTTGGGGCGCCCCCCTGCCCCAAAGCACCCACCCCCTATGTTGAGGGCATGCGGTCTGGTACGGTTCAGGAGGGGGGGTACTCGCTCGTCCCCACCCTCTTTCCTGACTGGCCAAGCTGCGTGCTCAGATAAGGGTCTGGCATGGATTTGGGGGGGACCCCCACGCCGTTTTTTCGGTGTAGGGGGGGTTCCCCTTAAAATCCATACCAGACCCAAGGGCCTGGTATGCTCTTGGAGGGGGAACCCATGCAGTTTTTTTATTTAAAATTTGGCGCGGAGTTCCCCCTCAAGATCATCTGAGCACAAGTCGCATTCCAAAGTCGGATCATGCAAGACGGCGCTCTGACTTTGATCCGATTTTAATGATAGTCAATGGGCTGAAGTAGGCTCAAAGTTGGACCAAAGTAGTACAGGGAGCATTTCTAAAGTCAGAACAACCTGTGTCGGACCAGTTAGGACAGCTCCCATAGGGAAACATTGAATTTCACACGTCATGCGACATGAGCTCCCAATGTCAGCGCGTTTGTCAGACCAGTGTGAACCCAGCCTTATCCTCATGCATGCTGGAAGCTTTTAATGCTCCTTTTTTGTCCTTCATGCATATTTGCCTTCACTAACCTCCCCAGCATGCTATCCTGGGCCCATACACACCTAGCCTAGTCAGTTAACAATAACAGCTCCATAGTAGTGCTTTACCCTAAACACCCCTTATAATGTGTTTAAATGTTATTTGTGCCTTTAAATTCATGCAAAGTGCCAGAGGCTTTTTTTTGGGGTCCCAAAATAATTTGGAACCCTCCCTCCCCCCAAACCGCTAAGTCAACCGATACAATCCTCTATCTGCTGACTTTGCCAAACCCATACACACTATACTTACCTCTTTTGTGGTCATATTTATGGATGAATTCACCAAAGCATGTAGTGAAAGGGCCTGCCTGAATACTTTCAAATGGTACAAGGGAACAATACTCTTTGTGAGGTGAATGAGAAATCCAGTCTAATCTGTACTAGTCGGACTATGTGTATGTTGTGTGTTGTCTCATTCTGTTGTGGACTCTTTGTTGTGATCATTTGGGATGTGTGTCTCTGTGGAGGGAGGGGGGATTCCTCTAGCAGCCCCCTTGCTGATAAGACTGTTTACTGAGTAGAAGTTTGAACACACCTGACCTGTGTGTCCATTGTCTTTGGACAGTTTAACCCGCCCTCTTTTCCAAGGGTGGGGGGGAAGAGTCTCTGAGTTATTTTATCTGTTGTGTTCGTGTATGATAAAAAAACAGTCCATGTTAGCAGTGAAACAAGTCTCGCCTTCTTTTGTGCTTTGTGAGCGGTTGGAATATCTGATATCTATATCCAGACTGGGAGGAAGTGGTATACGCGTTTCGCACTCAGTCCTGAGTGCGAAACGCGCCAGCTTATCTGTACTTTCTGCATGACAGTCTTGTTATTTTGATGATCCCATTTTTTCAATAAAGTGAAGTTTTTTGACTACATCCGGTGTGCGGCATCCAAATCTTCTCCTCCATTCAAGGAAGTGGTATACTGACGGAAGCACTCAAGCGGAGTGTGGGACGTTCCGTGACAGGTACTTTCAAGTTTTGTTCTCCTATTATCTTGATAGGTAATTGCAGAATGTAAAAAAGTACTTCAATTTGTACAGTGTGTATTTATATTTTTGGTTTATGACACTTCTTACCTGTCCAGTGGGCTGCCAATAGTGTAAGTAAGGAGGGCCTAGCCAAAGTAACACACATTATTTATGCATTCAGCTCTCAATGAAGTGGAGAGGGTTACCTGTCCAAAACATACCCCCCCTAAAATTTTTACAATGGGCCATCAGAGGGGGTGAGGAATCTAATAAGTGGACCTTATATTTTTGTCTTTAAATACTCCTTAAAATAAATGTTAATACTGATGTTGGCCAAGAATGTTTGTGTCTAATCTGCTTGCAGTGTTATGTGCAAAAGTACAATTTTTTTTATTCTTGTTTGACTCCACAGTTTCCTTCAACGCCACAGGAATGGCAGACTGTGGCTTCCCAATTTGCACAGCGGTGGGACTTTCCCAACTGCGGAGGGGCAATAGATGAGAAACACGTCCACATCGTGCCACCCCACAACTCGGGGTCATACTATTATAATTACAAAGGGTTTCATAGTATTGTGTTGTTGGCGGTGGTGTCAGCGACTTACGACTTCCTGTATGTGGACGTGGGGAAAAATGGCCGGATGTGGGATGGTGGAGTCATCGCCCACACAGAGTTTTACAAGCGTCTCCTGAATGGCAGCCTGAGCTTGCCACCTCTGGAAAACAATGTGGAAGGACTCCCGTTCGTCTTTGTCGCAGATGAAGCTTTTGCGCTGGGGGCCATCTTCTGCGGCCATTCCCGATGAGGACCCTCACCCCGGACCAGAGGGTTTTTAATTACTGGCTGGCCACAGCCAGAAGAGTGGTTGAAAATGCCTTTGGAATAATGGCCAGCCGGTTCCACCTATTCCTCACTGCTATTAATATGGTGGAATATAAACTCAATCACATAATTCTTGCCTGCTGCATTTTACATAACTAAACAAACTAACTAACAAAAATGCAGCTAACTATGTGGCCTCAGTTGGGACTGAGGCCGGCTTATTACCGGATCCAACAACCCTAACGGCTCTTGAAGCTGGCCGTCCTGGCTTGCCCCCCCAAAGTGCCCGTGAAGTTTGCCAAAAGTATCTAGAGTACTTTGCGGGTAAGGGGGCCATTGATATGCCACAGAATATGTAAACATTTTAAAAATAATTTTTTTGGGAAAAACTGAAATAATATTTCCTTTGATTTACTGCTTGTGTTTCTTTTAGCTGTCTCCTAGGTTCTCCAATTTTTTTTTTTGGCCATTTTCTTCAACAGTGCAAACGTAATTTATTTGATACATAAGGTGACAATCTCTTCTTCAGCAAACTATTATTATGTTGTGGGTCTGCTACACACACACCTTGTTTTTGTTGTTAATGTATGTAATGCATTACTGATAAAAATATTCATAATCATGAATTAATTTATTGGAGTCCCAAAAATGGCGTGATTGCGGAAAATTATAAAGCACTCTGGGAGTTATTTACTAAAGGAAAATCCACTTTGCACTCCAAGTGCACTTGAAACTGCACTTGAAACTGCAATGAAAGTGCACTTGTAGTGCAAAGTGGATTTGCCTTTAGTAAATAACCCCCATTGTCACTGTAAACACCAACTTAGTACCAAAACTGCTATTGAGCATTGAAAGAAGAAGCCACACATTGTTGATTTTCAAAATTTTTACTCTGTGCACATTCACGTGTGCGTTAAGAAAAGGGTTTTTGAACAAAGCAACATATTTTTGGAATAACATTTTTGCGTTTGACAGTACAAAATAGCCTTTTTTGTGGTAAACAGGCATGTTTAAAAGCATAAAACAATACACAACTCAGGAACTTATAAAGTTCAACTTTGAGAAATTGAAGGCAATATCAGACATTAGTATGTCCAAACTGTCTTGATCTTGCCTTCATCAGATGGGGTGATGTCACCCCTGTGAAAGCCATATTTTGAATATGCACACAATTTGAAAGCCAAAATGGGGATTTTCCTCCTGATCCCATGCCTAATGTCAGCATGTGCTAGCTCCCATCATGGGGGATCAATGGATGTGTTTCGGGGGTGTCTCTCAGCTACTTGAGTTGCGAGGAAGGGGTTGCACCCACAAAACGCGTACATTGATATCCCGTGATGGCAGATAGCACATGTTGACACACTGTGTGCATCTTCAAAATTTGGCTTTCAATATACTTTAAAAAAAGTTAGAAAAATCTTTAAAATATAAAAAACTTGAAGAATTTTTGTATGTTTTAGATTCTGCCTAAAACATCAATGATGTTTTTGAGTCTTTTTTCAACATCATTGATGTTTTCCTTGATCTTCTGTAAATCACAATTGCACACCATGATCTCACCGATTAGGACGTGTGCACTTGCACTTGTGAAGGGAGTTTCTTCTTCCACAACATCCACATCACCTAAAATTTAAAAACACACCATGTATTATAAATATGCAGGCATACATCTCTTACCTGAAGCTGTGGTCTCAGATATTCACCTGTTGTGGTCACTATTTCGCTCACTTCATAAACCTCTCCTTCCTCCATATCCTCAGGTTGTGGTGTGAGGATTTCCTTTTCTTTAGGAGGTGGGGGTCCCTGGTGTCCTGTGATGTCCTGAGTCTTTTCTCCCCTATGTGAATAAAAAAAGGTATACTTAGCACACAGATATTTGCGGTACAATTGTCTGTTTTGTCTGAGTTCCAAGCTGAAGACATATTTTTTACAATTTTTAAATCTGGAATACTTACCTGTTTTGTACAAATTTCACACATGGAGACACCCCTAGTATCCACTGGAGCACCTGTGTGGGACACCCTAAAAAGTTTGTTCTGGTGTCCCACACTAGTGCTCCTGCGTCCAGATGTGTAAACAGCTGCTGAGTGTCCTCTCCTTACATTGAATCAAGTTTACATTTCATTCTATTACAAACCCATCTAGACGACAATGTCATAAATTTCTTTTAATACAAATAGGCCAGAACAAATGTAGTTAACCGACATCTGCCAAAAACATCGTATTAGTGAGCGAACGAACAATGTTTACTATGAACGATTACTTTGCCCACGAACCTGAAAGTTGCCATTTTAAACTGTACAACAATAAATAAAAGCACATGGAGCAGCATGCAAGTAATAATAATAATAGGAACACAGGACAAATACTTACTTTTTAGAAGCAGTTTCTTGATCTTTCTGTACTGATCCTGCTCCCTTAATTTCAGGTCTGACCAGCGTTTCACCAATTGCTCCTTGGTTCGTCATACCCCAAAATTCCTGTGCAGACTTCTCACAACTTCAGTCATAATCTTGGCCTTTCTCACATTTGGGTTTGGGTAAGGTCCATACTTCCAATCATAGTCGGCGCCCTCTTCAAGATGTCCACCATCTCTACAAAGGTATCCCACTGCACCGAAAGAAAAGGGGCGGGGAATAGACTAGAAAGAACATCAGGGGAGGGCGGAGTTACACACATGCGCAGTGTACGCGGAGTTACACGCGTGCGTCGTACGTACGATCTGTGAGCAGGGGAAGGAGTAGCGGAAGGTACAAAGGTACGAAAAGTACGAAGGTACAATTTTAACTTGGTGCATCAGTGGCCTATACTGCTTATAGATTGAGGCCTATATTGGGATACGATTATGAGACACGATTATGAGAGTTTAGCCTGACATTAGGGTTTGTCTTGTGTTGAGTCTTGCAGAGAAAATGGATGGCTTCAATGATCATAATTTTCTCCCTCTATTCATAGACAAGTACAGGGAGCTGCCCTGTCTGTGGCAGGTGAAACACCTGCATTATAATCATAAACAAAAGAGGCAAGCAGTGCTGGAGAAACTGCTGGAGTTAGTGAAGCCGCAGGTCCCCACGGCAACCATCAACTATTTGAAGGCCAAAATTGGTGGCCTGAGGAGCACATAATAGGGAGCGCAATAAGGTCCAGGATTCCATGAGATCAGGAGAGGCAGCAGCTGACATTTATGCACCCAGGCTGTGGTACTACGACAGACTGTGGTTTCTGTCAGACTAGACTGAAGTCAGGCAATCACTCTCAACCCTTCCTTCCACGCTTCCTTCCACCCCAGCTGAGGCTTCCGACATCCAACCTGGGACTTCCAGCCAGGAAGAAGTGGAGGAGCCCAGCTTGAGCCAGGTATAGCATTGTTCTACATATTTCTTTTCGTAAAATTAATGATGTTAACTAGATGTTATTATTGATCACTAATTGCGGATTTAATAAAGTGTTTTACATATCAATAGACAGTAGTGGCCAAAAATGATTGGGACAAGAATGAAAAATGCTGGGGTCAGAATGATAGTCTTTTCTATTTGTTAACATTCAATTTGCAACAGTCATGAGCTGAAAATTGTGTGATTGATGACCAAAAAACTAAAACTATGTCCATTTTTCATACACAGGAAAGCCTCAGCCAGAAGAAGGGCGTGGAATGTGGCAGCCAGGAGGTGGCGGGGGGAAATGTCAGCCAGGAGGTGGCGGGGGTAAGTGTCAGCCAGGAGGTGGCCGGGCCCAGTAGCCTGACACAATCCCAGTCCCCTTCTCAACCAAAGGGGCTGGGAAGGGGACTAACATAGAGGAGGCAGCGCTTGGGCTGATTAGGGAGGCTAATGTGGCCCTCAGAACCACCCCCAATCTTCAAGAGGCCTTTAAATAATATATTAAAGGTCCGCGCTGAGGAAATGGAAAGGTTGCAGCCTCCCCCTAATTAGTTCCCAATGGGAGCTATTGGAATAAATAGAGAGGAATGGGGGTGTGGCGCTACCTTAAATGACACAGTGTATAATTATAAATAATCAAAATGTGAAACCCAGTGCATCTGGACCCAATTTTAAGTCCACACCTCAATACAAATAGACTGGTTCCTATATATGTGAAAAATATCTGCATAAAAATATTATAAACAAATAATGAACTATACCAAACAATTCACCAATATACGTAAATTAACATTACACAGTGCTAACCTAATTATGAACCAGTCTGGGTGAGTGCCAAAGTGTCCAAAGAATATATAATTATATATAGAGTGTCCAATTTTCTCTCATCCTAATGAAAGTAAAAATTGGACAAATATTAGACCAAAAGTCCGTGTGACTGTGTGAACATATTAAATGTAAGAACCATATAAGTCATTCGTGTTGAGTTTTATATAATCCAATCCAAGGTTTTAAAGGTGTCTATACCCAGCATATATAGTCCAAAAATAAAAGGTGAAAAAACAACGTGACTTCTGTGCTCATAGATTCTGGTGACTTCAGGTGCTCCCCCTGTGTGCCCCCACTCACCAACAGTAGTCACCCCTGCAGGGGTAAAAAGCGCAAAGTGGGTGGCTTAGGATAGGTGATCCCCTAGCTAGCTTCCTGGTTCTAACCTTGTACACGGCCGCGCTGCACTGGGTTCGCTGCTGTTTTTATGGATTTAACTTTTTAAAATAAATCGAACCTACTACGCTACGGGAGTCCCTTGTTTCTTTTTCCCGGGAGGAGAGGACGGATTGGTGCAACCTAGCACACGGAGGTGCCCAGGGCTGGAGCGCATATCGGGGGGCCCTGAACGGGACTGCTGGAGCAGGATCACGGAGGTGTGGAACACGAGCTGAGACATCCCAGGGTATCATCTAACCTAAGCCATCCACTTTGCGCTTTTTACCCCTGCAGGGGTGACTACTGTTAATGAGTGGGGGCACACAGGGGGAGCACCTGAAGTCACCAGAATCTATGAGCACAGAAGTCACGTTGTTTTTTCACCTTTTATTTTTGGACTATACATGCTGGGTATAGACACCTTTAAAATCTTGGATTGGATTATATAAAACTCAACACGAATGACTTATATGGTTCTTACATTTAATATGTTCACACAGTCACATGGACTTTTGGTCTAATATTTGTCCAATTTTTACTTTCATTAGGATGAGAGAAAATTGGACACTCTATATATAATTATATATTCTTTGGACACTTTGGCACTCACCCAGACTGGTTCATAATTAGGTTAGCACTGTGTAATGTTAATTTACGTATATTGGTGAATTGTTTGGTATAGTTCATTATTTGTTTATAATATTTTTATGCAGATATTTTTCACATATATAGGAACCAGTCTATTTGTATTGAGGTGTGGACTTAAAATTGGGTCCAGATGCACTGGGTTTCACATTTTGATTATTTATAATTATACACTGTGTCATTTAAGGTAGCGCCACACCCCTATTCCTCTCTATTTATTCGAGAGGCCTTTGCCTGCATGGCTGCATGTAAAATGCAGCAAATGGAAGAGGGCCAATGCCTCTTCTTTGAGGAAATAATCTATCTCACACTAAATAAGGGGTTGAGGGGCCAACTCATACCCAAAACCCACCTGTGTGAGTTGGACCATACTACTCCTCCTCCACCTCCTGCCACAACTCCAACACCACAGCCACAGCCTGGAAGCAAGCCTGGAAGGAAGACAAGAGTGTGATGGCCTGGGTTCAGTCTGGTCTGACAAAAGAGGCAGGCTGTTGTATGACCACAGCCTGGGGACATATATGTCATCTGCTGCTGTTCCTGATCTCTTGGACTCCTGGACTGGATTGTGCTCACTATTTTATAGACTCCTCAGGCTATCAATTTTGGCTGGAAAATACTTGATGTGTGCCCTGGGGTACAAAGGCTTCACCAATTTCACCAATTTCTCCAGCGTTGCCTTCCTCTTTATTTTCTTATGACCCATAATAAAATGGCTATTTTTTTTTCACAAATACTTGCCTATGTGTTTTACTTCAAAAAGGACAGTTTGTTTGTGAGTAGGCAGGTATATTTCCAAAATACAATGTCAAATTAACAAGGGACACCAACACCAAACAACCTCCTTGTCAGGTCACCTTGAGGCTAGGTGACAGATGCACACCGTTGGGATCAGGAGTGCACCGCAAGGCAGTGGACCCTATGGCTGACTGCTGCGGATGGGAGTCCGGCAGGTCTAAGAGCCAGCAGGTGTTCACCAGAGCCTCTAGTAGTAAGGAGGGACTGGGCTGCAACTGGCTCCAGGTCGCGACCCCCAGGGTCCCACAGCTCACACCTACAGTAGGCAACAGGAGGATAGGGATAGTAAAGGAATAAGCCATGGTCAGGGCCACAAGCAGACAAGGACAACAGAGTACACCCCGAGGTTCAGGGTCACAGGCAAACAGGGATAGTCAGGGACACGCCAAAGGTCAGGGTCACGAGCAGACAGAAATAGTAGAGAACATGCCAAGGTCGGTAACAGAAACAAACGTAGAACACACGGCAGGCAGGAACAGGAAGCCAAAACACACAAAGGTTGATCAGCAGGGCTGGTCTGCAGTGCAGAGGTTAATATAGAGTTCTCTGATAGGAGCTGGGGTGGAGCCATGCTAGAGGAGAGTTAATAAAAGCAGTCAGGTGAGAGACAGCTGGTCTTTAGAGATGAACACATGGAGACAGGTAAGCTGAGAAACAAAACTCTATTGCATAACCATGACACTCCTTGAGGTTAAAAAATACAAGATAATAATGTTGTGGTAACTTGACACACAAAACGAAAAATAAAATTTTGGAGATCACTAGAAAAAATACAAAAAAAAAAAAACAGGAGATCTTGATAAAAAAAAAAATTCACTATAAAAATAAATGCAAAACATTATTATGCAGATCTGACGAAAAAAATTACTAATATTATTTAGGAGATCACGAGAAATAATAAAGAAATCAGTTTGTCAGAACTCTGTGTGAATATCAGCAGCAAAACAACTTAATTATTCTAACATTATAAAGAAGAAGAGAATGCGCTGCATTAAAAGATTTAAAAATTTGCAGCGTGACGAATGTGCTATCTCCATTACAAATGCTAGTTGTACCAGACCGAGCGCTTTCATCTCGTAATTGATTCAGAGCATGCGTGGAATTTTGTGCGTCGGAATTGTCTACACACGCTTGGAATTTACGAAAACGGATTTTGTTGTCGGAAAATTTGAGATCCAGACCTCAAATTTTGTTTGTCGGAAATTCCGACGGAAAATGTCCGATAGAGCCTACACACGGTTGGAATTTCCCACATAAAGCTCCCATCGAACATCGAATATCTGACCGTATGTACGTGGCATAAGAGTGGTAAGGATGTGGAGTTTCAGCGGGGAGCATTGATAATTTCAAAAAACTATTAGATAAGCACCTGAACGACTACAACATACAGGCATATACAATGTAATACTGACCTAAAATCACATACATCGATTGGACTTGTGTCTTTTTTCAATCTCACCTACTATGTAACACCAACCCTGGATGCAAACTGTCTACATCCAAGTTCTAGTTGCCTGGAAATGCTTGAATAAATGGTTTTATGCAATCAACAGCAGCCCTGGCCATTGATTTGTACATTTGTAACTAACATTGGCGCAAGTGCTTATTTTGGCCCACGCTATTGGACAATAATAGGAACTGTGGCAAATTGTTTTTAAAGTAATTTGGCACAGCTGGCACAACAAATAGAACTTGTGTAATGGCATTTTTATTTGACAGCCAGAAAATGCGCCAATACAGTATTTACACTAGAAAAATACGTATTTTCTTTCTGCCAATTGTCTGCACAATGATCGTCACCAGGTTTTATTTTAACATAAAAATTACTTTTGAAATGATATTAACATGTTAGTGATTAAATAAGTGATTCTAACTCTAATTGTTTTTTCTTTAAAATAACAAACACCTTCTATGTGAAATGGTTTTGCACAGAGCAGTCTCCTCTTGGGTCCTGCACCAGCACTCCTGGCTCCTCCCCCAACGAGTTCCCCCATAGCAGGCCACTTGCTATGGGGACACTCTTGCGGACTTGCTCCCAAGTCTATTGACACAAACAGTTGGACTCAACCTGCCCCTGCTCTCTCATCACTGGCTGTGATTGACAGCAGCCATTGGCTTCCACTGTTGTGTCTGAGCCAATAGGGAGGGAAGAAGCAGACATCACTGGATCAAGATCGGGCTCAGGTGAGTGTAAGAGAGGGATGCTGGGGGGTTAAAAAACCTTCTGCCTTTAGTACCACTGATTGGGTTTACTTACTTAAACCTGGGTTCCCACATGTGCGGTGCCAATTGAAGCTCAGGTTTCACTGGGAAGATAAAAATCTCC
The DNA here is from genome assembly GCA_037952925.1 of Lithobates clamitans. Lineage (NCBI taxonomy): Eukaryota > Metazoa > Chordata > Amphibia > Anura > Ranidae > Lithobates > Lithobates clamitans. The sequence continues at coordinate 152,044 of JBBGZY010001178.1, forward strand.
TGTTCAAAGGCTCATCTGCGTTTTAGCTAAGGATCAGTGAGCAGGGAGAGGGGGAGGTGTAGTGAGCAGAAGGAGAAAATCCATGTTCAGAACGCAATGCATCTGCAAAGCAGATGCGATCCTATAGAAGATAAGGGGCTCGTAATTGGCACCGCAATGCCCAGAAAACGCACACGTTTTTTGTGCAATGCGCAGTGCGAATGCAACGCACATATGTGAACCAGATGCATTCATATGAATGTATTTTAAAATGTCCTGCGAATTAGATGCGGTGTAAGCCGCATCTAATTCGCATAGGTGTGAACGGGGGCTTAAGGCTGGGTTCACACTTAAAATGGATGTGGCTGAGAGCAGGGGTCCAGTGCGTCCCTGTTCTTCGTTTTATGGACAAATCAGACCCAAATGTTTGCCTGAAATCGGACCTGAAATGGAGCCAAAGACACACAGGACCCTTCTGCAATTCGCTCCCCAGCCGCCCAGAGGTGTGTGAACTAACTCTATTGAGAGCCGGTCACAATCTCATGTCATGTGAATTAAATGCGGCGAAACCCACATCCAATTCACATAAGTGTGAACCCAGCCTTAAAGTGTAACTCAAGCCAAAACATATTTTGTTTTAGCTTTCAATAGAGTAGTGATGGGTTAGAATGTCTTCAAGTTTTACTTGCTGTCAACATTCTTGTTGGAGAGATTCTCCTCTCCCTTATGGGGACCCATTCAGCAATTCAATCCCTAACCATTAGTAGCAGACAATGATGACTGTGGCAGCATGATTACACTTTCACATACACAACATTTAATTATGGCTGTGGAAGGAGCTGTGACCCACTGGGATCTGTGCTACATCTGCTGCCATGATTACAGTCAAGAGGGACTTGCTTCAATTGGTTTATCGTATGACTCCCTAATTAGATAAACAAAAAACAGCCTTAACATTGATTAGAACAGGCTACTTGTCCGCAGCTAATCAAAATACGGTACCTGGCTATACCCACCAGAGAAATACACTGATCTGGGTGGTTTAAGTTCCTAATCAGCCATGTATGTCAGTGGTTCTCAACCCTGTCCTTAATAAGGATGAGCTCAGGTGTGTTCGCAAACAGCACGTGCAGAGTCCGCCAGGAAGTCGGCACTGCGGAGCGCTAATCACAAGCAATGAGACATTGTCCCAATGCGCGGCTGCAGAGATCGGGAAATGTCTCACTGATTGTGATTAGCGCTCCCCAGTGCTGACTTCCTGGCGGGCTCTGCACGTGCTGTTTGCGAACACACCTGAGCTCATCCTTAGTTCTAAAATTCCAAGCACCACCATGGTCACTACACATGTTTGGGTGGCTCTCTAGGACCCTGGAAATCAGTAAGGTAAGCAAAACCTCTCAACTTTCTGAGATGGGAATGAGGGTCACCTATAGGAAAAGTATGTAGGCATAGGACACACCCCCTGCCACACCCCCTTCAAAGAGAACTATATAGAAAAGAAATATTGGTTAAACCCACAGGTGCTTTTTACCACTACTATTCCTTTATATTGGCTTTTGGAATTTACAGATGCAGCATTTTAGACTCTGGATGAAAGCTTTAGCACTGTAAAACACTTTTTGATAGATAAGTGGTTCATTTTATATACATCTATATAGATCAGACCAAAATGAGGGACAAATGAGGAGGGACAGAGGGACTTTGTTACAAATCAGGGACAGTTCCTTGAAATCAGTGACAGTTGGGATCTATGGATAAGCTGCTGTAATTGATTTGAAAATGTAAGGTTTAATAGCACTTTAGCCTAGGTTCATACTGATGCGATCTGGGAAACGCAGCAAATCGCGTGCGTTTCCCGCACCACATTGCAATCGCACGGCGTCCATGCGATCTTCTGCGGGTGTCACTGTTAGATCAACAACACCCCAAAACATATTCCAAAACGCAGTGCGATTCAGGTGCGGGAAAAAAAGTGTCCTGCACCATTTTGGTGCGGATGTGATGCAATTTGAGTTATACAAAATGTATGGCTCAAATCGCACTGCACAGACATCGCATGTAATGTGCACAGGGATGCAGTACGATTCCTGTGCGAATCACATGCAATATATGTAACGCACAAGTGTGAACCCAGGCTTCATGAAAAAGAACGTTTCCTGCATATCCTCCCAGTCTTCTTGTAATGGCTTGTTTACACAGGATGCTTTCAGGTGCATTTTTAAAGCGCATCCTGAACGCATGCACACAGTAAAACCCTAACGCACACCAGTGTGTTTGGTTCCATTACTTAAAAAAGTACAGCAGCATGCAATTTCTTGCACCTGAAAGCAAGCAAACACGTGAAAACATGCTGGCAACACATTTCAAAAGTGAAAAAATAGGAAAAAAATACTTTAGAATGCATTACAATCATGTTAAAAACACATTTAGGGCCCTTTCAGACGGAACGCTGCATTTTGAATTGCACTCCAACTGCATAGACAGCCCAAAATCAAGGTAATCCTATGGGCATAGTTCACATCATTGCAGTGCAGTTCAGTGCAGTTACAAAAAAGTAGAGCATGCTGCATGCAAATGCAGGTAACACGCTACAAATGCACTGCACCACACCCCTTTGAGCCAAGAAAGTCACGCTTAAAGATGTATGGAAAAATGCACTGCAACGCAGTGCTAAACGCAGCACAAAACACATGCAAAGTGCATTAAAGCGTGTGTCAAGTGCGCTTCAAATTCATACAAGCAGTCAGAAACGCTCAGTTGTGTGCAGTTTCTCGTGTAAATGGGCTCTGTGTTCATGTGCACCATAATCCTTGTTTTCTGTGTGCAGTTTTACATGCATTTGTAATGCATTTGCAATGCATTTTTGTCACGTTTTCAGTGCATTTTTAGGCATTATTTACAATTTTTTTTTAAAATGGAGTTGCATTTACATGTATTTGTGATGTGTTCATGTGCATTTACATGTGTTTATGTGCATTCCATTACTTTCTTGTGTGAAAAAAATGCAGCATGCTAAACTTTCTTTAAATATACATGAAAGCACTACAATGGTATAAACTAGACTCATTTAAATACTTTTTTTTTTTTTTTGCATTTGTGTTTTAACTGCATCCATTGTAAACATGCCCTAAAAACGCATGTATTCACAAATGTGGAAATGCACATCTAAACGCAAGGCTTGTGGTGTGAGCTAGCCTTACATTTTTTTTTTAATGGTATTTATATGTGTGCTGGTTGTGTAGTTCTGGTAACATGGTGCTTAGCATAAATCCGAAATCACAAAAGCTTAGCTATCCAGCCATCCTGCTGAGTTGTGAATGTGAGAAGGGAGGGTGGAGGGGAGGAGGCTGTCTTTTTGCCTATTTAAAAAAAAAAAGGTCCTCCCCCTTCATCGTCACTGAAGCCTCATGTAACCAGGAAGTTTAAAAAAAGTGGATCAACTGCAACACAGGACTGCAACACTGTCAATGTCACACCCTTTGCTATATCTTTAATGCAACTCTACATTTTACAGTACAAAGGTATTACTGAAATCATGATTGTTTTCCAGGAAGGGATATCACCTCTTCTTCAAGAACAAAGGAATCCGTAACTCAACCCAACTGACCAGCAGCTCTGCCATCATTCTGTAAGTGATACAGTAACTGCCAGTATTTGCTTTCTAAGCTATTTTAGGAATATATTTGTTTTCACAGTTCTATGTTTTAATGTAGTTTAGATGCATAACTATCAGAGTCTTAAGTAGTTCCTTGTTCATTAGTGTTCTTAAAGCTGGCTACACAATATGCAATGCTTGCAAGCAATGCCTTTGTTAGTGTGACTGTGTATATGTGAATATGACATATATACAGCGTCAGCAAAGGATCAGTAACATGCTGCATTCATACCTTAGCATTCCGGTAACGTGTTGTGGAAATGCACATTTCCGCTCAGCGTTCCTGGGAAACACGTGAAAAATGCGCTAAAACGCGCATAATGCTTACAGTGTCATTATTTCTTAATGGCGACCCAAATGCGGGTAGAACACACAAAGCTTACTGATAAATAAACATGCACAAGCTACTTTGTCACGCATAAGACAGACCATTCAAGTGAAGGGGCTGTCCTATGCTGCTGCGCAAAAAAAGGGCAAAATATGTAAAAGAACGTGCCACACAAGTGTGAATAGGGCTTTAGTATTAAGCAAATTATAAAAAGTTAAAGCGGAGTTCCACCCAAAAGTGGAACTTCCGCTTTAAGCACTCCTCGCCCCCTTACATGCCACATTTGGAATGTCATTTTTTTTTTGGGGAGTGGGTGCTTAGATTTGAGTGGGACTTCCTGTCCCACTTCCTGCTTCCGCCTAGGTGACTTCTCTCTCCCTAGACGGCCCCTCCCCCTCGGCAATCTTCTGGGACTTGTCACAGGTCCCAGAAGATTGCCTGTCCACTGGGAGAGCGCAACGCGACTCACGCATGAGCAGTGCGCACCCGGCCACGAAGCCGCAAGCTGTCATGGCTGGGTGCCCACAGTTTCAATGGAGGCGCCGCAGAGAGGAGGGGGAGAGGAGCGAGGCTTCGTGCAGCCGCAATGCTGGACAGTGGAACAGGTAAGCGTCTGTTTATTAAATGTCAGCAGCTAAACTTTTTGTAGCTGCTGACTTTTAATAAACAAAAAAAGCCTGGAACTCCACTTTAAAGGAGAAGTTCAGCCTGAGCTCGTTTGAAGTCCGCTCTCCGCTGACGTCACTGGAATCGGTCCAGGCACCGCATCATCACAATAAAGTATGGATCCGCCAGGGACCTGGACTGATGCCTGTCTCAGCCTCTCAGTGAGCCGCTGAGAGACTGAGACGGCCGCTCCCCGCCCCTCCACAGGTCAGTGCTCCAGTGAGCATGGAGGAGCACTTCTGATTGACAGTCAGCAGCTCTCCTTTCCGGGAGCCGTGAGAACTGAGCCATCGGCGGTGTTCGATGGCTCAATTCTTAGTGTAGAGATGCAGGGAGACATATGCAGGGCCGTCTTTAATATTGATTGGACCCTGGGCAAAACTTTTCTTGGGGCCCCCCCCCCATGAAGTTTCACTCTCCACCTGCTCTGAGACATACAATAAATAGCAGCTAGACTCAATCAGTTTACTGAATCAGATCAGGCAGCTATTGCGATTGGTTGCCAGAGGTTACAGTGTATCATTACCGCTCACTGACTGGTTGCTAGAGGTTACAGCACATATTACGGCTCACAGATTAGTTGCTAGAGGTTACAGCACACGATTTCTGCTTGTTGATTGGCTGCTAGAGATTACTGTGGATATGACCTCAGGGGGCATGATATACATATCAATGCCGCCAGCCGCTGCTATTTACATATGAATGCCGCCGCTATTTACATGTAAACACAGGGTCTGCAGGTGAGTCATCTGTACACAACAAAAGGGCAGAACTGGGCAGCATTAGTAGCAACACTTCACGCTGAGATATATCGGGACACAGCACGGGACTAAAACCTCAAGGGACGAGGGAATTTAAACCAGGATAGTTGGCAAGTATGAGGCAGCTGCTTTGGGCCCCAAAACAATGACAGGGCCCTGGGCAGCTGCCCCTTTTGCCCTGCCTTAAAAACGGCCCTGGACATATGCAGCATCAGTCTCATGCTGCATCCACCTAGGGAAATATAAAAGGATGGGGGGGGCCCTTACTTCTCTTTTAACACAGGGTCAGTCAGATCAGGATAAGGCCTCATGCATACAGAGGGGTTTATTTACTAAAGGCAAATCCACAGTGCACTGCAAGTGAACTTGTTAGGGCAGTCGCTGTAGATCTGAGAGGGACATGCAAGGAAAAAATTATTTTTGCTTGCACATAATTGGATGATAGAAATCAGCAGAGCTTCCCCTCATTTCAGATCTACCCCTCCGATCTACAGCGACTGCACTTCCAAGTACGCTTCCAAGTGCACTTGTAGTGCACAGTGGATTTGCAGGAAAAAGTTGCTCAAAAAAACACGCCTAAAACCACGCTTTCCACATATGTTTAGGCCAGGGGTGTGAAACTCAATTTCATCGTAGGCCGCATCAGCATTATGATTGCCCTTTAAAGGGGCCAGTTGTATCTGTAAGATTAGATGTCCCAGCGCATCCCCTCCCCTTACATTAGATGTCAAGAGCCACCCCACCATCAGAAGTTGAGTCCCCCACTCTCCCTTACATCACAGTGCACCCCCCTTTCCTTATGATGCTGCTGGGAAGAAATTTGATGCAATGCTTGAAAGCAGAAAGTAAGGGTCTGGAGGAGGACCAGAGGAGAGCTGGAGCTCTCCTGCAGCTACAGGAGAGGTGCGAGGGCCACATGAAGTGGCCTGGAGGGCCGGATTTGGCCTGCGGGCCTTGTGTTTGACACCTGTGGTTTAGGCGCATCAAGTGCTTCAGCATAAATAGATTCCATTGGCCAGAATATTAATTCAATTATGACCAGCTAAACACGTCTAGCTTTTAAATGCATTTGGCCCCTTTATTCTCATGAAGCGTTTTTCTGCTGAAATGAGTACAATGAACTTCCTCCAACCCCTCTCTTACACAATTGTATATAGTTTATTAATATTCTGAAAAGGGGCTTTACTACCGCTTTAACTCCAAATAGGGATGGGAAGTAAAGGCTTTTAAAGCATCACCTATAGAGTTTTTTGTGTACCATTGTTTTTTGCTATATCATGGGCGCACTCAATTTTAACACTTGACATATTTGGTATCTGTTTACTTGACGCAATCCTATCTTTTAAATTTCACCAAAAATTGTGTACTACATTTTGTTTGTATGCACTTAAATTCTTTTAATTCTCTTTTTTTCCTTAAGGCCCCATTCACACGGATGGACCGTTCAGGTCCGCCTGTCAGTTTTTTAGGCGGACCTGAACGGTAGCTCCATGCAGGTCTATGGAGCGACAGATGTCAGCGGTGACCATGTCCACTGACATCAGATGTATGGCGATACGTTCGCATTCGTCCTGGCGGAGCGGATGAGATCTGATGAAAACATGCTGACCATTTTCGTCCGATCCCTCCATAGGAATCAGCGGTGCTCTGACAGGTCTCTCCCCGCTCAGTGAGCAGAGACGGACCTGTCATTAGCCGGCTCAGCGGAGATCAATGGAGAGATCTCCTGCTGAGCTAGCAAACTCTGCTGAGCATATCCGCCTTGTGAGAATGAGAAATAAAACATAAGTTTGATAAACAGTTGTACAAATATCGTGCAATGTAAAAAATTGCAATTGCAGCAGGGCCTCTGCTTTCAGAAAGTATATAATTTTACAGGGGTTTTAGCAATTTTATGTCCAAAAATGCATGTTTTTACAAGTGTGCAAAAAAAAAAAAAAAAAAAGATTATTCAAGAGTAAAAGTACTTAAAGAGGAGTTCCCACAAAAAAAAAAAAAAATTAAAAGTCAGCAGCTACAAATACTGCAGTTGCTGACTTTTAATAATCGGGCACTTACCTGTCTCAGGGTCCAGCAATGCAGGGGATAGAAGCTCCGCTCTTCTCCCCCTCCGTTCGGCGGCGCCGGCATTGCAACTGTGGGCGCTCGGCTGTGGCTTTACAGCCGGGCACCCACTGCACATGCGTGAGCGGCACCGTGCGCCGTGATTACGGCAGACTACGAGGGACCCCCTAGCAACAGGCATTTAGAGGTTAGTAAAAAAAAAAAAAAAAAATCCAAATTTTTTTTTTTTAGGCACATTTATGCATTTTTTTTTTTTTTTTTTTGGGTGGAACACCACTTTAATGTACTTTAATAGAGAATTCTCAATAATTGGTGTAAAATGTATCTGTCACTTTTTTTGCAGTCTTCTTGTATTTTGTATGTTGTACAAACTGGTATAGCTTAGATTTCAGTGCATTAACTACCGCTATTTTTTTTTTGCACATTTCTATCTAATCATCATCTTCTTTTTTTTTCTCTCCTAGTGCAACCGACAACTTCTGTGTACTGGGCGAGCTGTGACATGCCCGTGTTGTCGCACATAGACAATGAGAGATGGAGCATCTTCTGGACCCCCAGTGGGAGGGAAATGGCACAGAGGAACCATCCTCTCCTATTCTGCATATTGCAGGCAACAGGCTTATCCTGGATGTTTACCTGGATGGCTGCAAGAGGTTCCTGCAGGTGACAGAGGGACAAAAAAGTGCTCTGGTGGAAGTGGAATTTCTTGCATTGAGCAGCCATGATGAGATGATAACATCAGCAGTGACAGCTCTGCCTATGTTCAGTAGGCTTAGATCCTTAACATTGAAAGGTATGGGAATTCAAATTGACAATTTATTTGCATGTTGTTTTCTTTTTTCTCCAGACGTGTAATAGAAATTTTACTTTTATAGACTGTAAACTTTGATTACATGCATGACTACACAGGTTAGCAGGACAAAACACACGTGTTCAATACACTTCTCAAAATGATGTAGTATTCTTTGGCTCTACTTTCAATGAATAATGCCACAATAATTTACGTTTACACTAAGGTATGTTCAGAAACCACTGCTATATAGATCATTTGATTAACATATCTGCATACAATCTATTATACACTTAAATTATTGCAATGTAATATATCGATTGGCTTCAGTACAACCAGCCTTTCTGGCTTTTTTCGTATAACTGCCACCAGCTATAGCCAGCAGCAATGATCATTGTATTCTGATGGTGGGGAAGCATTCTGCTGTCAGAATACAATAGAACAGCAGGAGGGATTCCCCATCAACACTCACTCTGTAGATGGGGAAATCAAGTTGTTTTCCTACACTTCAACCCGTGGTTGAAAAGAAAATTGCATAATGTATGGCCAGCCTTAGCCAGAGGTTGTCTATAGACGTTCAAAGAAATTTGATATGTATGATAGGCGTCACCCTCCTAATTTGAGCAACCCCTTTCATTTTTTTATTACTCCACCACTTTCCATAAGTTGTTACATTAGATATTTAAATATTTTACTAGTTATACCATTATAGCTCATAAAAGACTGATTTGACAGAGTTACCAGGGGATATTTTTTATTGCTATATATGGTATATGATAACCATATATCTGTACAGAATATTGCTTAGTTTATGTTCCGTGGCTTACGCATGCGTTTGCAAATGCGTGTGGAATAAACCCCTGTTTTTAACGCATACTGTTAGACAGGTCAATTTGGTTGTCTGCGAGACAGTGGTAAGTAGGCTTGGAATTTTTTCCTGGGCATTCCCCAGGCTTTGTTTGCATCTGTTTGTAGCCCTCCAAAGCCGCTTACTGCCATAGCCAGCTATAAATGAAGGCGGTGGCAAGTTTTTTGAGATCACGTTGGTGTGTGTATTGGTCCAGCAACGCACCAGCACCTTTGCAGCCATAGTACTATCTGCTGGGTGTTTGGTGTGCTCCTGTACCTTTAAGAAGGGGTGGGCTGCCCTTCAGTCCACCTGCCTGCATTTATCCATCAGAATGCATGTGCCTCCACTGTGGGGACACTCATATTTTAGTGTTAGAACCACAGATATCAGGGTGCCGTGCTCTGTGGCTTACGCATGCGTTTGCAAATGCGTGCGGACTAAACACCTTTTTTTAACGCATACTGTTAGACAGGTCAGTCTGGTTGTCTGCGAGCTGGTGGTAAGTAGGCTTGGCAGTTTTTCCTGGGCATTCCCCGGGCTTTGTTTGCATATGTTTTGTTTGTGCATGCTGCGCAGTACCCTTTGACTAAATGTCCTGAATTTTATATGATAGATGCGCATTTTGGATTGTATATGCAGATGCAAATGTTGTGTAAGTCTTATATGGCACTTGATAAAATTACGCTAAAAAGAAAAAAAAATGGAGAAACCACTTGCTGTATAAAGATGAACATCCGCCTTGATTCTTTGCACATATTAGTGATTAGCTAGTTATATTAGTCAAATATTAAAATGAATTCATCCAAGGGTCTGATTGTTCACAAGTGATTGGATCCCCTTTGAATGCAGCTGGCATAGAATCATTTAACAAGGACAAATAAAAATCCTCATCCTCAAAAAAAAAAAAAAAAAAGACTACTACTGCTGCCACATATACAAGCTAAACAAAGTAATATAAATTTTACTAAAAAATGCCCTCGCACATTGCAGATTGTACAATTTATGCAAAGCGTTTAACAATACCAATAAGTGTATAGTATAAGGGTCTGCATAAACAATATATTAGTGTATATTCAGTCGTATGTTCAGTTGTTAGTAAATCTAAAGAAGATTGTATAACTAGACTTGACAATTATACTTCTTTTACTTAGTAATCACAACAGAAATCTTTTGAATTTCATAGGTGGATACTTGCTGGATGAAAGTTTAAGACGTCAGAATGGTTTGCTGTCCACCCTACCTCCAGACATCAGCCAGCTTTCCTTGCTGCAGCACTTGGATCTCAGCTTCAATAGCTTTACCGAATTACCGCTATGTGTCACGGCCCTTCCTTGCCTATCTACTCTTCATCTTGGCTACAACCAGCTTAGGAAGCTCCCAGATGACATTTGTGAGCTGAAAACATTGACTTCCCTCATAGCTATGTCCAACCAGCTAACTCATCTTCCTGCAGTCATTGGACAGCTAAACAATATGGAAAAATTGAACCTGTCTAATAACAAGCTAGTATCTTTGCCAGATGAAATCGGCAACCTGGAGAGATGTATCATACTGGATTTATCTGAGAACAATATCAAAAGTCTTCCAGAAACTCTGTGTAAGTCTTAATGTCTGACTGTTGTCATATTAAAAGTGAACTCCATGCAGATATAAAGGACATATATTAATGCACTAATAAATAATTAAGGCTAAGTTCACACTTGCAAAAAATTCTAACGCCGACACTAATGCCGCGTACACACGATCGGAATTTCGACAACAAATGTTTGATGTGAGCTTGTTGTCGGAAGTTCCGACCGTGTGTAGTCTCCATCAGACATTTCCAGTTGGAGTTTCCGACAACAGATATTTGAGAGCTGGATCTCCAATTTTCCGACAACAAAATTCGTAAATTCCAAGCGTGTGTACACAATTCCGACGCACCAAATTCCACGCATGCTCGGAATCAAGCAGAAGAGCCGAACTGGCTATTGAACTTCATTTTTCTCGGCTCGTCATATGCGTTGTACGTCACCGCGTTCTTGACGTTTGGAAATTCCGACAACATCCGTCGGAAATAAATCCACGGTTTGATTGTCGGAAAATCCGATCGTCTGTACGCGGCATAATAGTGTTAATGCACATTTTTGACATGTTTAACACGTGTTCATTGCACATTAAAAGCACACCCTCCAAGTGTTTTTATTTATTAAGGGGGGAGTTTTTTTTTTTTTTTACCCCACTGATATTTGATAAATGCTTGTAAAATGCACTGTAAATGCTCTGTAAGTGCTACAGGTGCTATACAGTGTGTTACCATACACTTGCGTAGAAGGAGTTGACAAGCTTTAACTCCTCCCAGACTTGATATGTAGCTTCATTTTTGCCGCACAGTGACACAAAGTGATGCAAACGCTACATGTTTTTCAAATATGAAAGTTTCTGTCCTCTATATCCATATTATATATTGTGGGCTGCTTTGCCAGGCATTTGGGGATCAGCAAAAATGTGCACCAAATGCCTGTTTCTAATGCCAGTGTAAATAGGTCCTAAAATGTATTATGTTAATTCAACTAATGTAAGTAGCAGAATTTGACTTTGAATTGCCCCTTGCAATCCCTATGCAGCAGCACTGAGACCAGAATAGGTAGCAGCCATGCTAGCACCCAGTAAGGTTTGTTGCATGGGAATGTGTTGACATTTTATAGGAGAGAGGTGAGGGAAGACCTCAACAGTTCGCTGTTCTTTCACTGTCAAGTGTGAAGGGTGGGGATGGAGAGCCCACACTATTGCATTACTTGCCCAACTCCGGGGCGGATAAAAAAAAATGACCCTTTGCAGTGGGGCTGTGCACTGCAAGTGTTATTAGCTTGTTTTGACTAGGGGAGAGTTGAAACCGTTTACTTATCTGATCCTCAGTTCCCAATACAGGCGGTGCTCCCCCATGATCGGTGGACTGTCCCTGAGCGTCCCCACCTCCAGAGCAGGCCTTTGGATCCTGCTCTGGTCTTGATGACATCAGGATCCTGGACCGCTAGAGCATGGGGGTGCACAAGCTGTGAGGATCAGTCTAGCTTCAGGTAGGTGTGGAGGAATGGGCAAGTACTGTATATTTCCTTTTTATTGTTCCCCTAGACATGTATGAACAAATAACCCTTGCAGTGCAGGCGCAGCCCCACTGCAAGTGATTGTTTTTTTATTTGCCCGGAGTTGATCTTTAACTCTAAGTGGTGTCATTTATTTGGCTGTGTTATGTCAGGGGGGTGTGTAAATCTCAGGAATGGATGAACAGAAATTTGCAGGTAAAATAGCTTTATAATTATTTCATGTGTATATTTAGCTATTTGCATCGAGTTCAGCCTTAAGCCCCAGTTTATATTATAACTTGCATGTGAATTGCACAGGAACCACACTGTATTCTTGTGCAATTCACTTGTGATTCAGTGCAGTGTGAATTGAGCCCATTCATTCTGAATGGGCTTAAATCGCACCAAAAAACTGCAGGCACCTTTTTTTGGAGCAGCACCGCACCTGCATTGCGTGGTCATTTTGTACCATACGATCTGGTTCAGGCAAAATGCACTGCGCCTGCAATACTTTTGGGGTGTCGCTGATGTTGTATTGACACCCGCAGCGGATCGCAAACACGGTGTGATTGCATTGCAGTGTGGGAAACACGCAAGGATCGCTGCTTTTCCCGCACTGCATATGTGTGAAAGTAGGCTAAAGGGTATATTAGAGGATAAGTTTGCCTTTTGGGAAAAAAATAATAAGTGCACATATATTTGCTGGAAATATTTTTTCCCTACTGCGCCTGGAACACATTTAACCTGTGATCAGTGGTATAGGGGTGCGATGCCAGACAAGCCCTGCAGCTTTCAGCCCATACAGGCTGGCTGTTTACAAGCTGCAGGGCTTGTGAATGAACTATAAGGGCCGCTCATCAGTGACCTCGTGGTCCATTCAGAACTACATGCCGTTATCAGCCAAAGGCTGGCAGTACTTGTAGTTCAAGTCATTCACAGGAAACTGTAAATAAGTGATGCAGCTGTGTGGGTGGAGCCCCACATGGCCGCTTTTTTTCAAAAGTGACTGCGGGCACCGGGAGAAGATCCCTGGCTCACTGTCACTGGGAGGAGCGGAGAGGCCACAGCTGCTGGAACATGTTACTTGTTCCACCCTAAATACAGGTGAAACATGTATCATGTTCCAAAAGGTGAACTTATCCTTTAAGCCAAAACTGATATTTCCATTATTATGCCATATCACTTGCCCTGAGATTGGCTTCACCCAAAGACTGGGATGGGAGGTAAAAATTTCCATATTACCTGGTTTACCTTACTTGCTCAGTGTCTCTATACTGGTCATGGTGAATCAGAGTGTTTATTGTTTACTCCAGTGGTCTGTAGCTCCACATGGGAATAAGAGATTGGGAGCTCCATGATGAGACACTTTTTTCCACCAGATATAGGTTTCCCCTACATGATGATCATCTGGTGGAGTCTGGGTTTCAAATGCTCATCTCTTGTCCGTTTTCAGTCCTTATATACTTTAGATACGAATGCTGTGTTTTATTCCCCTGACTGAATGTTTATCAGATTATTTTGTGATAGCTATGTAAGGCTTTTCATTTTTTTCACTAAATACTTGATAAACTGGATTCTTATTATCATTTAGTAATAGCTGCTTATAGTGCTTGAAATCATAATTCAGTATTTATGAAGTTTGGTTAAAAAAAGACAAAAATAGACTCTTGTTTTCTTCTTAGGTAATCTGATGACCTTGGAGCAGCTTTATCTCTTCAGTAATGATCTTGTCTCTGTACCAGTGGGTCTGGCCAGTCTACCTCATCTCACTCATCTGCATCTCCAGAACAATAAACTGCGCTCTGTACCCATAGAGATCACGCTCTGTTCTTGTGCACGGCTACAGGGTAATCCAATAGGGGAGCCTGAGCCCTCCTCTCCCACTGAAGGTATATGATTTTGTTTAGATTTATCATCTTCATAAGTGCACTTCACCTAGTTGAAATCATGGAAATAGTAGGTTGAATAAGGCAACCTAGGCTTTCTTAGCTATTTGTGGTACCCCAGATAAATTCCAAATCTTCTAAAGCTATCTGGGAGATATAATTTTTCCCATGTGTTCTGGATGTGTTTTGGGCCTTGCTTTTCTGCCTGCTCAGACCACCTCATAAAGGTCCTTTCAATTTGATGGAGAAAAGATAAACGCCAAGGTGCTTCCTGAACACCAAAACTCAGACAATGAACTCCAGGAAATTCTCTCCATGAAAGACATACTTTTTCAAAGAGAAAAGGGTCTCTGTGGGAACTAATGTACTGTGTTTAAGGTTCACATAGCTAGAATCACTAGGATATCGATTATTCCAAAATTCAGCATAATAAATATGTGAAATATTATTTCTTCTGCATCTTACCCCCATGTGAAGGGACTATGCACACAGCTACACTGGCCTTCTTTACTCTCTGTGCATGCACTGACCACTAATTATTGTGGTTGTTTGGATTTTTCAGTGGAATCCATTTGCACATTCAGGATGTTGGCAGGTCTCAGCAGGTACACAAAATATATTTACATAAATTTATAGCATGGATATGCATATGTATTTTTCACTTTTAGCGGAATCCAGGGTGCTTGGATATGAAATAACACTAACTGCAAAGGCTTAGCAGAGCATCTTGTTACCATCAGTTTTGTTGTAAGGAAAAGCATAACAGTTCTTTTATAAAATCCCCACAGTAATGGTATGTGATGGTATGTAAAGCTGACACACATATTTTCTTTGTGTTTTTTGTTGGGAACCTTTCCTTGTTTTGGGGAAAGTATGCATAGCGTGAAACCCCTTCAATTTTTTTTTGTTTTTTGCTGTCTGTGTCCCCACTGGGGAGATTTATCCTCTCTATTTGTCCTGGTGACCATTGTCACCATGACTGAAAGTAAGGGAAAATTCAAAATGTTATGTCGTCACCAAAACAGGAATAGAGGGGAATTCTGTCAATGGAGACACTTATTTTGATGACATTTGTCATTAGTGGGTGGGTTTTAATGCCCAGCTGCCACATAAATGCATCTATGGGGCTCCACTATTGTGTGTTGCTCACTTCATGCTTCCAACATACTGATTGAGATGTCATCAACAGCTCATCAACATTTACAATTGGAAGCCAATGGAACAGGCATAATGTGATCCCTTTGACAGCCAGGCACACTTGTCACATGATCAGGAAGGCAGCTTCCTAACAGTAAGATTGACTTAAAGGCCTGCTGGGAGGCATGGACAAGGGGTTAAGAGAGAATTTCCCTTACTTTGAATAATAATAATATATTTTTTTTACATAATCAATTTTTATTAAAGAATAAAGATTATAAGCTTCACAAACACAAGGTACAGCATGCACAGTTGGGGACAGGGGTAAGCAAAAAACACAAAATACAGGAGAAACAAGCAAGTCAAAAAAAACAATAAGGGACAGTTCACACCATAGAAACGCAGTCCGGATGCGTTCCAGATGCTTTTCTGCATGCACGTTTTTGTGCGCGTTTTTCATGCAGTCCAGTGCATTCCCCCCCCCCCTTTTTTTCCTTAACCTTAAGTAAGGACATGTAGGTTCCAGTGCATTTAGGTGCATTCCGGTGCTTTCCAGTGCATTTTTTAAATGCGTTTTACAGTGTTCTAGTAAAGTCCAGTGCAGAAAAATGCAGAATGTTCTACTTTTTTTTTTTCTGAAACTGCAACACCCTGGAACTACTTTCCATATGTTTTTGATGCAGAAAAAAACCACACTGCACTGCATGTGGTGTGAACTGGCCCTAAGCATAGACAAGGTATTGGGAGGGGAGTACTCTTACTATAGAGTAGGGAAGAGTTAGCAGGATCTTTCCACACTCAGGTCTGATCAGGTAGTTTGTTTGAACCAGTGTTTTAGTCAGATAATACTCATGTGGACAAACTGGCCCAGCAAATTGTAGGACCATCCTAATCCTGTCAGGGTACCTAACATGAGCTGGCTGCTGGAAAGTCATTTGACAGGGTTTTAACCATTCCCTACTTTACACAAAACTGAGAAAAAGATTTTGGTTTAGATATAGTTTAAAATGTTTTCTGACAATCCGTTGAAGAAAAATGAGAAAGGAAGCGATGCCTTTTACTGCGACCACTAACCATTTTATTTATTTTTGTATTCTGGAAGGGAGCCCAGAGATAACCTACACAAAAACGTTTGTTAAGTTCTCATATGAATATAAATTAAAGTATGGTTGAATTGGACATCCAACTGACCAAAAATGAGTGGAATGTAATAAAACTGGAGCAGCCAGAATTTGGAGTAGGTGTGCATGGCAACCAAACAGTTTATATCTTTTCAATTTCAAAGCTCAACTGAACAACCTGAAGACAGAATCTGATTGGTTGCCATCCACAGCTGCTTCTGATTCTGGCTGCTCCAGATTTGATAAATTCCTCCAATATTTTTTTTTTTTTTTTTTTTAAACCTGGCGGGAAGGAAATGTCACCAAAGTGTGAGATTATCCCACATTTGGCAGTTGTCACCAGAGCCAGGGTGCTGATTTGGAAGCATAGACATAAATAAATGCGTGAAAATGGGTTTGACACTTTCACACTCTACCAATAAGAAAGTTTTAAATTGAGATCCAATTAAAGATCATCTATAGTTAATGAGCATTTTAAGAAACAGTAACAGTACTGACTCGTACTAGTACTGATAAACAAGTGTATGAAACTATGCTGACGTACGTGTTTGCATTTGTTTAAGTTCCTGTATTTTAGAATAATGTACTAAATTACAGCTGAGGTTTTCCTTTATGAATAGTGTTAACAGGTGATCTTTTTTTTCTGCAGATGACATTGGGAGCGCAGAGATAAAAAAGATCTATGTGAAATCTAATGAAAAAAGGTACATTTTACTATTCCTTGCCATTGTTGATCTGTATTGTAAATTGTTGACCAGGCAATTTGTTGCTTGGTTCTTAATACAACTGCCATCCATTTTTGCTATTTTGTTTTGACTTATCAATTTTAAACAGTGTCCCGGCATCAGGCTGTGACCATGGAGGAGTCCTTGTTTTACAAATAAGGACTTATACCAAGATTTTGAGAGGGCTCTCTTCAGCTCTTCCCATACCTACTTTTTTTGTACATATTCCTTTGATTCTAAGACCCCTTTCACACTGAGGCGGATTTCAGGCGTTTTAGCACTAGAAATAGCCTCTAAATAACATCTGAATACCGCCTCCCATTCATTTCAGTGTGTCTTTTCTCACTGGGGCAGCACACTTGTGGGACGTTAGGAAAAGTCCTGCAAGCTGCATCTTTGGCCTGGTTTGGGAGTGTTGTATACAGCACTCCCAAAACACCCTGCCCATTGAAATGAATGGGTAGCACATCCAAAGCGTCTGAAAAGTGCTTTGGAAGCGCTGCAACACGGGTGTTTTTAACCCCTTCTTTGGGGTAAAAGCACCCCGCTAGCAGCCGAAAAGCGCTGCTTGTTTTAGCGGCACTTTAGCGCTAATGCGGCCGTGGCCCCAGTGTGAAAGGGGTCTAAGGTGTTAGTTTAATGTCACTGACCCATGTTTAACAGCTGTATTGCAGGAGAATACAGCTGTTAAACATTTATGAGTGCTCCCTCTGCTTTCACTCCAGCCTTCTGATAATGCAAATCTAGAGCTGCTGCTGTTGTAATAGTGACTGCTCAGTTGTGCCACAATGAGCCACCTCTACTGTAGAAGTGGTCAACTTTAAAATTGTAGAGGGCCAACATTTCCAGAGGGTCGATGCAATGCATTTTCACACCTCCGTGCACAAAAATCACAGCCCTCCTGCATTTTTTGCAGCATATCACAATGCACATTGAATAAATTGGGTTATAATAATCCCCCAGCATGGGTGTCAGTGAGTGCAATAATATCCTCTAGCATGGGTGTCAGTGAGTGCAGTAATAACCCCCCAGCATTGTTGTCAGATGACAAAATAGAAATCCCCAGCATTGGTGTCAGTGGATACTAAAATAACCCCCAGCATCGGTTTCAGTGAGTGCAATAACCCCCAGCATTTATGTCAGTGGACACAATAATAACCCCCAATATTGGTGACAGTGGATGCAATGATAACACCAGCATTGGTGTCACTGAATACAATAATAACCCCAACGTTGGTTTCAATGGATGTAATAATAGCCCCCAACATTGGTGTCAGTGGATGCAATAATAACACCAAGCATTGGTGTCAGTGGATGCAATAAAAGTCCTGACAGAGAAGAAGGCATCACAAAACAGTACATCACTGACACTGAGAAGCCCAAATAAGAATGCCTTTGCCAGAAAGCATAAATAAGTTACCTTGCAAGCAGACCTAAATTGTGTTCTAACCCTAGGTTATCGTATGCCTGCACCCTGTTCCTGCAAACTGTTTGGAAACCTTGTCCCATACTTGCCTAGCCTCATTTTTGAGCTTCTTTCAGCTGCCAGTTCCTGAGCACAGTCATGTTGGTAGGTCAAGTGAGCAATGTCAAATAGGGTGTTATTTACTGAAACTGTAGAGTGCAAAATCTGGAGCAGCTGTGAATAGAAACCACTCAGCTTCTAACTTTAGCTTATTTAATTAAGTTTTGACAAAGAAACCTGGAAGCTGATTGGTTTCTCTGCAGAGCTGCATCGGATTTTGCACTGTCCAGGTTTAGTAAATCAACCCTATAGTGTCAAAAGAGTCAGATAATCATTGGCTCTGCATGAACACAGGTCCTGCCCTCTGCTGAGAGAGCCCGGATTTGCAGACAGGTAAGTATAAGACAACTTTTCTTTAGAGATTAGATTACAGACAGAGAGACTGTAAAAATAACAGTTTAGGTCTCCTTCAGCTCCTACTTTTATGCGCAACTATAGCATTAAGCATATGGCTAAATACAAAGTTCAGATACTTATATGTATGTTTACTGTTTAATCTGTTACAGCGAGTCTACTGTTAATTCTATATAGCTAGTCAAACATCTGCCACATTGCACAGGCAGGTGGCCCACTTATTACCTGCTATATCAAGACAACTCTAAAGGAGCCATAAACAATGAGAATTTCCAACAGTTGATGAACTGGCTGAAGTCCATTTAGTGGGTGACCCTGCCAGCCCCCTCCCACCCAACATTTTTTGAAAATTGTTGGGCTGAAAATTGTCAGCTAAACAGTGGCTGCATCCAATCAGATACAGCCGTGGTTTGAGTATTATGACAGCAACCACTAGTATCTGTCAGAATAGGATTCATCCATCCAAGCTGTTAGTGTTTATGAAGGAAATTTTTTTTTTCTTTTAGCCCGCAGGTTGCCCAGTCACCTCACCACATACACCAGGTGTCATTAGTCAATAAATCAACTTTACCTCCTCTGTCCAATTAGTAAGGAGGTAACCCTGGAAGCTGAACAATTAAATAGTAGAGAGGTCCTCTCCGCTGTTCACTGTGGCAGGACTGAACAAAATTACCACTTTGGTGGCTGAAACAGTAAATATGTATGTATTGTCCAGAGGAGGTGGGTAAGCACATCAAGTTGTTCCTTAGAATACTGTATTTCGGAAACTCATAGCTAGGAGGTGGATCCGTACGGAACGGCTGACGTTGGGGATGTGGCTGAAAGTTGTGAATGTTGACGTTCCTCTCTAACATATAACATATGAGGCCAGGGGAGCTCCCAAGAAATTTAGGAGGGTCTGGTATAGAAGGGTTGACTCAAGGGAGACACTGGGAGAAGGAGAGACTCAGTAAAGGGTTGAGGGATGTGGAGTTATATATGTGTTACATGTTGATGGGACCAGCCTGAGGGTAGGGGTGCAGACTTGGTACGGAGATGTACCTGAAGGAGAGACGCAATATTTTTTGCCCATGGTCGTTTGTATATAGTTAATTTAATGTATGAAAGGATAAACCTAGTCACTGGAATACGGGGGGGGGGTGTTAGACACCTACTGGGGTCCCTACTTCTCCTCTATAGGGGAGGCGGTTATGTGGACCAAATCAATGTGTACTATGTGTTATTCTTCATATATGATGTTTCACCTACCTGATACTCTATTTTTATGTTGTTTTTTTGTTGAATAAATTTTTTTTTTGCAAAAAAAAAAATATGTATGTATTGTAGCTGTTTGCATGTCATTCTACACTAATAATAAACAATAATTTGCTTTTGTTTCCAGTTTTTTGGTTACACCAGAGGGATGCTGGGTATTCATACCTGGCGGCTTTCAGCTTTGTTTTCCTTCCGGAGCTGTGTCATATCCTATGAAAATTGGTTTTCAGATATTTCAGCCAGATTCACAGCATGTGAGACTTGGACACCATGATGTGCTGCTCAGTAGCACATTGGAGCTTCAGCCTCATGGCATCCAGTTCCATCAGGTAAGTCAGCTGTTAGTTTTTTATGTCCTTGGGGTGTTGGTTTTCAATGTCCTTATGTGTCCTTGGGGTGCTTCTATAGAACAAGACTTTCCAAAATAAATATCATATTTTCTATAAGTCTGAGAGGCATGGCACTAATAATGGTTCATGCTTAGGTTAATAGTGTTTTTATTAGAGCGATTCACAATGTTGAAGGTATATGTGTAATTTATTGCTCAACAGGATGTCGAAATCACCATCCCCTTCACTTACCTGAAGCATGTGCGAAAACGAGAGGTGGTCATTAGGACTTTCAGCGACTCATCAGAAACATGGACAGATCTAAGCACTACAACAAAGGAAAAGTCAGTGCGTGAGGTGAGACAGCAGGCTGAAGGAAGGTTGAAGTTCTTGTATTTGTGCACTGAAGACAGTGACTTATGACTTATTACAACTAGCTTCCTTTAGAGGAATATATGCCGTTGGAGCTGAGAAACCTGGGAACTCCATTGTGTTGATGAATGAGATACTACAACAATGATGATACTGGGAGTGTGATCCTCCCTGAAGATAGTGGGAAATGTGGAATACGATAGCCTTGAAAACAGGTTTCTGTGGCTTCTCCTGACTATATTAATACTAAAATCACTGTCTCCTCTACCCCCAAGCCTTCATCAGCTTCCACTCTGTCTTCTCCCCCAAAAGTCAGCTTAAGTGAGGTGGCACACCTGACCAAATTATGTGTCTCCAGCTAGATGGGAACTGTGTCTAGAACTTAGTTCAACTGTTCCCTGTACAGCCACTTCATCTTATGACTTTACATTCATTTGAGCTCATCTAAAAGACAAAATCTGATTTACATTTGTGGGGGTAGGAGGCTATATAAGTAGGTCAAGTGATATATGTGAACCCTCACCTTTTGTGAAACAACCCATTCAGTTTAAAATAGAAATGAAAGGCAAAACATTTGTGCATACATATTTATATGAATATGTTCTCTCCTGCCTAGTGTGGTCAATTTTTAATAGGAAAGCAGAGGGACTGGCAAGAACACCAGGAATGTCACATAAAGGAAGCAATACAAAGAGAACAGGTTACTTTTTCATACAAGTATATGGTACAGCAGGCACATATTAATAAAATGAAATCTCGGGTTTACATATTCTTTAATGCAGTGGTCCACAACCTTTTTGGCACCGGGGACCAGCTTTGTGGAAGAAAATTGTGCCAAGGCCTGGGTGGGGGGAGGGGGGATGCGGTTGCGGCAATGGCTGGTGTTAGCACTTTAATCATCATGACACCTTGGCTGGTATGGTGTCAGAATTTTTGAATACATTATTTCCATTATAACATTGTAATATAAAATGAAATAGTTCAGCTCACCATAATGCAGAATCAGTGGGAACCCTGAGCGTGTCACCTACCACTATCGCCTGCCAGCAGATTCAGCTTTTCACTTGCCACCAGACGCAGCTTTGCACTTACCACGTCGCCTGCCTCCAGATGCAGCTTGTCACTTGCCACGTTACCTGCCACCACATGCAGCTTGTCACTTGCCATGTTACCTGCCACCAGAGGCAGATTGTCCTTACAACCTTGCCTGCCACCAAATGCAGCTTGTCACTTGCTACGTTGCCTGCCACCAGATGCAGCTTGTCACTTGCCACCTTGCCTGCCACCAGAGGCAGATTGTCCCTTGCCACCTTGCCTGCCACCAGATGCGCATTGTCAACTTGTCGCGTAACTTGCCACCAGATGCGGATTGTCACTTGCCAAGTGAGGTTGGAACAGCTGTGATGCGATTTCATCTCTCTGCTTGCCTGCCACACCTTAGTGTAGTGTTTGCGGTTGGCTGTGAGGGCGCAACGGCGGTGATGCGGGGCGGGTGGTGGGAGATGACGTCATCTTGTTGCTTGCCCGCAGCACCTCAGATAGTGTTGTGTTCGCAGCCGGCTATGAAGGCGGAACAGCTGTGATGCAGAGCGGGTGTTGATAGATGATGTCATCTCTATGCTCGCCCGCCTCCGCCAAACCTCTAAAAGTGCATCTTTCATGGCCCGGCTGCAACCAGGCCACGACCCACCGGCTGGGGGGCACCTGCTTTAATGTTTTTTAAAGAACAACTTATCAATATTTAGAAAATTTAAAAGTGTTTTTTTTTTTTTACCTTAATGCATTCTATACATTAAAGCAGGGCTTGACAAATTTGCTTGGAATCTAGGAGCCAGCTAAAAAAGTTAGGAGCCAGGTTTTTTTTAAACGACCGACAAAGCTTTATTTTCAATATAAAAAATAACTAATCTTAAATTTACACAGAAAAAGACCACCCTGCTAGAGGCCCGAATAGCGTCACTAAAACGACGGTAAAGCAGCGCTAAAAAATAGCGCCGCTTTACCGCCGACGCCCCCCGCGGCTCGGTGTGAAAGGGCTCTAAGGGTCCGATCAGGTCCGCCTGAAAAACAGACAGGCGAACCTGATCAGACAGCCCATGTGAAAGGGGCCAAGCAGGGAGATAACAAATAAATTAATTTTAATTAGGAAAAAAAAATAAATAAAGAGTTTTTATATAAATATAAAAAAAAATAAAATCTATTACGAAAAAAAAAAAAAGGCTATCCCCACATTCACTTCCTTCTCTTCTCCACTTTGGGAAGGAGATGGGCAGTGAAAACAGGCAGGTATTTTGCATTAGCATTGCATTAGCATTGCTGGTTGCAATACCAACGGCCACCACAAGATGGCGCCAGATTTCAGAAGGACTCCAGAACTACCGAAGAAGGCCGCAAAGCCGGGGCCCCAATTACCGGCCGGCGCGGCCCGACGCGATCGCACGGGGGGGGGGGTCGGAGTCCGCACAGAGGCAGGATACCCCCAGCTGTGCAGCCCCAGGCGCCAGGTCGCTAATTCTAGTCGCAAATGCGACCTGGCGCCCGGGATTTGTCGAGCCCTGCATTAAAGTATAAAAACCTTCTGCAAGGAGCTCCCCCCCAACCCCTAAATACTTACCTGTGCCTGATCTTGATCCAGCGATGTGCATGAGAGAAGAGGCTCTCACGGCTCTGTCTCTTTATTGGCTCAGTCACAGTAGGGGGAGATCTTGGCAATGATTCAATCACAGCTAGTGAGGAGGGATCAGGGGCGTGGCTGAGTCACGCTCTGTGTGCCTTATGGACATACAGAATGGGCTCAGGAACGAGAATGCACGAGTGCCCCCATAGCAAGCGGCTTTTTGTCGGGGCACTGCACAAGGGGGGAGGCCAGGAGCATCTGCAGGGAATCCCAGAAGAGGAGCATCTGGGCTGCTCTCTGTAAAACCATTGCACAGGGCAGGTTAGAATGACATATTTTTTTGATTTTATTAAATTTGCCTTTTACAATCACTTTTTAAAGTATAACTGCACCCAAAGTGCAAAATTCAGCATGGTAAAAGTCTCTTGCCAATAAAAATATGCTTCCCTCCTTCTGGCTTCAGGCCTTGTGATTTATGTCTTGGGTGCAAAAAAGAGCATTTTTTCACTCCCAGAGAAGCATAATGAAAAATGTAGAAGGGGAAACAAACGATGCAGAAATAGATGTTAGCCAGAGAAGGACTTCATGTTTGCCTGCAGCGGTTTTTTATTGTGTTCCTTAGGTGTTTATTTAAAATATATGTACTTTTCTGTTTTCTCAGATGATAGCCATCTGCAGGACCCCTCACTTCTCCTGGTTCCTTGTGGTCTCACGTTTAGTAGAAGATAGATGTGAGGTGCCTATAGAAGGAGAGCTCCTCTTCTCCACTGTGGATCAGAATATCCGGGTTGAATTTCCAGCTGGAGCAACACAGAGGACCCGAACAATTCGTATGCAGGTCAGTTGTAGGTAAAACTAGCCCTAGTTTCTATTTCATACATCATGGGACACATAGTTAGGCTAATATTCATTACCTGCTGGGTTATACTTCATCTCCAGGTTAATGGACACTGGTAGACCAAAGGTCTTTAGACAGGAAGTGATCACCTATATCAGTGGTCATCAACCCTGTCCTCAGGGCCCACTAACAGGCCAGGTTTGCAAGATAACTGAAATACATCACAGGTGATATAATTTGCTGCTCAGTGATTGCAGTATTCTAGTCTGCATCTCCCCAAGGTAATACATAAAACCTGGCCTGTTAGTGGACCCTGAGGACAGGGTTGATGACCACTGGCCTATATAACCCCTCCCATACAGGAAGTACTTCAGTTTTTTACCAGTGTCTGCAAGGTGGATGGAACGGTTGTTTGAGCTCTCTGAGCTCCAGGTCTCTAGTCCCACAAACGGTTCTTAAATGAATTAAGGGATTGACCAATCAGACCCATTTGACACAGGCTTTATATGCTTAGATAAAAGGTACCCGAGCCTCGCAAAGAAGACTCAAGATCCTGTGAGGTTTTGCCTGTAATGCGGCCTCCAGGTGCTGGACCCTGCGAAGTGGAATCCTGGACACTACAGCCCTAAGGCATTCCTGCAGGGTGCTGTACAGGTTCAAGGAACTGGACCCTAAACATGAAAAGGGTACCCAGTCCTTGAAGGTCCTCAAGTGACAGGAGCCCGCCATGAAGGGTGAAGATTGGGCTCCTCGCTTCTAAGCTGCCCTGCACTTGGACGTGTAAGTGAAACCCCTTTATTTAATTATTGTGGGGTGCCCAGTGATTGTAAAAATCAGTCAAGCTAGCTAGAGGCTGGACACCTGTGTGCGGTGACTATATGGGGGAGTTTTGGGCTAGCTGTGGGTGTTTGCAAAGTGTACCTTTTTTTTGCTTGTGTCTGGCTGTTTTTTAACTCCATGAAGGTGCACAACGGTGCGCCAGTTCGCCTTGGTTCGCCATGGCGTACGTGTGTTCGCAGGAGCGCCACTGGGCTCAGCAGTTTGTTTGGCGACCATAGCGCACACGGCTTCGCCACACATGCGCCGTAGCCTTTATCTGGGTGCATGAAGATTCGCACCATACTCGAATACAGCCACGCCATTCGGCAGGACCGCGCACGTGCATGTGCATGCACAGAACGTTCCGGCGCACAGCCAGCTTATTTAAGCTGTGTATGCCAAGCATGCGGTGCTTCCAAAAGGCAGCTGTGGGACACAGTCACGTGAGTCACCAGGTGTTGCTTGGCAGGCTAAAGGTGCTTAGCAGGATTGTTGCATAGGGGCTTGGTGAGCCCTATTAAAGGGTCTCCCTTCTGAGGTGTCTTAATACTACACCCAGGTACTCTCTTTTTGTGGCTAGTAAATGTCTTCAAAAAAGAGGAGTGGGGGCGTGTACTGGCAATGGACCACCGCAGCACTATTTCACCGCCACGAGGGAGATACTTACCCCAGTTGACTCCTAACATGTCCCAGAGGAGCTGGGCATCCTCACAGCCACCACGGAACGACCGATCCAGGCAGCGGCAGCTGGATTCCTTCTTCCCTTGGACCCGCGAGGCTTCCAAGATGGCACCAGCCGCGAAGGACCAGAAATCAACTAAGGCCTCACAGAACGCCGCCGCCCGACCACAACAGCCTGCAAGCTCCCCTATACCATCCCCGAGGTCGATGAGTGAATTGGCCCCCCTACCTCCCCAGGCTCCCCTGCATCCCCGGATAGAGTCCCTGAAGCCCCAGACCCTCTAGATGATGTGGACATTAGACACCATATTTGGTCTCTCCCCACCAGGGATGACCTGGAGCGATTTACAGACTGAGTGGAAAAGGCCCTCAAGGAGGACATTGCACAACTTAAAGCTGACACCTCACACTTGGGGGGCAGAATAGAATCCCTGGAGCACAGATTTGAGGAAACCCTCCAAGTTATCTCCATGCTGCAGGACAAATGTACTGCACAAGACCATCAGATTGAGGCCCTGCTCTGTCAAATGGATGACATGGAGAATCGCAGCCGCAGGGCCAACATTAGGATCAGAGGCTTGCCTGAAGTGATGGGCACTAAGGACATTGTTCCTACCTTAGAGGGCATCTTTAAGGAAATACTAGGGCTACAGCTACTATTGAGATAGATTGGGCACACGGGACTCTTAAGCCCCCATCCCAAGATGTGAATAACCCAAAAGACATCATATGTAAGTTACACAAATATACGCTTAAAGACTGCATCATGCAGAAAATGGTTGGCAAGCCCTACTTTGACTTTGATGGTGCACATTTAGCATTCTACCAGGATATTTCCAGGTGCACCCGCATGCAAAGCAGGTCACTCCGCCCCCTTTTGGTATCATTCAGGATGCAGGCCTGCCGTACCGCTGGGGTTTCCCGTTCTTCCTCCAAGTCATCAAAGATGGCAAAACTGTGACCCTCCGCACCAAGGATGACCTGCCAAATTTCTTGTCCTCCCTCGGGCTGGACCCTGTGGACTTTCCGGATTGGCGAGGAACATCAGACTTTCAAGCCGTCACGCTACCACCACCCCAACCGTGGCTACCAGCCAAGCGTAGAAACCGCAGAAGGGACCGCAGACGCTACCCCTCTGACTCCTCGCCAGGCCCGGCCCCCACAAGAGACTGATGGAACAACTCTGCCTGTACGCTTGTACTAGACCTACCTCTTTTCTAAAAGAAACTTTCGTACTTGCTGTGCCTTGGACTTCCCTGTGATGCTGGAGATGAGCCTTGCTCGCTCTCACCTACGCTACATAACGTTTTGGACTTCCTTCATGTTTACCTGATTGGTAGACCCACGCACACTAGTTGAAGTCTGACTACTTGCAGCATACCTAGCTACACTCACACTACCTGGGAAGCAGCTAAGGGTGAATACCCCCACATCTCCCTCCTCTGCCGCACATTGTTAGATGTGGTGTATGGGAGCTGAGGCCCCCTCCTTCCCCCCCCATGTTGGCTCACGTACCCCACATAGGCCACCCTTTTCTGGGTACCGATCCCTATTTGGATCTCGGGTCGGTGATCGGGTCCTCCCCCCCCCCATAAGGGGCGGGGTCCTGAACACGACCCTCAGATGACTCACATGTTGAGATGGCTCCGGCCATTTTGTTTGGTTTGTTATGTCTTTGATATTTGCTTTACATGTCTTCTTCTTTCTTCCCCACTCCTCTCCTCTTCTCCTTCCCTCCTTCCCCCTCTCCCTCTCCCAGGAGCGACCTGCTGCATCATCACCCACGCCGAGCACACCACTAACCTTGACACCTTGTACATCCCTAGACCTATCCATGGCTGCTTTACAGGTAAGCTCATATAATGTTAGAGGCCTCTGCTCCCCGCACAAGCGTAACAAATTATGGTGGGAATTAAAACGGTTTAAGACGCAGGTGGTCTTCCTACAGGAGACCCACTTCACACCCCAGTCACTTCCCAAGCTACCCACTCACCTTTTTAATCAGTGGTTCCTCAGCACCTTCCTGATATCTAAATCTAGGGGGATGGCCATCGCAATACACAAGTCTTGCCCCTTCCAGCCCACCGACAAATAAATAGACCCCTAGGGTTGATACGTCTTCCTGAAGGGCAGTATCGCTGGACAAACGTATACCTTCGCGACGATCTATGCCCCTAACACCAATCAACTCACCTTCATTGACTCGACTTTGGAGCAACTAGCCGACTATAGAGAAGGCCTCTTGATCCTGGGGGGAGACTTCAATATCAGCCCAGACCCCTTGCGCGACACATCCCACGCGAGACCCCCACACTCCTATACATTTCTCAAACACTTTTGCAAGGCACTCCAATTTCACCGCATGATAGATAGCTGGAGGGTGCTACACCCTCTCAGATCGAGACTTCAGTTACTATTCCAAGGTACATGACGTGTACACACATATAGACCACATAGATGTGGATCACGCTACCCTGGAGTGCCTGCAGTCTGCGTCCATTGGCAACATCACCATCTCTGACTATGCCCCAGTCACGATCGCTCCCTACCATCAGGCACTCATAGGGCCTGGACGTGGAGGCTGAACGAAAATTTGCTAGATGATGTGGTGGTGGTGAAGGGGGTAGCTGACACCTTAACCCACTACTTTCGAGAAAATTCCACGAATGACATCAACAAGGGCGTAGTATGGAAAGCCCATAAAGCAGTGGTCAGGGGAGAGCTGATCTCCCAAGGGTCCAGACTTAAGAAGGCACACCGGGCAGACTTCCAAAGAGTGCACACAGCTCTTCAAAAGGCCGAACTTCAGCATAAGACAAACGGGGGCCCCGAGGCACTGAAGAAATTAACTGAGCTGCGGGAATTGTTCCTTCCCCTTCTAGATCGCCAAACCCATAAACAGTTTAGATGCATGTCCCACAAATTTTACGAGTAGGGAAATAAATGTGGTTGTATGCTCACACGGGCACTCAGGAAGAAGCATGCACAGACATACATACAAAAATTACACTCCTCCTCCGGGGAACCGACGATGCAGTCTTCTAAAATTGCTGCGGGGTTCCGAGATTACTACCAAACTATATAACTTAGACTCTGAGCTTCCACCTAATACACATGACACCAGAGAAAAGGCAGTCCAGGAATTCTTGACCTCAGCCGGTGCCCCCCCCACCCCCCACGGAAGACCAATGTTCCCGCTCTGGAGCTGCCGATTACCTCAACTGAACTTCGTGTGACAGTGAAGTCCTTGCCCAATGGGAAAAGTCCCGGCCCAGATGGGATTACTAAGGCATACTAGAAGACCTTACTTCCCCATCTAGCGAACACCCATGTGCAAATATTTATAATATATAACTCAGTAGCGGGGGGTAAGGTCGTCCCCCCAGAGGCACTTTTGGCACACATCACTGTGATCCCGAAGGAGGGCAAGGACCCCACTGTCCCCCAAAGCTACCGTCCCATTTCCCTCCTCAATGTGGACATAAAAATCCTGGCAAAAATCTTGGCTAACAGACTTAAGCACCTCATGCATGGGATTGTCCATCCTGACCAAACAGGTTTCATTGCAGGCAGAGAGGCTAGGGACAACTCCCTCAGAGCAATCCAACTCATTCACTGGGCTTGCACCCGCTCAGACCCCCAACCCTATATAATACTATCGACAGACGTGGAAAAAGCTTTTGACCGTGTTGACTGGTCCTATTTGAAAGCAGTACTTGGTCTCTGGGGCTAGGGTCGCGAATGCTGGCATTGATCATGGCCCTATATTCTACACCTTGCATGCAGGTTAAAGTGAACGGGACCCTCTCATCCAGCTTCCCAATCAGGAACGGCATGAGACAGGGGTGCCCCCTCTCACCCCTTTTATTCGCCCTAGTGCTGGAGCCATTGCTCCGTACTGTGGGAACCAGTAAAGATATCAAGGGTTTGCAAGTTGGCAACGCGGAACAAAAGCTCTTGGCATACGCCGATGACGTCTTATTCCACCTCTCGGACCCCCTGATCTCATTGCCTAACCTGATGAAGAAACTCAAACACTTTGGGTCACTTTCTAATCTTAAGATAAATTACACAAAGTCTGAAATTCTACCCATCTATCTGCCCCTTCCTTAACCACGAGTCTCTGGGCTGCCTTCCCATTTACCTGGGCTGAATCGTCCCTTCGATATTTAGGCGTGCAACTTACAGACCGCTTTGACACCCTGTACGCGGCCAACTTACCCCCGCTGCTAACTGCGGTCAAAAAGGACCTCTCACAATGGACGCAGACTGCCTTTACATGGTTGGGGCGGGTAAACATTATAGAAATGAAGTATATTGCCACGCATAATCTTCTTCTTACAGATGCTACTGATACCCCTACCTAGACTCTTCTTTGACCGTTTGTCCAGCATGCTGTCCGAGTTTGTATGGAACGCATGGAAACCCAGAATAGCCCTAAAGGTGCTGAGGCGCTCAAAACGTGAAGGCGGCCTAGGGAACCCGGACATAAAATGGTATTACCAAGCCATAGTCCTCCAGAGGATACTCAACTGGCGTTTCCACACTCACTCAAAACTCTGGGTCTCCCTGGAGAAATGTCTGGCGGGCAGGAATTCATCCTATGCCCCGTGGCTGCCCAGGGAACACAGGAGGCTATCCGTAACCACCTCCCCACTGACAGCTCAGGTGCTCTCAGTCTGGGACCGGATCAACCTGCTCTTAAAAATAGCCCCCCCTGTGTCCCCGCTGGCACCACTGGGTGGGTTCCTGTGGTTCCCCCCAGGTGAGCAGATGGCCTTTTTTGGGCCTTGGGTGGTGGATGGTGACGCCAGCTGCGGCAAGCTCATGAAAGATGGTAAGCGCCTGAGCTTTGATGCCCTACAGGCCAGGCATCAAGGCTCACGAATGAACTTTTGGAGGTATAGGTAACTACACCACTTCTTCGAGATACACGGCCGCTCAATTAGAGATCCTTCTTCCCTCACCCCGTTTGAACACCTCTTCGGAAATGAAGAACCTATCCCTCACATGGTGTCGGAATTGTACCGACTCCTAGGCTCTGCTGACCATCAATCCAAACCAGCCTACATTCGGAGGTGGGAAAGAGACCTAGGGCAGGAATTCACCGATTCGTAACCAACCCAACTATACCACCTCACACGCTTGTCTTCTATAGACTCTAAAGCCCAAAAAACAACCTATAAGATAAAGTCCCGCTGGTACCAGGTACCAGCAGAAATGGCACATATCTATCCCTCCGGGTCAGAGCTTTGCTGGCGAGGCTGTGGACACAGAGGCACGCTTTTTCATATATGGTAGGAATGTCCTCTAATCATGCCCTTTTGGGAGGATGTCAAAGACCAAATAAAAAGCATAACAGGGATAGATGTACCTTTCTCTCTGACGCACTTCCTCCTGCATGTCCCCCCCAATCCCACCCAGTCAATATAAAAAAAGCGTGCTGCCCCATTTACTGAACGCGGCAAGGCGCCTACTCCCGACTTATTGGAAGCAGTCCAGAGTCCCAACCCGGGAAGAGTGGATCGGCGGAGTGAGTGCAGTCCGAGAAGCTAAGGACTAGATAGCGACCTGCCGGGGCTCCCGAGACCGGTTTATCGGTATCTGGACACCCTGGACTGAATACGTCACAGACTGTAGAGATGTACCCTCCAGCTTTGACATAACTTTACTAGAACTGGCAGACCCAACCCTTAAAATTCGCAGGCTGTTAAGAACTTAGAAGACGGGGAGCTACCCCTCTACACATGGCAGCTACTGGAGTCCAACGAGGTTGACTGACTCATTTGGAGATGGTATGCTTGGTGTGGTCATGACTAAGGCTTTCTACAGGATTGCAGGTACGCTCAGATCGCTCCCTCCCCCTCTTCCCTTCTCCCTCTTCCCTCTTCTTTTCCCCCCTCTTCTTTTTTCTATACATTCTATGGGTTGAATGTATCCTACACTATATCGATACCGGTTTAAGGTTTAAATGATATGCTGTCGGCTGACGTATATGCCTAGAGCCTCTACACTCACGGGATGGGCCCCCTATTTATGGGGGGCACTTGATGTCCCACCCGAGTGTATAATGTGATTCTCTGGAGCCCCTGGGGCGTACAGGGGGTAGGGGGAGGTTTGACGGAGGCTATTGGGCCCCCCTCCCTCTGCCCCAGCTGCAGGCCAGGGGACCATATCTTTACTATAGTTTTATTGACAGCCCCCTCTGGCCCACCACCAGAGGTAGGGCTGTCATGCAAGAGGCCTATACACTCTATCTACCCTCCACACCTGCTACAGCTGTCCACAACACTGCCACTAAGGCGACGTCCTAACCTATTAACCGTTGATGGCCCCTCGGCCACCCTGCACAATACCCACACAATATTTATTTTATTGTTGTATTTTATTTTATTTCTCTGTTCAACCTGTTTATTTGTGCTGTTTACACACGCCAGACCCATGTGGGTCAGCAATTTCATTCTAAAGCAAAATGTTGGACATGTCTTGTTATATGTGCTTCAAATTAAAGATTATACAAAAAAAAAAGAGGAGTGGGACTAACACTACAGGGAAGGGCACACCGATATCATCAGTAGTTCCTGATGAACCTAGCCGTATCCCTAGTGTTGTATTCCCTGAAGGACCAGAGGCTTCTGGGCAATCTGAGACGCTGCACCTATCTGTTGTTGTGCCTACAGTCAATGCTGCTGCTTCACCCTTTATCACCAAGGATGACCTGTCCTTGGCCCTAGCCGGGTTAGAGCACAGGATTGCTGGCATGATTGCCTCCATCCCGAAGGGTGGCAAGAAGCGTGACAGATCCCCTCCCCGGAGTCTCCTAGTCTGGAGCAGGAATGGGTTGAGGATGGGGAAGAGCTAAAAGCTGAGGATTCTGTGGATGGCCTGGCAGATGAGTCTGCTTCAGAACAATCTGGACAAGAAGATATCCAGTTGGTGTCTGCCTCTCAATCACAGAGGCTTTTGATCCTGACTCTTACAGAAATGGTTCGTTCTGCCTTTAAGTTGCCTCTTGCAGAGGTTACTGAGCCCCCCTGGTCCTCTTTGGGTTTCCTGAGGCCTCTTCAGGCCACACAGGCTTTCCCCTTACACCCTCCGTTGTAACAGGCAGTGTATGCTGATTGGGAACATCCTGACAGGATTTTTGTTCCTCCTAAGAGGTTTTCCCTTTTATATCCCATGGATGAAAAGTTAGTTTAGAAGTGGAGCATGCCAGCTGTAGATGCAGTAGTCTTTTCCTTTTAAACAAGAACTTAACTTGATAACGCACAGGGCTTGAAAGACCCTGTTGACAAGAAATTGAAGTCATTATTAAAACCTTCCTTTTCTTTGGCCAGTTCAGCTATTCAGCCAGCTGTTGCAGCAATTGGTATCTGCCATTCCATAAAGGATCAGATCACATGGCCTGACAGGCCTAACTGGGAGGATGATCTGCCTGAAAGTAAGACAGATATTCCTCGAGCACTGTGTTTTGTTGTTGACGCCTTTAAAGGATTCAATACAGCAGGTTTCTCGTTTGGCTCTCTTGTCTGTACATATGCGCAGACTTTTGTGGCTTAAGAACTGGTCAGCCTGAGCTTCCTTGTAAGAAGTTATTGGCAGGTTTCCCTTTTCATGGTGAACGTTTATTTGGTAATCATTTGGACAAATATATCCAAAAGATTTCTGGAGGGAAGAGTTCTTTACTTCCTGTGAAAAAAAGTACCAGGCGTCCCTCGTTTAAAACCTCAGGGACTACTTTCTCAAATGTCTCAGCGCCAAGGCAGTTCCGCCGCCAACAGAGCGCTAGGGCCAGGGACAAGCCGCAAGGCCAGGGCCAGAAAAAGCCCTGGGTCAAAAATTCTTCTAAACCCAGCAACAAGCCTTCCTTTTTAGGGGAGGCTCTTACTCCATCGGGTGGGGGGAAGGCTGCTGCACTTTGGACATTTGAAAAACAATAATTCAGGACGAGTGGGTCATCTCAACTATATCCTGCGGTTACAAGCTGGAGTTGCAGGGGGTTCCCCCTCAGAGGTTTTTAAGATCCAGCGTTCCCTGGGATCCTCCAAAAAGAGGCACGGGGTTTTACTCGAACCTGTTTACGGTTTCATAAACCAAACGGGACCCATTTTAGACCTGAACCAGTATCTACTGATCCAGGTCTTTCGGATGGAGTCTGTCCACTCAGTAGTAGCCTCACTCCAGATGGGAGACTTTCTAGCCTCCATCGATATAAAGGACACGTATTTACACGTACCTATCTTTCAGCCTCATCAGAGGTTCCTGCGATTTGCAGTAGAGGAACGTAATTTTCAGTTTGTGGCTCTACCCTTCGGGCTTGCTACAGCTCCCCGGGTGTTCACAAAGGTCCTAGCACCAGTACTGGGTCTTTTAAGGGCCCAAGGGATCTTGGTGCTTGGGTATCTGGATGACCTCCTGCTCAGAAATCACTCACTACAGGCTCTAGAAGAGAGCATAACATGCACAGTGAAGTATTTGGAAAGCTGAGGCTGGATCATAAATACCAAAAGTCAACCTTGAGACCAGCTCAAAGTCTAAAGTATTTAGGTCTAATCCTAGATACGGTACAAACAAGAGTATTCTTGCCACTGAAGGATTAGGTGCGTCGGATAAGGGGCCAGACAACCCTCCATTCGGCTCTGTATGAGTCTTCTAGGGAGGATGGTATCCTCCTTCGAGGCGGTGCCCTATGCCCAGTTACATTCCAGGCCTCTACAAGACATCTTGTTGGCTTGGAACAGGAGAGGACAAGCCCTGGATTATCCAATGTTTTATCTCCTCGGGCACGCTTAAGCCTAAACTGGTGGTTGCAGGATCAGAACCTGTGAAAGGGAAGATCCTTCCCCTCGGTAACTTGGAGAGTACTGACTACAGATGCCAGTCTCTCAGGCAGAAGGGCTCACAGCTCAGGGGAAGTGGTCAAGGACAGAATAGATCTTGCCCATCAATGTCCTGGAATTACGGGCAGTCTGACTGGCCCTACGGTCCTGAACGGTGGAGCTTCAGGACTACCCTATCAGGGTTCAGACCGACAATGCCACTGTAGTAGCCTATATAAACCACCAAAGTGGTACCAGGAGTCATTCAGCTCTGAAGGAGGTGAACCACATACTAGCCTGGGCAGAGGGACATGTGCCCATTCTATCGGCAGTCCATATCCCAGGAGTAGAGAACTGAAAGGCAGATTATCTCAGCCGCCAGAAAATCTGCCCGGGGGGAATGGTCCCTACACCCAGGGGTGTTCCAGGAAATTTGCCAACGTTGGGGATAGCCAAAGGTTGACTTATTGGCATCCAGGTTTAAAAAAAATCTACAGCAATTTGTGTCCCGAACAAGAAATCCTCTGGCAATCGGAGCAGATGCTCTGGTAGTTCCATGGAGCCAGTATTCCCTGGTTTATACTTTCCCTCCGATCCCTCTTCTTCCACATTTGTTGTGCAGTATTCGGAGAGAGGGAGTTCCAGTCATTCTGGTGGCACCAGCCTGGCCCACAAGGCCCTGGTTCATGGAGATTGTGAGACTGACAGTGGACGGGCCATGGACACTTCCACATCGCCCCGATCTACTGTCTCAAGGTCCTATATTACCCCCAATTTACAGTCTCTAAATTTGACGGCATGGCTATTGAAGCCAGGGTGTTAAAGGACCATGACATCTCGGGACCAGTGGTGTCTACCCTACCCTAGTGAATGCTAGAAAAGCTGTCACTAGGAAGAGCTATCATAAGTTCTGGAAGACTTATATTGCTTGGTGTGAAGCCAAAAAATTGCATCTTCGGAAATATGTGATTGGGAGAATTTTCTCTTTTCTACAGTCAGCTGTGGAAATCAAATTGACTTTAAGTACAATCAGAGGTCAAGTTTCGTCCCTATCAGTATTCTTCCAAAGACCTTTAGCCTCCCATTCACTGGTCCGAACCTTTATGCAGGGGGCAACTCGCTTTCTTCCCCCCATTAGGTCACCTATGTATCCTTGGGACTTGAACTTGGTGCTGTTTGTGTTACAGAAGCAACCATTTGAGCCTATCAAGGAAATTCCATTAGACTTGCTGTCACGCAAGCTAGCCTTCCTAATGGCCATCACCTCGGCTAGAAGGGTGTCGAAGTTGGCGGCCCTTTCATGTAGGGAACCATACTTGATCCTTCACCACGACAGCGTTGTGTTAGGACCTGTTCCATCCTATTTGCCAAAAGTGGTGTCGACCTTTCATTTAAATCAGGACATTATTTTGCCTTCCTGTTTCTCTTAGCCTTGTTCGGCGGAAGAGAGATGACTGCATTCTTTGTCTGGGCAGTCAAGGTTTATTTGTCTAGATCTGCGGAGATCCGAGGATCAGACTCCTTTTTTGTTTTACCAAAAGGACCCAAGCAGGGGCAGGCAGCTTCCATTGCCAATTGGGTCCGTCAATTGGTCATTCAGGCCTAGGGTCTGAAACATAAAGTTCCTCCCTTTAGGGTGAGAGCTCATTCTACCAGGGGTGTAGGAACCTCCTGGGCTTTTCGCCATCAGGTATCTGTGGCTCAGATTTGTAGGGCCGCTACCTGGTCTTCAGTGCATATGTTCACAAATTTTTTTTCAAGTGGATGTTTTCAGCAGCCGAGGATTCGCCTTTCGGCCACAGTGTACTATGGGCTGCCGTATAAGGTCTGATGGCTATTGTTTGGCAGGGTGTCTCCCTCCCCTCAAGGCTATTGCTCCGGGATGTCCCAACAGGTAATAAATATTAGCCTAACTCTGTCCCATGATGTATGAAAAAGAAAATAGGATTTTTCGGCATACTTGCTTGTAAAATCCTTTTCTTTGAGTACATCATGGGACACAGGTCCCTCCCCTCTCTTTGAGGAATCGGTGCTTGCTACAAAACTGAAGTACTTCCTGTATGGGAGGGATTATATAGGGGATCACTTCCTGTCTAAACACCTTTGGTCTACCAGTGTCCATTCTCCTGGAGATGAAGTATAACCCAGCAAGTAATTAATATTAGCCTAACTCTGTGTACTATGATGTACTCAAAGAAAAAGGATTTTACAGGTAAGTATGACGAAAAAATCCTATTTTTTGTTCCATAATTTTTTCTTTTTCTCGTGTAACTAGTTGCCTGCTTTCCTGCAATACAGTAATAGTTTGTAAATCGGACTTATCTTGTGTTGCAATGCTATAAAAAACTGGCATGAATTTGATGCTAAATGGAACCCTTGGTTCCTTCTCAGGCTTCAAGACTGACCATGTACACAGTGAAAGGGATCACCAATAGAAAGACCCATACATAGATGGGAAGTCCCGTTATGGGTGTTTATGGTCAAACAATAAATAACAGTGTTTAGTCCTTAAAATAAACAATTTATATAGATCCAGTATCCCAAAACAGCAGGTCAGCTCACTACCACCGAGAGAAATGAAGGCTTACCAGATATGGTGGACCCGACAGGGCATACGCCGAATTGGGTCAGATAAGGCTTGGGTGGTAGGAGGCTAGGGATGTCTGTGGTGTCGCAGATTGCTGGATTCCTCCAACTGGTGTCCGGGTCCTGGAAGGTGTGTGGAGTCCCAAGAATGTGGATGGTTCTGTAGATCCCCGGGGGGAGGGGATGAGGTATTCCGTGGGTGGATCCCTCAAACCAACATTCATTGGGTATAGATATTGATATTAATGAGGAAGAAAGAAAAGAAAGGGCCAAATAGTGTAAATCCGAGTAAAAAATTTAATAAAAACTATAAGGAAATACACTCACGTATAAGTCCAAAGAATAATACAGCGCTGAGAAAAAGTGGCGACAATGGGGTCCTTCCCGACGCGTTTCGTCCTAAAAAGACGTCATCTGGGGGCAGATGACGTCTTTTTAGGACGAAACGCGTTATTTATTGTTTGACCATAAACACCCATAACGGGACTTCCCATCTATGTATGGGTCTTTCTATTGGTGATCCCTTTCACTGTATACCTACCCATCTAGGGTTATGTATGATAAGATTTAGCGCTACACTTTTTGTTGTTTTTTGCACATATACTTTGTTGGTTGTGTTAGCTGCTTTTTCTTCCTTATGAGCAGCGCAGGATTATTTTTGTATATATTGTTCAAGACTGACCATGTAACATTATGTTTGACTAAGCTACATTTTTTTTTTCTTTTTCTCAGTTCTTTATCCTTTTTCCTTTATTATTTGTTTCTGGACCCCTTCCCTTTGGTTTTATTAGGATGATTTTGCTGAATTATGATATCCTACCAGTACTGAATGTAATTCAATTTATTTTCACTGTGATATTTGGCTCATAGGTTTAACTGTGAATGTACATTCTTGATTTGACCTCCTATGGCTATCATACTTCACTATAGGATATTGTCCCTAATGCTACTTTCTATGTACGTGTTTTCTTTTTCACTATTCTCAATAAAAATCTTTTGAAAACAAAAAACTGGCATGAAGCAAGAAAAAACTTTCATTATTTCACTCTTTCAGGTACTACCAGTCAGCAGAAACTTATTGCGGGAGATCACAGGAGACAATTCATCTTCTACTAGCCCACTCCTATGTCTTTCACAGAGTTCAACAGACAAATTCTTACGTCCTGTTAAAATCCAGCTGCCGCTGCCACCAGGATACACAGGTTAGCTGCTGAAAGGAATATCAGTTGCATCACATTCGGACCAAACTCGTACAGGACCCTTTTTTTGGTCCGCAGTAAAATCTGAATGCATGGGTGTTTGCACCCATGCGATCCGATTTCTGTCCAAATTTGCAGTTTCCTCTGCGATATACAAACTGATTTAGGGGAGTCATTAGCTTTCTATTGACACTCCTAGCAGTTCTCATAGGGCAGTGTAAACTGCTACCGGGAGACATGCAATGTGGGAACCTGCAGTGGATTCACAGGGTTCCCGCATCGCTGCAGTGTGAACCGAGCCTAAGGGAAAAAAGTATTTGATCCCCTACTGATTTTGTACTTTTGCCCACTGACAAAGAAATGATCAGTCTATAATTTTAATGGTAGGTTTATTTTAACAGTGATAGAATAACAACAAAAATATCCAGAAAAACGCATTTCAAAAATGAAATTGATTTGCATTTTAACGAAATGAAAGAAGTATTTGATCTCCTATTAATCAGCAAGATTTCTGGCTCCCAGGTGTCTTCTATACAGGTACTGAGCTTAGATTAGGAGCACTCCCTTAAAGGGAGTGCCCCTAATCTCAGCTTGTTACCTGTATAAAAGACACCTGTCCACAGAAGCAATCGATCAATCAGATTCCAATCTCTCCACCATGGCTAAGACCAAAGAGCTGTACAAGGATGTCAGGGACATGATTGTAGACCTACACAAGGCTGGAATGGGCTACAAGACCATCGCTGAGCAGCTTGGTGAGAGGGTGACAACAGTTGGTGCGATTATTCACAAATGGAAGAAACACAAAATAACTGTCAATCTCCCTCGGTCTGGGACTCCATGCAGGGTCTCACAAAAATGTACATTTTGGATGACACATACATATATACACATATTATATATATGTTCTATATTTTCTTGTGTTTGTTGTCACTGGTCTATGCAATTTTAGTATTTTCTGCACTTGCACTTTTATTAATTTTATAGAGAGCGCGGTTCAATTAATTTCTCCACATTAAAATTATAGACTGATAATTTTTTTGTCAGTGGGCAAACGTTCAAAATCAGCAGGGGATCCAATACTTTTTTCCCTCACTGTAAGCCAGTCAGCACTGGCCCTTCCTTCTCCTCCCTAATTGGCCTAGGGATCATTATCACTAAGCTTGAAAGTAAGGGAATATTCAAAATTTTGAGTGGTCATCGGAATGGTAATAAAGGGGAAGCCTTCCAATGAGGACACTTGGACGATTGACAGCTGCCTAAAGCTACGTACACACGAATGCGCTCTGGTGACGGAAAATCAGACTTTTGTACGCTCCATCGGACAGTTGTTGTCAGGTTTTCTGCAGACAAATGTTGGATGGCAGGCTTTAAAATTTTCCGCAGACAAATGTCTGTTATCGGATTTTCCAAGCGTGTGTACACAAGTCCATCGGACAAAAGTCCAAAGTACAAACACGCATGCTCGGAAGCAAGGACGAGCCAGAAGCGGTCGGTCTTGTAAACTAGCATTCGTAATGAAGAAATAACATTCGTGACGTGGCAAATTAATGAAATCTCGAAATGCAGCACACATTCTCTTCTTCTTTAATGAGATAATAATGAAGCTGCTTTGCTTGTGATATTGATGGAGTTATTGCAAACGAATTTTCAAAGGCTTTGTTTTTCTAATGATATCAAGAATAATATTATAATGCTTTTTGTTTTTTGTTTTTTTTTTTCTGGGCAAGTTACCACAACATCATTATCCCGTAGTTTTTAACCCCCCTGGCGGTATTCCCGAGTCTGGCTCGGGTTGGATTTTACATACCAAAAGCGGTATCCCCGAGCCAGACTCGGGCTTGCATCGCAGGATCCAGGAAGAGCATACTTACCTTGTCCCCTGGATCCTGTGATGTCTCCCCGCTGTGATCGGCGAGCCGCTGTGTCTCGCTCGATTCACAGTGCCGAGCTCCGTTCCCTGCGAGCGTTGCGACGCACGGGGACGGAGTTCGGCGGTAAATTCAAATAGTGAAACACACAGTATAGATACAGCATACTGTAATCTTACAGATTACAGTACTGTATCAAATAGCTACACATCCCCTTTGTCCCTAGTGGTCTGCCCAGTGTCCTGCATGCAGTTTTATATATATAAAACTGTTCTTTCTGCCAGGAAACTGGAGATTGTCCATAGCAACCAAAACTGTCTCTTTACATCAAAAGTGGTTTTAGAGCAGCTAGAAAAAAGCGATAATAAATTAGAATCACTCGCAGAATTGAGCGATAGTGATTTGTGGGGAGATCCGTCATCAAACACTAAAAGTAACGAAAGCTAAAATTCTGCAACTGAGCAAATTTCAGTGTTTTTGATTTGATTATATTATTATATAATTTTTATTATTATTATATTATTATTAGTTATAATTATAATATAATAAATAACTATAAATAATTTTTTATTTCGTTTTTCAAACTTTATCATACCCGGGATGTCTACTAGACTCTTGTTTGGACAGATTTAAGTGAACTATTCCTAAGAATTACAGGCCTACAATATAAAACGCCAAATTTCTGTGCAAAATAATTGTACCGCTTTCAGCACCTAAAATCAGAAATAATCATACCACCAGGGAGGTTAAGATCAAAGATACAACTATGTTGGTGTCCCCTGTCAATTTTACATTGTATTTTTTTAAATGTAAGTGCCTACTCCCAAACTGTCATTTGAAGTAAAACACATAGCCAAGTATTATTCTCCACAATTTTTTTTATTGTGCATTAAAAAAAGAAAACAAATAACATTAGACATGCTATCTGCCAATAGAACTTAACCAAAAAGTGCATTCTATGCATCCAAAAATATAGAAAATATAACAAATCAAATCATTATTATTCAACCAAAAAATAAAATAAAAGCCTCATGAATGTGTCCTGCTTCTTAATATAGGGGGTCAGCAATGCCAAGAGTTGGTGAAAGCAGGGGTTTCCGAAAATCATCCGGATTATTCTCCTGGAGCTCCCGCAGCAAAGGCATATGACATAATTGGTCACGATTAATAAAGCAACTAATCCATGTTGCAATCCAAGTTTTGGTCCAAGAAATCCTCCTCCCCCTGTTCCTGGACTGGACTTGAGTCAAAGCAATAACTCCAAGGCCAATAATAAATACACGTTATCGCCTCCAATTCCGCAACATGTTTGGTTGACGAACGGCCGTTCAGAACTAACTGAAAAGCACGAAATGAAAAGCGCAAACTGAAAAGCGCTAAATGAAAAGCGCAAATTGACACTCACCAAACTTCTACTAACACGAAATTAGCAGAAGGAGCCCAAAGGGTGGCACTAAAGAGCTGAAAAACCACGTAGTACATCACTATGTTCGTGTTCGTTGGGTGACAATTCCTTGCCGTTTGTAAGCAAGACAAAATCCAGGCACACACCTTCGGACAAAAGTCAGAGGTTTTGTCTGCGGAAAATCCGATCCGATCCGTGTGTACGAGGCTTAAGGCGCACAGGAATCAGAGCTGAAAACCATCCAGCAATGAGGCTAGGCAGACCTCAGGTTTTAATAGGCCACCAGGCAACACGATGTGTGGCCGCGCTCAGGCATGCACATGTGTGCAGTGGCGTGTGTGTAAGCATGCGCATGTGTATTCTTGTCCTTCCACGTCTTGTTAAACTCCTTTGCTCACGAGTATGTGCACAACCCTGATCATGTGCAAAAAAATAAACACTTGCTACACAAGGTTCCTGTCAGTTACGTAATTATGTCACTGCTCATTGTAAAAGCAACTACACAAGGGATGTTACAAGACTGGTGTCCAGAGGAATAATGGGTGCTACTAAATAGAAAAAAAGGGAAAAGAGTCCTTCTTATGACCTATTTAAGTGGGGATTTCTCATTGGAGAAACACCTGTATGGAAAAACATGAAGAAATTTCTGAAAGGTAAGAAATTACCTTTTGTATTAATGACAAAAAAAGTCTTCCTTGAGTTCAGTTTTAAGGAAGTCTATTCATTATGAATTGACTGCCACACACCATGTTACCATACATTGGCATTACTGTGCAGTGCCATGGAATTCCATTCGCAATGAATGGCACCACACTGCACTAAGATCCATGTTATGGCGTGTTACCACAGCGTATGTGTGTATGGGTTGTCACTTTA
This sequence comes from Lithobates clamitans, assembly GCA_037952925.1. Classification (NCBI taxonomy): domain Eukaryota; kingdom Metazoa; phylum Chordata; class Amphibia; order Anura; family Ranidae; genus Lithobates; species Lithobates clamitans. The sequence goes on from JBBGZY010001178.1 coordinate 194,616, forward strand.
AATAGATTTCATCCCACTTTCTGCTGAGCTCCAAGACAGAAAGTGAACAAAAGTTGACCCAATGGGACCCAGACAGCAAAAAGAAAAAGAACTTTACAGGGGTTATAGCAGGGCTCAAATTTTCTGGTCCTGAGCTACTAGCCAGGCCTCAAGGGATCACTCGCCACCAGTTGCACCACCCAGCAACTACCCTGCCCTGCCTCTAAACATGCCCTCCATAAATTATTTTATGAAATTACACTTAAATGTTGTATGCAGAATTAAGTTACAAAAATAAATATTAACAACAACTTTATTAGTGCCCATCAATGCAGCCTCACCTGTGCCCATCAATGCAGCCTCACCAGTGCCCATCAATGCAGCCTCACCAGTGCCCATCAATGCAGCCTCACCAGTTTCCATCAATGCAGTGTGAACAGTGCCCATCAATTCAGCCTCGCCTGTGCCCATCAATGCAGCCTCACCTATGCACATCAATGCAGCCTCACCTGTGCTAATCAATGCAGTGTGACCAGTGCCCATCAATGCAGCCTGACCAGTGCCCATCAATGCAGCCTGACCATTGCCCATCAATGCAGCCTGAACAGTGCCCATCAATGCAGCCTCACCTGTGCCCATCAATGCAGCCTTACCTGTGCCCTTCAATGCATACTCACCTGTGCCCATCAATGCAGCCTCCACTGCGCCCATCAATGCAGAGTGACCAGTGCCCATCAATGCAACCTCACCTGTGCCCACCAATGCAGCGTGACCCGTGCCCACCAATGCAGCCTGACCAGTGCCCATCAATGCAGCCTCACCTGTGCCCATCAATGCAGCCTCACCTGTGCCCATCAATGCAGCCTTATCTGTGCCCATCAATGCATACTTGCCTGTGCCCATCAATGCAGCCTCCACTGTGCCCATCAATGCAGAGTGACCAGTGCCCATTAATGCAGCCTCACCTGTGCCCACCAATGCAGCGTGACCCGTGCCCACCAATGCAGCATGACCTGTGCCCACCAATGCAGCGTGACCTGAACCCACCAGTGCAACTCACCTGTGCCCACCAATGCAACTCACCTGTACCCATCCCTGCAGCGTGACCTGTGCAGAGGAAGAGAGAGGGGAGGAACAGAAGGGCCAGCCGGATCACAGAGCGGGGATTGCCCGCTCTAACAGCTTTCATTTGAATTGCAGTCCGATCCCCGTCACACACAGTCCCGCCTCCTGGTCTGCCTCCTTTGATAGACTTCTCATGTCCTGGCATTGGACCAGTGTTTTGTCTATCAAAGTAGCCGGGCCAGGAGGTGGGACTGTGTGTGACGGCGAGCAGACTGCAATTCAAATGAAAGCTGTTACAGCGGGCAATCCCTGTGAACGGTCTGTGAACGGGCCGGCTCTCCTCTTCCTCCTTTCTCTCTTCCACTGGGAGAACGGCTCCCATTCAACCCCGCCTGCCACCGGTGCTCGCCCCCACCTTTCTGAGGCAGCCCACACTCACCCTCAATTTTCCACTCGCCAAATGCGAACAGACGAGTGTAAGTTTTGGGTTATACCAAATTGCTTACTGTATCCAAAACTTTAAAAAAAATGCAATAATTTATTTATTTGCAATAAATGTTCAGGTGAAATTTTATTTGCATACAACTGCTATATAAAGAAAACAAATCAGGTATGGCTTGAGAAAAAGCCCTGGGTGAATTGTGGTAAAGCTCAGGCACTCTTGGGTGATTTTGGAACTTTGCTCTTTGTAATACTATTGATACTGTTCGCAGGTAATACTTTGGATCGATCGCACTTATTCCTCTTGCATGGTGATCCGCAGGCACAGACCTGGACAGATATTACCAGTCAGGTTGTGTTACAGATTACTCATATTTATGCCTACTTCCAGGTGGATCACTTCTCTTGGTGAGTATATTGCATGAAAGTTGCCTAAAGTAATTGTAGCTGTATTAGTGCACTTGCCACAACACAGTTAGGTACTGTCCATGGTACTTTTTTTTTGTTTGCACTAAACAGTTCTTCTTGCCTGGTCTTTTTTTTTTTTTTTTTTTAATTGAGTGTTTTTTATTAAAGAAAAAAAGTACACAGACAAAAATACAGAGAACAAAATAATCAAAGGCATGCTCAGTATATTGTATTAGAGTGGGTATAACAGTGGGATTGATTTACTAAAACTGGAGAGTGCAATATCTGGTGCAGTTCTGCATAGAAATCAATCAGCTTCCAGGTTTTATTGTCAAAGCTTAGTTGAACAAGCTGAAGTTAGAAGCTGATTAGCTACCATTGCACAGCTGCACCTGATTTTGCTCTCTCCAGTTTTAGTAAATCAAGCCGAGTGTGTCTGGTTTTTGCTAGTAACTTTACACCCTAAGACAGGACCAAAGTAAAAAACCATGGAACAAGACTTGGCGGGGTCACGTTTAGCCTGAATCATAGGGATAATATTTGAGTGTAATAATATATAAAGCTAGGTGCATTTATAAATGTGGTGATCTCTCTCTTCAGAAACCAAATGCATAAACCTACAACTGAAATCATATATATTAAAAATACACATATTATTTGTTATTTATAGTAAAATTGATCTTTGCCCCTGATTGAAAAAATACAAATTAAAAGTTAAAGAATTCCAGTTATTACATTTTTTTTATAGTTACATTGGTCAAGCTTGGACCCATGTAACTATGCATATACCATACCTGTGGGATCTCTCTAGAAGCTGGAAATCGCTGTAGTAGACACTTAGCAGCAAAGGAAAGGGTTAGGACTTCTACGAGGTGCTATTGCTGCACTATAGGGGAGATTTTGTTGCATTTTCTGCTCCAGTATCAGGTGTTGCAGGGGATAGGAAGAGGTTCTGGCCTTACTCTATTCTATCAAAAACTGAATATTTGTTTTGGCTGGAGTTCCACCTTAATATTCCGGTAACATATTGTTATAAATGTGTGTGTGATTTCTTTTTTTAAATTTATTTTAAGGTACTGGCTATGGTATACCACAAAATCCTACGTAGGTGAGTTGGCCAAAACTGCGTATAAGCGCCTGCGTATGTACCAGGTAAACTTTGTTGCTCTACAAAGGAAACGAGACCCCGAACAAGTGTTGCTGCAGTGCGTCCCCAAACATAAGGTAATGTTTCTTTCATAATAAAAGACCTCTGAATTCTGCTATCCTTTTTACAGTATGTACAGTATGTGCTACAATAATGAAAATATGAGGTAGCAACATGAAAAATGTGACAGTTGCATAAAAACTAGTTGCAAAAAAGTAATTTTTAGGAAAACATTACAATAATATCTCAAAATGTTCTTATTGTATATACACTAATGGCTTCCTTGAATGGGGTTTTACAGTATGTTTCACAAATCTTTATGTATATCTTTTTTTTTTTTTTTTTTTTTGATAGAACAGTTTAAAATATCTGGTATTAATAATACATGCAGTCACACACACACGCATTCAACAAACAGCACGTCACAGTTAACTGCCCGAAAATGAATCATTGGTTGATAATTATTAAGGGCCTGTTTCTATTTGTGCGTTGTGGTATTTGCGTTACATACAGTGCGGCAAAAAAGTATTTAGTCAGCCACCAATTGTGCAAGTTCTCCCACTTAAAAAAATGAGAGAGGCCTGTAATTGTCATCATAGGTATACCTCAATTATGAGAGACAAAATGTGGAAACAAATCCAGACAATCACATTGTCTGATTTGGAAAGAATTTATTTGCAAATTATGGTGGAAAATAAGTATTTTGTCAATATCAAAAGTTCATCTCAATACTTTGTTATATATTCTTTGTTGGCAATGACAGAGGTCAAACATTTCCTGTATGTCTTCACAAGGTTGTCACACACTGTTGCTGGTATGTTGGCTCCTTCCTCCATGCAGATCTCCTCTAGAGCAGTGTTTTGGGGCTGTCGCTGGGCAACACAGACTTTCAACTCCCTCCAAAGGTTTTCTTTGGGGTTGAGATCTGGAGATTGGCTAGGCCACTCCAGGACCTTGAAATGCTTCTTACGAAGCCACTCCTTCGTTGCCCGGGCAGTGTGTTTGGGATCATTGTCATGCTGAAAGACTCAGCCACGTTTCATCTTCAATGCCCTTGCTGATGGAAGAAGGTTTGCACTCAAAATCTCACGATACATGGCCCCATTCATTCTTTCATGTACACGGATCAGTCGTCCTGTTCCCTTTGCAGAGAAACAGCCCCAAAGCATTATGTTGCCACCCCCATGCTTCACAGTAGGTATGGTGTTCTTTGGTTGCAACTCACCATTCTCTCCCCCTCAAACACGACAAGTTGTGTTTCTACCAAACAGTTCTACTTTGGTTTCATCTGACCATATGACATTCTCCCAATCCTCTTCTGGATCATCCAAATGCTCTCTAGCAAACCTCAGACTGGCCCGGACATGTACTGGCTTAAGCAGGGGGACATGTCTAGCACTGCAGGATCTGAGTCCCTGGCGGCATAGTGTGTTACTGATGGTAGCTTTTGTTACGTTGGTCCCAGCTCTCTGCAGGTCATTCACTAGGTCCCCCCGTGTGGTTCTGGGATATTTGCTCACCGTTCTTGTGATCATTTTGACCCCAGGGGGTGAGATCTTGCTTGGAGCCCCAGATCGAGGGAGATTATCAGTGGTTTTGTATGTCTTCCATTTTCTAATTATTGCTTCCACAGTTGATTTCTTCACACCAAGCTGCTTGCCTATTGCAGATTCAGTCTTCAGCTCTTTGGTCTTCACCATAGTGGAGTTTGGAGTGTGACTGTTTGAGGTTGTGGACAGGTGTCTTTTATACTGATAACAAGTTCAAACGGGTGCCATTAATACAGGTAATGAGTAGAGGACAGATGAGCCTCTTAAAGAAAAGAATACAGGTCTGTGAGAGCCAGAAATCTTGCTTGTTTGTAGGTGACCAAATACTTATTTTCCACCATAATTTGCAAATAAATTTTTTCAAAAATCAGACAATGTGATTGTCTGGATTTGTTTCCACATTTTGTCTCTCATGGTTGAGGTATACCTATGATGACAATTACAGGCCTCTCTCATCTTTTTAAGTGGGAGAACGTGCACAATTGGTGGCTGACTAAATACTTTTTTGCACCACTGTACATGATAATGCACCTGCACTATGTTAATTGTAGAATGCATCCCAATTCATTGTTCAGTATGATGCATCTCAGCACACATCAAACATACCCATGCACGCATGTGGTGCACTGAAAAAAATAGGTTCAAGTTTGTCTTTTTATCCATTGTTGTGCGTTGGAAGTCTGGGGTGTGTTGGACGTTTGAATAAGCCCTTAAAGTTGTTTGCTGTCTCTTTCAGCTTCAGTGGAACATGTAGCAGATTTACAGTATTTGTACACATTCGTAAATTGTGCTCTGAACTGAATCTCAGAAAAGCATCTGTATGTTTTTAGATTTTGTGATCCCATCAAGTGAAAATCCACAGCTAGATGAAGCTAGGTACAAGCATGTGAGATTCTTTGCATGTCTTTTCTGGTTGGACTTGTGGTGCCTTTGTCTTAACTAATGAAGTGGGGTTTATTTACAGCACTAAAAGGAGTAGAGCATTTTCACTTGGCTTACTGAATGCGGTGAAGCTATATTAAAAAAAAAAAAAAAAAAGAGACTTTGCAAAAAAAAACCCAGTCGTGTGCAAGGTAAAAAAAAAAACATTCTTAAGACATGATTGATCGGTTCAGCGAAGCTACACCTCATTCACTAACATAAAATTAAATTTTTCTTTATCTTAGTAAATAATATGAAGTTCACTTCAGTCATCCAGTCCTGTGAATGATATAAGCTTGTTTTTTTTTAAAGCTCCCTTGCAGATGATTATGCATTTGAAGTGAACACGCTTTTACTTTTGTAAAGTTAACAGTTTCTACAACTTTAGTAAAGAAAATGCCAGTGGCTAGAAATATTAGAAAGCAAAAGGGAGGAAAACAAATCTTGCTGAATCCGCACTTTGTCATATATAGATATTAGCTAGTTGTGTTACTAAAGCCTAGATTGGGGTATTGTACATGATGCTTGATCAGAATCTTTTGTGAATGGTTTGGTAATTTTATGTTTTTATAAATATGCCAGCAAACTACTACCTGCATGTGTATGAATTTATTTCAACCTTATTTACACAAATTAGAGGCAGAATGTATTTTTGTAACTTCTAGTGCCTGTTAAAGGAGAGCTCTACTACTAAATACAAAAGTATATTCACAGACCTAATGCTACAAATCATAAGGATTCTGTTCTGAGAACTGTTACAGAGCAACTGCATTGAAAAAAATGTACCCCCATTGTACACCAGCTGTCATTTTAAGCCAGAGTCAGTCTGATGGTGCTTTTTAATGATTTATTTTTTACTGAAATGGGAAAGAAGCAGGGTAAAAATTATTTTAACAATTCATATCTGCCCCCAGAGCGACATATCCCAAAAGCCCTTTTCTACACACAGTGTGGGCAGAATCTTGAAAGTCAATGTAGCATAATTGTTTTGATGATTGTTTCGCTCTGGAGCCCAGTAGGTTTGGCTGTCAAAACTGGTTGTAATTCTATCCACTGGAAGTGAAGAACCCAGTATTTCCAGGTATGCAGGAGGATGTGAATGGCCCATCAACTGGTCATAATGAATTCTAGTTAGAACAACGCAGAGATTACAAAAGATTTCCTTTCTTCACTTTTGGGGGCTGATAAGAGTGGGGGTGAGAGTGAATGAAAGTTGAGTGTTAGTAAGGAGACTCAGGATTATTTTAGCCCCTTTATTCTTTGGACTTTGGGATGATGCCACATTAAAAGAGTTATAGAAGTCATACTTTAGCGGTACTCCACTCAAAATGGGAAGTTCCGCTTTAAAGACTCCACCCCCCCTCCCCAAATGGTAGTTTTCTTCCCCAAACGAAAGTTCTCCTTTCCCCCCTCCCTCTCCGCAGTTATCTGGGACATGTCACAGGTCCCAGAAGACTGGAAGACCATTCACAATGCATATCACGGCTCGTGCATGCACAGTGGACACCCGGCTGTGAAGCAGCAAACTATCACAAATGGGTGCACACAGGTGAGATGCTGGTGCCGAGGACAGAAGACAGAGGGAAGGGACGGCTTGGGTAAGCACACCTCAGGATCCTGGGACAGGTAAGCGTCTGTTTATTAAAATTGCATGAACGCATATGTGTGCAAATACATACAGAAAAAAAAATCTGAAAAAGTAGATGCTCAAACAGGAGTATCGTGTGCAAGAGGTTTCCTACCTGTAAATACAAGAAGGGATATGCATCTTTATAAGGACATTCTTTCAATGAAACTTTATAGTTCAACCTTATTTCCTTCAAGTATTTATAATGTTTTCCATCTCTCCCCAGGTGGACTTCACAGTGAAGAAGCTGCGGGATAGATATAAAGGCCCTGAGCCCTCTGACCTAGTAGAACTTGTAGAAGGGGAACAGTTCTTTGCTGCATTTGAACAGGGTCTAAAGCTGCATTCAGGTACAATATGCTTCAGCTATGGATTCTAGCACTTATTTCACCCTCCTCCAGAGCAGAACCTGGTGATGTGGTATAGAAATTGGATTCCCTTCTTTCACCCCTCTGTCAAAGATTTATGTTAACGAAAGCACACAATTTAACCTAATTTCATTGCAATTGCTGAGATAAAATACAGTTCGAGATCCTACACCCTGATGACAGCATGTCACAGCTTACATAGAACAAAACAGAGAGACATTTCAATAGCATGACTGAACATAGCTTAACTGTTACATGATGATGAAAAAGCCACACTTACTATTTTAATTGGTCCACATTAGAAAACTAAAAAACTTTTTGGGCATGTGCATACATGTTGGTAGGAAAGTAAAAACTGACACATATCGGTAAAGAGTTTTTAAACCTATGTGCAAAAATGTAATATATTGCAGCTTTCCGGTCCTTAGATGAGGTGATCATACCAGCAGCATACCTTCTGTCCTATGGTGACAACACTTAGAGATAGCTGGGAACAGTGTAACTGACAAGAGAACAGAACAGGCAGAAAGCACAGAAAGTTATAAGTTATCAAGATTTCTGGCAGGATCAAGTGTCTTTTTTTGCATTTAGTTAGTAGATGAAACAAACTGTGTTCAATAGTATACTTTAGGCCTCTTGTACAATGCTGCCTGAAAACACTGAGTTTTCAGGCATATAGGCTTTTTTTTTTTTTACTGACCTAAATACAAATTGGTTGTAATATGTTTGTATACACAGGAACATAAACATGCACTGTGTATAGATCAGTAAAAATAAATACAGAAATCTAAGTTACCAGTCAGTATACGTGCAAATACATGCATAAGCCACAGTTCTTTCATTAACATAAGCTAGAAGATTTTTTATGCTTGTGTGTACAAAATTGCAAATAGGCAAATAAGTATACAGCCCATCCTCATGTTTGTTTTTTTTCTACCAGGAATAGCTGATGCTCATACATCAGTATAGTGTGCAAACATACAAAACAGGAGAAAATAATAGAAGTTCATTGTTAGGGTTTGAATACATCAAAGCTGCACTCCACATATAAAGTGACTTATTCATGGTCATCTGCTCGGTATGGCATTGTCGGTCAATTTGCCCACACTGAATCAAACCTTCATCTGAAGAGGTACTATATTCCTAAGATGTATATAACAATGGAATTCTTTACTCCCTTTTGGTCTCTTAAGTCAGCGATAGACGAATCAAAATTTGGCCAGTTCAGTAGGAACGGAAGTCAATCTATCAATCCTCTATAGCTGCTGGCAGTGATTATTCCATGTGCCATGTGTGATCATATGTGGGAACCCCAGTAGGGGTTCCGGGCAAATAAGCTGCAGGAGGCAGCCTCACTAATAGCAATGGGAGGCTGATAACACTTTGATGACTCAAAAAAAAGGAAGGGAGACTGATTAATGCCGCGTACACATGATAGGACATTCTGACAACAAAATCCTGGATTTATTTCCGACGGATGTCGGCTTAAACTTGTCTTGCATTTGTGCAGTCGCACAAATGTTGTCGTAAATTCCGAACATCAAGATTGCGGTGACGTACAACACATATGACGAGCCGAGAAAAATGAAGTTCAATAGCCAGTGCGGCTCTGCTGCTTGATTCCGAGCATGCGTGGAATTTTGTGCGTTTGAATTGTGTACACACGCTCAGAATTTCCGACAACGGATTTTGTTGTTGCAAAGTTTGAGAACCAGCTCTCAAATTTTTGTTGTCGGAAATTCCGACAACAAATGTCTGATGGAGCCTACACACGGTCGGAATTTCAGACAACAAGCTCACATCGAACATTTGTTGTCAGAAATTCCGACCGTGTGTACGCGGCATTACTGTAAAAGCCAATTAATGGTAATGCTAGTGGTAGTAAAGTCAAAAGTACAAAAATCACTGACAGGCATGGTTTTTATAATAGATAGCCTAATAGATAAGATCTCTTCTGTCAAAAATGCCCCCCCACTTTCACCTGTAATGTGATCTGAGCCATGCATGCACAGCTTAGGCCACATTTATGACTGCACTGTGCCGCAATGATTTGACTCCTATGTGCATATACGGGAGTGATGTCACTGCGGCCCAGCCATTCAAGCGGCTGAGAATTCAAAAAACCTAGCAGGAAGACCGGGTGAAGATGGAAGCTTCGGGGACGAGAGGGAGTGGTGACAGCTCAGCACTGGAGGGCTCCATTTGCAGGTAAGTACATTATGACTTAAAGTGAGTGTAAACGATCACCATGTAAAACAACCCATTCAGTTTAACATAGAAAGGCAAAACATTTGTATATAGATATAAAAAAAAACATTATAAATACTTTCTTCCCACTTTTTTATAAGTGTTCACATTCCCTCTGTTCTCAGCTGCATAAGAGCGGGGGGGGGGGGAGAAACAGCAGCACACTGATCTTTCAAGTGATAGGTTGTGCAGAGGGGGGGTGTCAGGACAAGTCTGATCTTTGGAAGAGAGCAGGCTGAGTTCCCATAGAGAACTGACCACGATGTGCTCTCCTGCTTAGTGTGGTCAGTTTTTAATAGGAAAGCAGAAGGACTGGCAGAAACACCAAGGATTTCACACAAAGGAAGCAATACAAAGAGAACAGGATACTTTTTCATACAAGTACATGGTACAGCAGGCGTATAACAGAAAATTATTATCAAATACTTATCATAATTTTCCTTTCCTGGCCCATGCTCACATCAGCACACAATGGGTTACCACCTCCTCTGGACCACCACAGGACCACTTGTTCCTAGCTAAATAAAAGACAGCTTCTCCCCCAATTGAAGAGTTTGGTAACCTAGCCTGCGTCATGCCACTAGGGACGGAGTCCTGTGCTGATGTGAGGATGGGCCAGAAAGTAAAATTACGGTAAGTATTTGATAAAATTTTCAGTTTTCGTGGCCCACCTCACGTCAGCATACAACAGGATATACCATAGTTGAATAAATGGGTGGGAGAGAACAAATGAAAAGAGATCTTGACAATCAAAGAAAAGCTGCTAAAGCCAAAAAGAATTGATCTTTCGTCCCAAACTTGCTGACTGCATATTTAGTTTGTAAGGTTAAATGAAGGCCGCACAAGACTTTCAAGCTAGCCATCTTGCATATATCTTCCAAGCAATCCTGGCATAACTGCCCCAAAGGCTGTCGCCCCTCTAGTCAAATAGGTTTGCAATTTGTTTCAGAGCAGAAAAGGCCTACTTTCTGCATGCCAATCTAATCACCCTGGTAATCCAACAGTGGATGGCTCTTGAGGACCGGATGGCTAAATGAAAAGATTGTCCACTTTCCTCTTTTTACCAAGTACACTGTTAATAACTTGAACATGTGTAAGGAACTAAAGTCTTCATGCTTTGCACCCAGTGACTCTTGTGTGAAAACTACTTCCCAGTTTTGCTGGAAACTGGATACCACTTTAAACTTGAACTCTGGAGATAGACGTAGTATCCCTATTTCTGGTAAAAAAAAAAAAAAAAAAAGACACCAAAGGGCCCTTGCAGGAAAGTGTTGCAATCTTCAACATCCTTCTGTCTGAAGTAGTTGCTGTCAGAAGAACTAGTTTTACCGTGAGGTACCGTATATACTCGAGTATAAGTCGAATTTTTCAGCACATTTTTTTGTGCTGAAAGTGCCCCCCTCGACTTATACTCGAGTCAAGCACTTTTCTGCAGCAAAAAATTTCATTTTCCGAACCGACTTTGGGGCCCTGTATCTCAGGGCCACTTAGTGCTAGGAACTCCAAATTTGGTGTGCAAACCCAGTGGAACTGGTACCACAACATATCCAAAGCTAAAGTTCCTAGCACTAAGTGGCCCCGAGATATGGGGCCCCAAAATCGGTTCGGAAAATGTCATTCTCTGCTGCAGAAAAGTGCTTGACATTTTCTGAACCGAATTTAGGGCCCCATATCTCAGGGCCACTTGGTGCTAGGAACCCCAAATTTGGTGTGCAAACCCAGTGGAACTGGTACCATAACATATCCAAAGCTGGGGTTCCTAGCACCAAGTGGCCCTGAGATACGGGGCCCCAAAACCGGTTCGGAAAATGTCATTCTCTGCTGCAGAAAAGTGCTTGACATTTTCTGAACTGAATTTTGGGGCCCTGTATCTCGGGGCCACTTGATGCTAGAAACACCAGCTTTGGAAATGTTATGGTGCTAGTTCTTCTAGGTTTGAAAAACAAATGTGGGGTTCTTAGCACTAAGTGGCCCCAAGATATGGGGCCCCAAATTTGGTCAACTGTGTCCATCTGCAGCAATGTCATTTCGGGACCCTTTGGGTTCAGAGACCCCAAATTTTGGCTGCAGCTAGGGGGCATCTAGGAACCCTTAACTACTGAGTTTGAAGTTCAGGGGACCTATGGCTGCAAATGGGCACAGTGATGCTGCAAATGGGCATTGTTGACCCTCTTTTCCACTTACAGTAGCTGTGCATTTCTCACCCTCGTCTTATACTCGGGTCAATAAGTTTTCCCATTTTTTTTGTGGTAAATTAGGGCCTCGACTTATACTCGGAACGACTTATACTCGAGTATATATGGTACTTAATTGGATATGAAATCATTGGAGCAAAGGGTGCTCTCAGATCCAATCCTAAATCCCACAGAGGGAACAAGGATTTCCCTCAAGGTCATATATAGATTATCACCTGCAAGAAGCATCTGGTCACTGGCTTTTCCACACATCTGCAGCCTGTGAAAGATAAGCTAGAGATCTGTACCTTAAATGGAGTTGATTGCCAGACCAACCTCTAGCGCTGACTGTGAAATGTCCAGAATATTGGCTAGAGAAGGCAACACAGGAGAGAAATCTTTTGCTGAGCAAACAAAACAAACTTCTTTCATATCCTCTCATATATAGCATTCATGGATGATCTTCTGGTCACCAAGAACAGAACAACCTCAGATGAGAATCCCTGCACCTCTAGTCTAGTCTATTTCATAGCCAGGCTTTTAAAAGTAGTCGCATTGGATTTGGGTTTCTCCTTTTTTATCATCCAAGCTGTTGCTGGATGCCTGGTTTTGGTCCTAGGGTGACATGTCACTCTCTCATGAACATGTGAAAAAGGTCCAGAGGAAGCTTCTATATGAAACGCATCAACCTTTTTCTTGGACTGCTGTGCTGTAAAGTTATGTATTGGATTGTCCACATTACATATTGGCATTATGAGAGAAGTGACTTCATACTAGGTATTTGTTATCCCATGGTATTGTTATCTTGTGTAATTTTAGCATTTAATAAAGTTTTTTTAATAAAAAAAAAAAAAAAAAAAGTAGTGTCATTGGATTGGGGTGACTGACCTTGCCATAAAAGATTTCATTTGACCAGAAACAGGTTTGGTGCTGATAATATCTGGGGGAGCAGTGAAAGCCAAGGCCTTCTCAGTAGGGTGGAAAGGACCTGTATGCATGGACTTGTTCTGTCCAAATTTTCATATCAAGAACTACTCTAATTTCCTGCACATGTCAGTAAAACTACAGAAACTGGCAGCAGGGATTTTTGAATCTGGTGCTGCCATAGTGCCAGAAAAGTGTAGTAGCACTTTATTAAATTCCCCCCAGTATATTTAAGCATGTACAGTTTTTGTGAATTACTTATATATGGAATGTCTGCTTTTATGAAGCTTCATATCCATACATACATTTTTCTTATCTTTGTTTTTCCTTTTATCACACATTGTCCTCTGTCATTTATTGATAGTGTTATGGAGCCTGCATTGCTAAATTTCACATTCTTTATTTTGATTCAGAGCGTCCAGATTGTGTGGATGGAAAAATATCTTTCGTGTTCTATGCAAAAATGAAAAACATGAAGGAGGTATATGTGACTTCTTCTACTGACAGAAAACAAGACGATGTTAAAGGGCAGGTGAGTGACTTCCAGGGCAAAAAAACTACAGTTTTTTTGTGTGTGTTTTTTTATTTTATTTTATAATGTACAGAACACAATATCAAAAGTAATTTTCTGATGTCTACAAAACTGAATCACAGCTCTTTTCTGCTTTGTGAAAAATGCATAATGTGTCTTATCTGCTAGCCATACACTTATGTTGTTGGAATGCTGCCTAATGTTACAGTATACATGTCATGAAAGTACTGTCAATCACTTCTGTCTTGGTCCTGTTTCCTCAGGTGTCATTTTATCGTGGATCAGTTCCAGATGCTGTATCGGAGGAAGCCCATAAGCACAGAAAAGGCACAAAATCTGACTGGATGGCCACATTGCCTATCAGATTACCAGTAGGTGGAAGTTTTGTTTAACCCTTTCGCTGCCAGAGCCTTTGTAATATTTATTGCACATGTTTAAAAAATAATTTTAGGCCTGAAGATCACTTAAATCCCCCAAAACAGGGTGCCTGGGTAACAAGGAAATCAGATGTGGGTAGGGGAGGGGTGATTGGTGTGGGCGTCACCTTTAATAACCAATCCTATTGTGTGCCTCTTCCTGCAGTACAGCCACAGGTCCTAATTTGACAGGTGTGCAGTTGTGGGTGAGGGGCCCCAAATACACACTGTCCGTATTTTGGGCCATACTCTTGAATCAGTGTTGCCAACCTATCAGATTAAAATTTACTGCCATGACACCCAACATTTACTGGCACAGCAAACTTTTTTACTGGCATTTCCAAAAGTTACAAAATTACAGTATGTAAACAATGCAGAGCTCTGTCCTGTCAGCGGGGATGTGCTAGGTTTTGATTTCCTGCAAAGCAGGGACTATAATCCATCACATACCTTAGTGAAAGTGGCACACTGTTTACACAAAATCACTGGTTAGGCACACATTTAACCCTGTGATTGCCCTAGATGTTTAACCCCTTCCCAGCCAGTGTTATTAGTACAATGACAGTGCATATTTTTAGCACTTGTCACTGTATTAGTGTCACTGGTTCCCACAAAGTGTTCGATTGTCCACTGCAAGTTGCTGATCACTGCCATTACTAGCTTAAAAATAAAATAAAAAATTCCAGTATGTATACTATAGATTGTAGATGCAATAGCTTTTGCGCAAACCAATCAATATACACCTATTGGACTTTTTTTTTTACCAAAAATATGTAAAAAAAAAAAAAATTTAATTGGATATGTTTTATAGCAGAAAGTAAAGTAAAGTTTTTTTTTTTTTTCAAAATTGTCAGTCTTTTTTGGTTTATAGCACACAAAATAAAAACCCATTGGTGATCAAATACCACCAAAAGAAAGCTCTATTTGTGGGAAAAAATGATATAAATTTTATATATGTACAGCATGACCATACAATTGTCGGTTAAAATAACGCAGTGACTTGGCCATGAAGGGGGATAAATCTTCTGGAGGTCAAGTGGCCAAGGTAGATATTAAGGCAAAAAACATATTTCTTATTTTATTTTCTAGTTAGTAAGTAGCTCAGGGACAAGACTCCGCTCAGGAGGACAAGAATTTAGAATGAACGGGCACACACACACATGATATTGACTCTCACAGAGACACTGACAGAGGTGTGCAGCATCACAGATAATGATGATGACACCTCACCGACACGACACGTCCCCTCCTGAGTCACAATGCCAGGTGGTTCCTCCAGCCCACCCCAGTCCAAACAGCACTAACATTCCTGCTCCCGCTTGCCTTGCTCCCATCCTACAGACCCGCACATGAGGCTCTGGCCACTCGGCTCCCTTGCACCATGACATCACATGACACACTCAGCCACCGCCTCCGCCAAACCCGCCCCCACCCGGTGCCCATTTTTGTCTGGCTGCCAGTAAAAATACTGACAGTTAGCAACACGTGACCTGCATCCACACACCTGTAAATTAGGACCTGCAGTTGTATTCGTACAGCTGCTGTGTCCCCATGGTATAGCACAGGCTGCCTGCCCACAGCTCCAACCACATAAAAACACAGATTCACACTGTACAGGCCACAACACCCATGTGAATGTGCCCCAAGACCTCATTCACACAGAGCTTTATTTATTACTCTATGCAGTTTTATCTTTAAGATGTTACAGAAGTTTTGTGTGTCACTGTGTGTATGTGCAATGTAATGCAATAGGCTGCACACACCTATGCCCAAAACATTATATATTTTCTGAAAGCAGAGACCCTAAAGAATGAAATAGTGGTAGTTTCAGATTTTTATGTCAATAAATATTGGTTGCTTCCAGGTTCTTAGTAGGAAGCAGGGATCAGCGAACAGATGTTCATTGATTTCCCTCCCATCTACCCTGCATGCCAATCCGGGTTCACTGATGGGAGAACAGAGCCTGGGAAGCATGTCAAGAGCACATGTGGTGACAGAGGAACAGTGCCGCCAGAATGTGTAAAAGGAAACTGGCAGCTGATGAATTGCTTCCATATAACAGCTGCTTGTCAGATGAACACGCTTTTTCAGTTACTGCAAAAAGTAAGGCATATGTCATTGAGAGCGAAAGGGATAAAGAGGAACACAACTCTAAAAGCTGTGCCCAAAAAAGCCAGGTAAGTTATAGGCCTGCATTCACACCTAAGAAAAGCATGAAATTTCAGGCTTTTGTTTCTTGGGCTGGGTGAATGGAGGAGAGCAGTTTTAGAGGAGAAGAGCTCTACAGGTGCAAAAAGGCATGTTTACAGGTGCTCGTATTGAAGTCTATGGGGCCGAAAACACTTTATGATCCAAAAGTTGTTCATGTACTTCTTTAAAGTGATTGTAAAGAAAAAACATGCTATATTTACCTGCTCTATGCAGTTGGCTTTGCACAGAGCAGCCTGGATCCTCCTCTTCTTGGGTGCCTCTTCAGTGCTCCGGGCCCCTCCCTCCTGTTGAGCTGCTTGCTCTGGGGGCACCCGAGCCGAGACACAGCTCATTTGTGTCCATTCAGACATGGAGCTGTGACCCGGCCCTCGCCTTCTCTCTCCTGATTGGCTGAATGATTTTGATTGACAGCAGCGGGAGCCAATCGCGCCATGCTGCTGTCTCAGTCAATGAGGAGGGGAGTCCCGGGCAGCTTAGACACTCCTGCTACATCGCTGGAAAAAGACGAGCTCAGGTAAGTATTAGGGGGCTGCTGCACACAGGTTTTTTTATCCTAATGCATAGAATGCATTAAGATTAAAAAACCTTCATACAATCCCTTTAAGTGTGGGGAATAGAGCATATAATAACGGAGTGTAGAATTGTAAACAAGCAATATTACAAACCATGGGATTCTACATGTTGAGCGTAGTAAGGTTTACAAAAGGCTTTAGGTGTGAATGGGGACTAAAGGACCTAAAAGACTGGTCACAATTACTGCACGGGGGCCTCTCATGCTGATCTTACTCCACTACTGGCTTATCATGCCTTGTTCTGCACTCCGTCTCTCTATCGAGGTGGTCATCTTGGTAGGGGCAGGATTTTGCTTCCTCGTGTCAGAGCATCCTAAATGCAGAACAAAGAGCTGCACAGTAACAACTTTACCTGATCTCTTCCAAATATCTTTAGACTAGCAGTCAGATGCAGAAATGCCTTGGATCTCAAACCACAGATATAAAGATGTGAGGCCGTAGGTTCAGGAGTACCTAGGCACCCTCATGTACCTGGAAGTGCATTGTTCTTTTTCTGGATGAATTGAAGACAAAGCACATTTTTAGGGTGTTGCTTAGGCACCATTAACATTCCTAAATGTTCCCCATAATATAGCAAAGCTTCATTTTTGAGTTCAGGTCCACTTAAAAAGACAAACAAAACTTTTTAATAAAGTATAAACTAACAATTTTTGTTCTGGTTTTTCTCTTTTATGTACAGAAAACTAAAAGTCTTAACCAGGAGAGCGAAAGGCAAGGAATTAGCTACTCACTCCGTCCCTTGAATTTAGGCAATGCTGAGGTTGGTTACCTCACAGAAACCAACTTGCTCAGTATTGCCACACAGATTGGATCTGACTGGATGAACATTGGCATTAACCTTGGTCTGCCGCATACAGAATTACAACGTATTAAGCATAACAACAGGTGAGTTCAGGAGCTCCTCACCTCAGTCTAATGTACCAGAGACATGTAGCTCAACTTTATTGTGTAAGTTCTATGAACAGATTTTCTGTATTTTTATTTGCAATTGTTTCCATTTGGTCTGAGTCATTAAGCCTGATTCCCAGGTGCAAAATAATGTTTAGTATGGATGTTTCTGACAGTCAATTTGGCTGGCTGGGAAAGTTCACTAATTATCATCAGACTAGGACAATTTATTAGAAATGACAGTATATAAGATCATTTCTTGAAATCTGCATGCATAGGGAGATGGAGGGAATAAATAGTCCACTGACCATTTGACCCTTGTTGCTGCCCAATATGGGGGTAAGCATCTCGAATCGATGTTCAAAAATATCACCTTCAGTAGATTAATAATTTTATCCACATTGTCATTGACGATACTAAGCTAAGCAGGGCAATAATTTCTCCGCAGGAAACCTTGCAAAAAGACCTGAACAAATTAATGGGGTGGGCGACTACATGGCAAATGAGGTTCAATGTAGAAAAATGTAAAATAATGCATTTGGGTGGCAAAAATATGAATGCAATCTATACACTGGGGGGAGAACCTCTGGGGGAATCTAGGATGGAAAAGGACCTGGGGGTCCTAGTAGATGATCGGCTCAGCAATGGCATGCAATGCCAAGCTGCTGCTAACAAAGCAAACAGAATATTGGCATGCATTAAAAGGGGGATCAACTCCAGAGATAAAACGATAATTCTCCCGCTCTACAAGACTCTGGTCCGGCCGCACCTAGAGTATGCGGTCCAGTTCTGGGCACCAGTCCTCAGGAAGGATGTACTGGAAATGGAGCGAGTATAAAGAAGGGCAACAAAGCTAATAAAGGGTCTGGAGGATCTTAGTTATGAGGAAAGGTTGCAAGCACTGAACTTATTCTCTCTGGAGAAGAGACGCTTGAGAGGGGATATGATTTCAATTTACAAATACCGGACTGGTGACCCCACAATAGGGTTAAAACTTTTTCGCAGAAGAGAGTTTAACAAGACTCGTGGCCACTCATTAAAATTAGAAGAAAAGAGGTTTAACCTTAAACTACATAGAGGGTTCTTTACTGTAAGAGTGGCAAGGATGTGGAATTCCCTTCCACAGGCGGTGGTCTCAGCGGGGAGCATTGACAGCTTCAAGAAACTATTAGATAAGCACCCGAATGACCGCAACATACAGGGATATACAATGTAATACTGACACATAATCACACACATAGGTTGGACTTGATGGACTTGTGTCTTTTTTCAACCTCACCTACTATGTAACTATGTAACTATGTAACTATGTCAGGTTTAAGCTAACCATAGATGGGTTGAAATTTGGCTGATTCAGTAGGTACTGGCTGAATTTAAATAAATCTATGGCCATTCCTGCTCCACAGAAATCAATCAAATGATCAACTTCTGACGAATGGTGATGTTGGAAAAACTTTTGTTGATTAGTGGCTGCAGCCCTCTGATCAGTGTATTCTGATAACGGAAATTTGCTCTGTCCACCTCATTTGTATGGATGGGGTAACCTGTTTTTTTTCTGTTTGGCCCACTGGCTAAATGAAAGAAATAAAAAAGAAGCTAAATCTATGGGAAGCATTAGTCTCATACAGTAGGTCGCAGACTGGGATGTCCCACACTGAAAACAGCTATACTAATTACTGATCTACCGTATGTCACTGATTAAAGTAGACCCGCAGCCCCAAATCTTTTCTTTTAGTTTGAGATGGAGAAGAATTAGATCATCTGCGTGAGGAATCCTTTCTTGGTTAAGGATGCTGGGTGCTCATATTTAATTTAAAACAAAGGCATCTCCACTGACTGCATGGCTGTGACTGCCAATGGAAAATGTAAAAGATGCTTTAACAAGCAATGTGATAGGGAAAAGGCATATACACTGAACTTTCCAATAGTAGTAATCGTAGGCCCTTGTGCAGAAATGGGCACTGGGGATGCATTTGGATCTCCACTGAACACTTTTTAAAAGAAGTGGAGCAAATCTGTAGCCATTGCAGTGCTTTTCTAGAGCTCAAAGTACAACCATGTATGCATCATCCAGGATTGCAGGCTGGCCCTTTTTGAGAAGGATTTCCTTAAAGTGTAGTTGTAGCTAAATAAAAGATCTGCAAAGGCTTTTCGAGGGGGGGGGGGGGGGGGGGCTGGGGGGTAGGTTTAAAGTCATGTACAGCTTTTTAAATACACCTACACTTTATGTACCATGTGGTATTCCTGATTAATGTTAGAAAATGGTGCATGCAGGTTTCTCATGTACTGTAGATATGGATTATTCACAGATAGATAACATTTTCTGTTTTAACATACTAAAGGCTAAGACTATCAAAAACAATTTTTTATTTTGGGTGATTGCTGATAGGCTGATTCTTCTATCAGCTTTTTATATGTAAAAAACTATTTCCCCAATGCCAGGAATGGCGCTAGGCTATCAGTATTCAACCACTCATGGGAAATGTAAATGATGAAATTAAATGATGAAAAATTAACCATTAAATATGCAAAGGCAATGATGCAGACCAAAAATGATACGGACAAAAAGTGAAGAGGAGGGGATTTGATGAGCAGGTAGCCCTTATAACTAGACAAAAGGAACTAACAACCTAGGGGTGTTACTGTCAAAGCAGAAGTGGAACTTCATCTCTATAACAAAAGAGGGGAAAGGAGGGATGCAGCGCAACCACTCCGGTCTAGTAAGTTCCAACAAGGTTTAATTACAAAGAAAAGTTAAGTGAATACTCACAAAAGTATAAAAAACACACACATTGAAATCTCTGGGAGAGGGTGAGCCTGTGGTGGAGGTACAGTCCTGCCAGCAGCTGAGGAAGAGGGAGGTCCCTCGAAATGCATCCTGTGACCCTGGACTCCAGATGAACATTACCATCCATTGGCCGTTGGCACTGGGAAAGAGGAAGCCGTGGCGTTCCACATACTAGCTGGGCTATCAGAGCCATTTTCCTACCAACAGTCAGTGGCACAGAGATCCGGACTCTGCCTGCGGCAGCTCATCGTTCATCCATCCTGCTGCTCTCTTTTAGGACTGTACTCCACCACAGGCTCCCCCTCTCTTGGGCATTTAAAAATGTATGGTTTTTATACTTTAGTGAGTATTTGCTTTTAACTTTCCTTTGTAATTAAACCTTGTTGGAACTTGCTACACCAGAATAGTTGCGCTGTCTCCCTCCTTTCCCCTCTCTTTGATATTTTTTTATGGTGTTCTGGTGACATATAAAAAGCTATTCTATCTACAATGGTAATCTGAGCAAGATAATCATGTTTGGTAGTAACTGGATTTAACATCAGATGAATTATTACCTAGCTCTGGGCACAGTTTGGTGAAAAGAGGCATTTAATTACGATGGTTTCACTGAATAATTTCTTTACATACTGTAAGTCTTAGCCTTTTAGTGAACTGTAACAGTCTTGCCCCCAGACCTCCCTTCAGTTGTCTTCTCACCTATTCTCAATCCAATTAGATATTACCCACATAGATGAAATCTCATTTTCCATCCAGTATTATGGAGAGTCTGTACTTTGAATTTTTATAGGCGAGTTTGTGACTTCAGGGCTGATATCTCTCCAGATCAGGGACAGTTAACGTAGACAAGCAGGGTTTGGAGCAGGGCAACCTCCAATAATACATTTTAATTCGCAAGTTGTGCTGTGCTGTGATGTAATGCAATCCCAATATTCCTCTACAACATGGGTGCTCAACCAGTGGCCCTCCAGCTGTTGTGAAACTCCAAGTCCCATAATGCCTCTGCCTTTGGGAGTCATGCTTGTACCTGTTAGCCTTGCAATGCCTCATGAGACTTCTGCAACAGCTGGAGGGCCACAGGTTGAGCATGCATGCTCTACAATAACTGCTTTTGTAATTTAAATTTAGTAATTGAAATGTCACCCTAAAAAGAAATGACCAAAGATTATTTTCTTTTCTTGTAGCAATGATTTCAATCAGCTGGTATTAGATATGCTATTTACGTGGGCGCAGAGGAACTCTGCAGAGACAGACTGCATAGAGAAGCTTGTGAAGGCCATGAGGAATAGCAAGAGAAATGACATTGCAGATGAAATAGAAGATGTGATTGCTTTAGGAAAAGAAAAGTACAGACAATCCATCCAAAGAGTAGGTCTTGATCAAGGCAACAGCAGTGAAGACTCAGCCATTGTCATGAGCCAGTCATGAGGACTCAATGGACAGAAGATTGTATATAAGAGAGAGAAGTAATAAATAGTGGAGCTTTTAGCTTTCCTTCCATGAAAAGAAAGTCTGTGTTCTACCAGAAGGCTGAAATCTAGCAACTACACAAATGTCATTTGAAAAGCAAGCTTCATATACTGAAAACTACTGCTCTGTTTAAAGTGAACCTTTTATTTTATGCTATGCAAGGCAAAGTAAAAAGGTGAACCTTTCATTTTTCCCTGCATAGACAAAACACACACACACACACGCACACTTTTATTCCAAACCAAGAAAGATGTGAGAATTTCCCTCACTGGGTATTTATGCAGGCTACACAAAAAGGGCTTCACTATGGGGTTGATTTACTAAAATCAAATAGACAGTGCATTTTGTAAAGTGCAGTTGCTCCAGAGCTTAGTAAATGAGGTAAACCGTTACTTTGCAAAGAATACCCAATCACATGCAAGGAAAATTAAAAAAAAACGCACTTTTGCTTGCACATGATTGGATGATTGAAGTCAGCAGAGCTTCTGCTCATTTACTAAGCTTTGGAGCAACTGCACTTTGCAAAGTGCACAGTCTATTTGCCTTTAGTAAATCCACCCAATAGGGTGTTTGCT
Source organism: Lithobates clamitans (assembly GCA_037952925.1). Lineage (NCBI taxonomy): Eukaryota > Metazoa > Chordata > Amphibia > Anura > Ranidae > Lithobates > Lithobates clamitans. The sequence continues at coordinate 216,916 of JBBGZY010001178.1, forward strand.
TTGCAAGGGAGGTTGCACTTTGCAAAGAAATTTGCCCCAGAGCTTAGTGAATGAGGTGAAGCTCTGCTGACTTCCATCATCCAATCATGTGCAAGTAAAAATGCAGTTTTTTTTTTGTTTTCCTTGCAACTTCAGCAGCCTATTTGCCTTTAGTATATCAGCCCCTATAAGACTAAATGCTATTAACATAGTTTTTTTAATTTGTCTGTTTTACCCTACAATGTAATAGTTGGAAGAAAGATGGCACTGCTTTAGGCAGTGAAACCTACAAGGTGGACCGTTTAGTGTTATGTAACCTATTGCAAAAAAATGTTTTTATTACTCACAAAAATACTTATATACTATACCATGTGAATGTCACTACAGAATGTTGGATTTTTAAAGAAAATATGCAACATGCATATTGATGTACTTATTATGTATGGAATGTATGTACTGTGTTAATATGTAAATTTTTTATTATGTACATAGTAAATATGTGTAAAAAAGTAAATTTTGGTCGCCAGATAGTAGATATCATTTTTTATGCACACAGCAAGGACAAATACCTCAATCTTGTCACACATATTTACTATGAGATCACAATGTGATTAATAAATCTCTTATAACCTGAGTAAAAATCTTTCTTTGTATAGATGTTTCAGATCTCTCCCGAACTGTCCCAGTTATATTCCCAGGAGTGCAGGGCTGGCAAATACACAAAAAATGTACCACATTATCCCCACAGCTATTATTTTATGTTCCACTTGACCCTCCCTTCTAGATTGTAAGCTCTAACGAGCAGGGCCCTCTGATCCCATCGCCAAACTGTTGGCGCTATATAAATCCTGAAAAATAATAATAATACCACATATTTGCATGATCCACCAACTGAAATTGTTGGTGTACAGATCCTCTAGGTCTAGGACCTATAGCCTGCTTTTACCTCTATTGATGCTGGAGACTTCCTCATAGACTGCTATAAGCTCAAAACCTAGTGGAAGGTTACTTAAATGGTTAGTTCACGTTACTGATGTTTGCCAAAGTGGACTGTGCATGTGTGGGTAGAGAAGGAAGCCAAGGGCTCAATCGTGAGTTTTAAGGGCCACACATCTGATGCTTGGTATGTTCTGCCATCTGCTGAATGAACAGAGGAGGACAAATAAATCAGCAGCTGAAAAAGTATGCATTCTTTTAAAAAAGGGAGCAGTGAATAGTAATGTGCTGTGGACACTGTAATGCTTGGGGATGTTTTGGGCAAAAAATAAGTAAAGGTGAACTAACCTTTTAAAAGCAGTCTACTGGTTCTGGAAGTCACTTGAACAAGAAGCAAAGAATTTGGGATAAGGAGTAGAGTGTAAATTATATGCTCCAACTCAAATGACTTGTAAATGAACTGTACATCCTTTACCACTGGAGTTAATGTAATTTCATGTGTTGTAGAGAGCTGTAAATATTGTGTAAAATATGTAAAAATAATAAATAAAATACTTTGTAGAGTCACTTTATGAAATAACATTGCTACAGAAAACTCTGTACTTTCTTTTACATGGGCATATATAATTGATCTGCAAATATCTGCTGCTGTTTTTCCCTTCATACATTAAAGCCAGCCATACACGGGTCGAATTCCAAAAGAATTTTCGTTCAAATTTTCCATCATTAGTGGGCCACAGCAATGGCAGATTTTCGTACCCCCCTTGAATTTGAGTGATTGGGCATGTTAGATTTTTTTTGAAAAACTAACAAATTTCTAATCAATGATGGGAGAATCATGCGTGAAATCTATTTGAAAAGAAATGTGCATAAGCTGTGACCCGGAAAGAAAAAAAGATTCTTGGCCACTAGAATTCTTTTCTGTAGCAACATGAGGTGAAATTGTAGGCTTGTTTGGTCAAATTTCAAAATTAATGGTGGCAACATCGGATTACAAAACACACAAAATTTCTGATTTTCAGAAAATTGAAAATTTGTTTGGCATTTGAGCCATATATGGCCTGAATTAGGTCCCAAAAGATATGGTCAAAAATATATTGCCAGCTGTAAGACTGCATATATATATGATTTGATATATGTAGTTGGTGTACAGTAACTGCTAGCAGATATCGGTCAGATGCAGGCATGATTTTCTCTTCATACTAAAGGAGGTAATGGCAGATTATATTTAAAATAGTAGACATCCCAGATATGTTTTTTTCAATAGCTCTTCATTCTTTGTTGTTTTAGGCTCCTTTCAGATAGAGAAGTGTCCGTTCTGTGAATGGATCCCCTGCTGAATAGAAGCTAATCAGGCTACCTCTGATCCATCAGGTTTAGGTCTGGAAAAAAAGAAAAGGATGCAGTCCTTTTTTGTTTTGTTTTCCGAACCTAGATGGAGGTAGGTGGGTGTCAGCCTGTCCATGTGGCTTCATGGAGCTCCAGATCAGGTCCACCTAAAGAACTGACAAACAGACCTGATCAGAATGCCCGTGTGAAAGGGTCTTATGGTTAATAGGTTGTTGCAATCTGCAGCTTAAAGTGATCCTGTCACATATAAAAGAATAAGGAGGATAAAGTGGAAGAACTAAGAGGTGTCTGCACATAACACAGCTTTCTTTGCTCCTTCTAAAGCTGAATGCCAGGAAGACTGACCCTGCAAATCAGAAGGACTACCTGATTGTAATGGAACTTGCCCTCCCACCTTCTTAACATTCCTATTGATCGTTCGAAGTCCATTACAGTGTGTGTCTAGTTGAAATGTGTAGTAGGAGAGAGCAGGCAATCCACAACACTACCTGGAAAGGCTGGGATATTCTGTCCCACCTATATGTATTTTTTCAGTTGTACTGAACTGTATCAGGTTACAGTTGTTCTATAATATGTTGACATCTAGTGGTGGTTTAGAGCCCCTACAATTGTTTTACTTATGTGACTTAGTGGGGTTGATTTACTAAAGGCAAAAAGACTGTGCACTTTGGAAAGTGCAGTTGCACACTGCAAGAGCAGTTGCTTCAGAGCTTAGTAAATGAACAGAAGTTCTGCTGACTTTCATCAACCAATCATGTGCAAGCAAAAATGCTGTTTTTTTATTTTCCTTCCATGTGATTGGGTATTCTTTGCAAAGTGAAGCTTTACCTCATTTACTAAGCTCTGGAGCAGCTGCACTTGCAGAGTGCAATTGCACTTTCCAAGGTGCATAGTCTATTGGCCTTTAGTAAATCAACCCCAGTATGTCCCTCTGTCAGCCCCTCCTGGTTAGTGCTAGTTAGTTCAGTCCTAGGTAGACCCTGCCCTGTTTCTTCCATTTTCCCTCAGTCAGTGTTCATCACAAAGATGAGATTAAGGGATCGTAGGGTTTTCTTACAATTCATAAGACTGGAAAAAAACAGTCTCTGTACTCTACTCTACCGAGAATTAAAGAGAGCATAGCAATGTTGCAGCCCAAGAAGAGTGTGACAGATGAAGACAATTTTTCTTGGTCAGCAGTAAAGAAAAAAAAATGTCACAACTAAATGGCAGAAAATGGACACAAAGGGTAATGTGCTGGAGGAAAAGGAGAAAGCCACAGACGTTAGCCTGGTTTCACACCAGTAGTCCAATCAGATCCGCCCATCAGTTTTTCAGGGAGACTTCATCGGACCAGCCATTGCTCTCTATGGAGCAGCGGATGCCAGTAGACATTTGTCTGCTGGCACCTGGCGGGATCTGTTCCGATCCTCTTCTCCAAAAACAGATGGATAGGAGATCCATTCCCCATCCATTCGGCGGATCAAATGACAGTGGGATGGAATGACAGTCAGATGGAAATGGACAGGGGGTCCATTGCAATCCGACTGCTCCATAAAGAACAGCGGAACTGTGTCCTGTTTGCTTGAACGGGTATAGCAGTGTGCAGTGGGTTCATCCAGTATAGCACCTGGTAGATATACACATGTACACGCTATTAGGATCTGAGCACAGGTATATCTTGTTTCTATTGTATTGCTGGCCAGTGGCCAGACCTAAACCATGTAGCTCTCCCCCATTTTATGTCTGTTTGTCCCATGTTGGCATTGTGTCCACAGTAGCATGTGCAAAGCAGAGTAGGACTGGCTAAAGAGGGATTACTTTGACGCAGTTGGCCAGCTTAAACATCTATTGCAATATGATAACTAAATATCCCTATTTTTTATTGCAAAGTTTGCTTGAAAGTGTATAGCAGTGTACAGAAGTTTCGACCAGTATTTTTAATATTTTGGGAGGGTGACAAAAGCAATACCGAATTTCCTAGATCAGCCCCATAACATGGGCAAAACACACTATAGGCGAATATTTTATTTTTTAAAGAAAACAGAGGAAAAAAGGTTCACTATGCCTGGACAAATAGCAGATCCTGCACTTGGCTAGTTTATCAAACATGCAGAAGACTAACGTGAAAACCCTTCTTAACCTCCCTAGCGGTATTTCCGGATGTGTGGCTTGGGGTAAATTTTCATTCCCAAAAGCGGTAACCCCGAGCCACACTCGGGATCGCATCGCAGGATCCAGGCAAAGTTACTTACCTTGGTCCCAGGATCCTGCGATGTCCTCCCGCTGTGTTCGCGGGCTGTGTACTTCGCTCGATCTTTCACAGTGCCGGGCTCCGTTCCCTGCGAGTGTCGCGACGCATGGGGACGGAGCCCAGCGCCAAATTTAAAAAGTGAAAAACACATGATACATACGGTACACTGCAATCTTACAGATTACATTACTGTACCAAATTATTTCACATCCCTTTTGTCCCTAGTGCTTTGTCCAGTGCCCTGTATGCACTTTTATGTTATATCCTGTTCGTTCTGCCTGCAAAACTTGAGATTGTCCATGGCAACCAAAAAGCACCTCTTTACCTCAAAAAGTGATTTTAGACCATCTAGAAAATAGCGATAATAAATTAGAATCACTTGCAGAATTGAGCGATAGTGATTCATGGGGAAAATCATCATCAGACACTGAAAGCAATGACAGCTACAATTCTGCAACTGAGCAAAGCTCTGTGTTTTTGATTTGATTACATTATTGAATACATTTTATTATTATTATAATATTATTTGTTATAATTATTTATAGTTATTTATTATATTATAATTTATGATTTCGTATTTCAAACTTTATCATACCGGGATGTCTACTAGACTCTTGTTTGGACAGATTTAAGTGTGTTATTCCTAAGAATTACAGGCCTACAATATAAAACGCCAAATTTCCTCGAAAACCATGTACCGCTTTGAGCATCAAAAATCTGACATAATCATACCACCAGGGAGGTTATTGTTTAAAAGCAGTATTAAACCCAAAGCAAACATTTATTATATTGCAGCTTGCCAGTTCTTATATGTGATGGCTGCATTCTTTTTTTTTTTTTTTAATTTCGTTTTTTTTTTTTTTGGGGGGGGGTTAGGCTTTCTTCTATTTTATTCTATGATCCAGACAGCAATACAGAATGTATCAGTTCACATGGTTAAGACAAACCAGTTTTTTTATAATCACATTTTTTTTTTTTTATTGAGATAAATTTCATCATACAACATAAAAATACACACTACAAAAATATTTATATAAATGTTTCCATTAGCTTTTCTTATTAACACAAACCACAATACCCCCCTGTGGAAACACACGGGATCCATGATCATATCCAACTCAGAATGAGAAAAAAAAAATCCACAACAATATATTTACTCCTAAACTCATAACCAAAACTTAATTCGTGCAACACATTGTTCAATATATAATTTAAAAGGAGGCTTTACAGCGCCCTATTACGTGTGTCAAACCCCATAATAATAAAAAAAAAAAAAAAAAAAGATTTTTAAATTAATATTATCATGTTCTGTAATATTTAGTGCTTTTATTCAATATAACCTCTCCCTTCTGCTTCATTAAATATGTATTCCTCTCTTCCTTTCATTTCAATCAAGAAGTGGGGAGAGAGGTCAGCACCAAGGAAAAAACACAGCATACAGAAGTACCAACATCCCTGGAAATAGTGAACGATAAATTTTGAGAGAATGGGACTTTAAAGGTACTTCATATACAAGACAAAAACAATTAAAAAAGTATAAATCATTTATTTAAAGAACACAGAGTAAAAATATGGCTACAGTTGCAATCATAGTCCTGGGTATGAGCACCTAACCTAACCCTGACCAAATGAGAGAACTGAAGTCACATAGATAATATTCCTACGTCCTGGAGTTTCAACATGTTTTGCCGAAGCAGCTTCATCAGGAAAAGGACCGAGGTATTCGATCAATGAATATTAAAAAAACAGCAAACTGTGCACAACCTTAGGTGTGTAAAGAAGAAACACAACAATTAACACATTGCAATACAGTAAATTTAACAAAATTAACAAAATATAGCACTACACATACATCGTCCTTTTCCTGATGAAGCCGCTTCGGCGAAACATGTTGAAACTCCATGACGTAGAAATATTATCTATGTGACTTCAGTTCTCTCATTTGGTCAGGGTTAGGTTAGGTGTGAATACCCAGAACTATGATTGCAACTGTAGTCATATTTTTACTCTGTGTTCTTTAAATAAATGATTTATACTTTTTAATTGTTTTTGTCTTGTATATGACATACCTTTAAAGTCCTATTCTCTCAAAATTTCTCGTTCACCCTTTCATTTCAATGTTTCAATCCACCCTTCTTTATGCGCTTTGATTAAGTGTTACCTATCCCGTGCCTAATGTATTACTATAAATTGTTATCATCCTTTCATGACATCAATCATCTCTCCACTGTATTCCCCCCCCCCCAAAAAAAAATTCCCCTCACCAGATGCATCCCTCCGACTTTCCGATCCATAGCACAGCACTACCCCCCATAGGGTTTAATCCACCCCTATTTCTGATCCTGCCCATGTATCTTTAAATTTAGTCTGTTGGTCTTTAAGCACTTGCAGCCCGCCCACCGTCAAATGAAGGCGGGGTGGTGCGGCTATCCTTCTGGGTGGACGTCATATGACGGCGCCCAGAACGTTGCTAGGACACTGCGCAACCCTGATCTCTGTAAAGAGCCGTGGCCACGGCTCTTTAACCATGTGATCAGCTGTGTCCAATCACAGCCGGTCACATTTAAACACGGAGATGCCGGTAATCGGCTCTCCTCTCCTCACACTGACAGAGTGTGAGGAGAGGAGAGCCGATCAGCGGCATCTCCTCACAGAGGACATCTAAGCATGTAATCAGGGTACTGATAATCAGTGCCCTGATTACAAGAATGTGCCCACAGTGCCAGAAGTAAGTGCCCACCAGTGTCAGCAGTGTGCCCACCAGAGCCAGCAGTGAGTGCCCACCAGTGCAAACAAACAGTGTCCATAAGTGCCAGCAATCAGTACCCATTAGTGATGCCAGTCAGTGCTGGCTATCACTGCTGCCCATCAATACCTATCACGGCTGCCCATCAGTGCCATCCATCAGTACCACCTATCCATGTTGCCTATCTGTGCCCACCAGTGCCGCCTATCTGTGCCCATCAGTGCCAACCAGTGCCGTCTATCAGTGCTCATCAGTGCCACATATCAGTGCCCATAAGTGCCACCTCATCAGTGCCCATCAGTGCAGCCCATCAGTGCCCATAAGTGCCGCCTCATCAGCGCCCATCAGTGAAGGAGAAAAATTACTGATTTACAAAATTTACTGACAGAAACAAAGGAAAAACTTTTAATTTTTTCAAAATTTTCAGTCTTTTTTTTTTTGCGGAAAAAATAAAAAACCCAGTAGTGATTAAATACCACCAAAAGTAGTGATTAAATACCACCAAAAGAAAATGATAAAAATTTCACGTGGTTACAGTATAGCATGACTGCGCAATTGTCATTCAAAGTGTGACAGCACTGAAAGCTGAAATATGGCTTGGGCAGGAAGGGGTGTAAGTGCCCTGTATTGAAGTAGTTAACTGTATGTACCCATCTCTCTGCCGCCATTGTTTTTTCCACCTCTGTCTTCCAATCCATTATAGTTAAACATCTGGACTGTTTCCAAAATCTGGGTATCAGTATTTTAGCTGCATTTAGCAAATGTGGAGTAACACTTCTCCTATAGAACCTAGCAGATGATGGCATCCCATGGAAGAGAAAATGTAATAGGGGAAATTCTATAGGTCTAAGTGTCATTATTTTGATCCATGGTGCTATTGCCTCCCAAAATGCTTTGATCTTTGGGCAAAACCACCATAAATGAACAAAAGAAACCCCTTTGGTTGCATCCCCTCCAGCAATTAACATCTGCCGATGGGTACATCTGTGCCAACCGAACTGGTGTATGGTACCATCTTGTCAAAAATGTATATGACATTTCCTGTATGTGGGAGCTTATTGAAGTATGGTGTGTTGCCCCAATCAATCTTTGAATTTGTTCAGATGTGAAATTATGTCCCATCTCTCTTTCCCAGTCTCTAATAAAGTAGGTAATTGTTGTACACTGGGCACTCAGAAATAATTTACAGTGGGGACGGAAAGTATTCAGACCCCCTTAAATTTTTCACTCTTTGTTATATTGCAGCCATTTGCTAAAATCATTTAAGTTCATTTTTTCCTCATTAATGTACACACAGCACCCCATATTGACAGAAAAACACAGAATTGTTGACATTTTTGCAGATTTATTAAAAAAGAAAAACTGAAATATTACATGGTCCTAAGTATTCAGACCCTTTGCTGTGACACTCATATATTTAACTCAGGTGCTGTCCATTTCTTCTGATCATCCTTGAAATAGTTCCACACCTTCATTTGAGTCCAGCTGAGTTTGGTTATACTGATTGGACTTGATTAGGAAAGCCACACACCTGTCTATATAAGACCTTACAGCTCGCAGTGCATGTCAGAGAAAATGAGAATCATGAGGTCAAAGGAACTGCCTGAAGAGCTCAGAGACAGAATTGTGGCAAGGCACAGATCTGGCCAAGGTTACAAAAAATTTCTGCTGCGCTTAAGGTTCCTAAGAGCACAGTGGCCTCCATAATCCTTAAATGGAAGACGTTTGGGATGACCAGAACCCTTCCTAGGGCTGGCCGTCTGGCCAAACTGAGATATCTGGGGAGAAGAGCCTTGGTGAGAGAGGTAAAGAAGAACCCAAAGATCACTGTGGCTGAGCTCCAGAGATGCAGTTGGGAGATGGGAGAAAGTTGTAGAAAGTCAACCATTATTATTATTATACAGGATTTATATAGCGCCAACAGTTAATGCAGCGCTTTACAATATAAAAGGGAGACAATACAGTTATAATACAATAAGATACAGGAGGATTAAGAAGGCCCTGCTCAGAAGAGCTTTCAATCTAATAGGGTGGGGCAGGTGGTACAAAAGGTTGTAACTGAATGAGCTGATGGAAGTGGTAAAAGATTAGTTAGAGACGTTATAGGCTTTCCTGAAGAGATGAGTTTTTAGGGATCGCCTGAAGGTAGCAAGAGTAGGGGATAGCCGGACAGGTGGAGGTAGCGAGTTCCAGAGGATGGGAGAGGCTCTGGAGAAATCCTGGAGACGAGCATGAGAGGAGGAGATGAGAGAGCTTGAGAGTAGGAGGTCTTGAGAAGAGCGGAGAGGACGATTTAGGTGATATTTGGAGACAAGATTGGTGATGTAGCTCGGGGCAGATTTGTGAATGGCTTTGTATGTTGTGGTTAGTATTTTGAATTTAATTTGCTGGGTGACTGGAAGCCAGTGTAGGGATTGGAGGAGAGGGTTGGCAGACACTAAAAGGTTGGTAAGGTGGATAAGTCTGGCAGCAGCATTCATGATAGACTGAAGAGGGGATAGCCAATGAAGAGGCAGGCCAATGAGAAGGGAGTTGCAATAGTCAAGGCGAGAGATAACAAGGGAGTGAATGAGGAGCTTGGTGGTTTCATTTGTTAAAAAGGGGCAAATTTTAGAGATGTTACGGAGGTGAATTCTACAAACTTTTGACAACAATTGGATTTGAGGCTGAAATGACAAGTCAGAATCTAGGATTACACCTAGTACCCTGGCGTGAGGGGAGGGACTGATGGTTGCATTGTTGATTTTGATGGAAAAGTCAAGGAGGGGGGCACAGGCGGGGGGGAATATTAATAGCTCAGTTTTAGAGAGATTTAGTTTAAGGAAGTGGAGCGACATCCATGCTGATATGTCAGTTAGTAAGTTAGTAATGTGAGAGGAGACTGAAGGAGTGAGGTGAGGAATAGACAGATAGATTTGGGTGTCATCAGAATATACTTGTATTGGAAGCCGCGGGCGGTTATCAAGTGACTAAGGGAGGAGGTGTAGATAGAGAAGAGAAGGGGTCCAAGAACAGAGCCTTGGGGGACCCCCACAGAAAGGGGCAATGGAGAGGAGGAGACAATGTTGTAGGTGACACTGAAGGAGCGCTGTGATAAATAGGCAGAGAACCAGGATAGAGCAGAATCTCGGAGGCCAAGGGAATGTGGTTTATTGAGAAGGAGCGGGTGGTCAACAGTATCAAAGGCCGCAGAGAGGTCAAGAAGTAGGAGTATGGAGTACTGGCTGTTGGTTTTAGCAGTTAGTAAATCGTTAGTGAGTTTTAGTAAGGCAGTTTCTGTGGAGTGCTGTTAACGAAACCAGACTGTAAAGGGTCAAGAAGGTTATTTTCACTAAGGTAGGAGCTAAGACGGTTGTAGACTAAGCGTTCTAGAAGTTTAGAGGTGAATGGGAGCAATGAGATGGGTCTTAAGTTGTTCAGGTTGGTAGAGTCCAGTGAGGGCTTTTTAAGTATGGGAGTGATCTGCGCATGTTTCAGAGGGGAGGGGAAGGTGCCACTAGAGAGGGAGAGATTGAAGATGTGAGTGAGGGAGCATAGGATAGAAGAAGAGGGTGACTGTAGTAGTTGTGAGGGAATGGGATCCAGGGGACAATTGGTTAGGTGGGCATCTGAGAAAAGCTTTGTAACCTCTTCAGTAGTAGCCAATTCAAAAGAGGAGAGTGTTGAATGTGCTGTTAGGCAAGGTATGTTGGGTGGGGTAGATGTCTGAACAGTGGAGGTATCCTCACGAATTGCATCAATCTTGTCTTTGAAGTGATTGGCAATCCCTTGGGCAGTGAGTGAGTTAGTAGGTAGAGGGGGTGGGGACGAAGCTGAGAGTTAAAGGTTGAGAAGAGCCGACGGGGACTGGATGACAAGGAATTAAAAAGAGAGACAAAGTAGGCTTGTTTGGCAGCATGGAGGCAGGAATTGTATTTTAGAAGGGCAGATTTATATAGGGTGAAGTCTTGTAGGCATTTGGTTTTACGCCACAGTCGTTCAAGAGCACGGCAATATCTCTTGAGATTTCTAGTGTTGTCAGTTTGCCAGGGTTGTAACGGTCGGGGCCTGATTCTGCGTGTGGTTAGAGGAGCAAGTGCATCTAGTGTTGATGAGAGTGAACTGTTGTAGACAGAGGTGGCCAAGTCAGGGCAGGACAGGGGAGAGATTATGTCATATAGGTGGTCAGTAGCAGAATAGAGAAGAGAAGGGTTAAAGTGGCGAATGTTTCTACAAGTAATTGTTTCCTGCTTGGGGGGATGGGTGGTTGGAGGCAAGGATACCGTGAAAGTAATGAGGTTGTGATCAGAGAGAGGAAAGAGGGTGTTGGTGAAGTTGCCAGGGTTGCAGAGATGGGAGAATACACGGTCAAGGGTATTACTATTGGAGTGAGTGGAAGTATGTGTCCATTGGGTTAGGTCAAAAGATGAGGTTAAGTCGAGAAGTTTAGCTGTAGTTGGGCTGTTAACATTGACAGGAATGTTGAAGTCACCAAGAATGATAGTGGGTATTTCAGAGGAGAGAAAGTAGGGTAGCCAGGCAGCAAAGTCATCAAGAAAGCGCGATACCAGCCCAGGAGGCCAATAAATTGCTGCAATCCTCAGCGAAATGGGAGAAAACAGACGAACACAGTGCATCTCGAAAGAAGAGAGAGATAGAGAGGGAGGGACAGGAAGGACTTGGAAGGTACTTTGTGGGGATAGAAGGAAGCCATTTCTGTCTGTTGGGTCTGGGGGAGTGAGTCCAGTGGAGACCACCATGGAAGAGGGCAGCAGGAGAAGCTGAGTCAAAATTTTGAAGCCAGGTTCCTGTTATGGCGAGTATGTTAAAGCCATGAGAGCTGAAGAGGTCATGTACAGGTGTTAGCTTGTTACAGATGGAGCGGGCGTTCCAAAGGGTGCATGAGATTGGTGGGCTGCTTTGAGGAAGCAGGGGGATGGAAATAAAACTGAGTGGATTGTGGTGGTTGCCAGAGGGGGAGGGGTATTGGATATGTGGCTTGCAGTTGGAAAATGGCGGACCAGGATTAGGAGAAATGTCACCTGAGACTAGGAGAAGGAGGAGGGCAAGAAAGGCAAGATGGGAGTGGGATGTGCATGAGCACACGTGTCTAGTGGCCCTGATGTTTATGTCAGCATGTGGATGCAGCAAATGCAGAAGATGATGGGTGCAATAGTAGGGAGAGGGTAGGAGTGAGGGTGATATGTGCATGCTGCAGGGAAGAGAGGAGGGGTAGAGTAAAGATAATTTGAGGATAGAAGACAACAATGTGAGAAGGAAGAGAATAAGGAGCATGTTAGTGGATAGAGAGTGGGAAACTGACTTTATATAAAATATAAAATAAATGTCAAAAGCTGGTTTGCGTGTCGTCTTGCAGAGTGGAGCAGAGTTCTTGTTGCATCTTCATCCAGCTTTAGTTATCCTGCTTTAATTAAACTGCATCGTTGAAACTGTGCATCACTCATGACAGAGCCACTCAGGACAGAGCCATGATGTCTGCGCCTTGCCCCTGTCTGCGCCACCCCATAGGCTGCTTTAAATTATGGCCCCTTTCACACGGGACGGATCCGTGTTGATCCGCCCCGTGTTTATCCGCTGCTCAGCGGGGATCGCTCCGCTTTCCCCAGCTGAGCAGGCAGATGACAGGGCGGGACCCGCACACTGTGCAGGGACCGCCCTGTCAGATCTCCGCTCTCCCCTATGGGGGATCGGAGGAACACGGACCGTCTGTCCGTGTTCATCCGATCCGCTCTGCAGACGGATAGAAAAATAGGATTTTCTTCCGTCCGCAGAATCGGACGAGAGCGGAGCCGGACAACATCGGGTGTTAGCGGATGTACATCCGCTGACACCCGCTATCCCATAGGGATGCATGTATGTCCGTATTTCATCCGAAAACGGATGGATGAAATACGGACATACGGTCCGCACGTGTGAAAGGGGCCTTATAGGGGGACTGAGCAGGCATGCATTTCTCAGTTGGTCATTATTGGGTCTGATTTGAGACACCTAAATATGAGAGAGGAGATGGCCAATACCAGACCAGCTACAGAGAGGGTAGGAGTGAGGGTGATATGTGCATGCTGCAGGGAAGAGAGGAGGGGTAGAGTAAAGATAATTTGAGGATAGAAGACAACAATGTGAGAAGGAAGAGAATAAGGAGCATGTTAGTGGATAGAGAGTGGGAAACTGACTTTATATAAAATATAAAATAAATGTCAAAAGCTGGTTTGCGTGTCGTCTTGCAGAGTGGAGCAGAGTTCTTGTTGTATCTTCATCCAGCTTTAGTTATCCTGCTTTAGTTAAACTGCATCGTTGAAACTGTGCATCACTCATGACAGAGCCACTCAGGACAGAGCCATGATGTCTGCGCCTTGCCCCTGTCTGCGCCACCCCATAGGCTGCTTTAAATTATGGCCCCTGACACCCGCTATCCCATAGGGATGCATGTATGTCCGTATTTCATCCGAAAACGGATGGATGAAATACGGACATACGGTCCGCACGTGTGAAAGGGGCCTTATAGGGGGACTGAGCAGGCATGCATTTCTCAGTTGGTCATTATTGGGTCTGATTTGAGACACCTGAATATGAGAGAGGAGATGGCCAATACCAGACCAGCTACAGACACAGGCTAGGGTCATAAAGCTAATTACCTCTCTTGATCACTCAAGCCAAATGGGGTTGAGAATCAATCACCAGTAATATTGCAGTGGGGCTGGTTTAGAGCTAGCATTAAATATAGATGTTTAAAGATATGGCAGCAAGAGATATTTGCCAAAAATGTTAAAGCAATGTCAGTTCAGTAGAGATGTACAAATGGATAAATGTTTACCAAAAATGTTAAAGCAATGTCAGTTCGGTAGAGATGTACAGATGGATAGATGTTTACCAAAAATGTTAAAGCAATGTCAGTTCAGTAGAGATGTACAGATGGATAGATGTTTACCAAAAATGTTAAAGCAATGTCAGTTCAGTAGAGATGTACAGATGGATAGATGTTTACCTGTAAAAGAGCAGAGAAGACATGATCAGAATTGATAACTGCGTCGGTGAAACTGCGCATCACTTGTGACAGAGCCACTCAGGACAGAGCCATGATGTCTGCGCCTTGCCCCTGTCTGCGCCACCCCATAGGCTGCTTTAAATTTATAGGGAGACTGCAACCCTCCACCAGTCAGGGCTTTATGGCAGAGTGGCCCGACGGAAGCCTCTGCTTAGTGCAAGACACATGAAAGCCCGCATGGAGTTTGCTAAAAAACACCTGAAGGGCTTCAAGATGGTGAGAAATAAGATTCTCTGGTCTGATGAGACCAAGATAAAACTTTTTGGCCTTAATTCTAAGCAGTATGTGTGAAGAAAACCAGGAACTGCTCATCACCTGTCCAATACAGTCCCAACAGTGAAGCTTGGTGGTGGCAGCATCATGCTGTGGGGGTGTTTTTCAGCTGCAGGGACAGGACGACTGGTTGCATTTGAGGGAAAGATGAATGCGGCCAAGTACAGGGATATCCTGGACGAAAACCTTCTCCAGAGTGCTCAGGACCTCAGACTGGGCCAAAGGTTTACCTTCCAACAAGACAATGACCCTAAGCACACAGCTAAAATAATGAAGGAGTGGCTTCACAACAACTCCGTGACTGTTCTTGAATGGCCCAGCCAGAGCCCTGACTTAAACCCAATTGAGCATCTCTGGAGAGACCTAAAAATGGCTGTCCACCAACGTTTACCATCCAACCTGACAGAACTGGAGAGGATCTGCAAGGAGGAATGGCAGAGGATCCCCAAATCCAGGTGTGAAAAACTTGTTGCATCTTTCCCAAAAAGGCTCGTGGCTGTATTAGATCAAAAGGGTGCTTCTACTAAATACTGAGCAAAGGGTCTGAATACTTAGGACCATGTGATATTTCAGTTTTTATTTTTTAATAAATCTGCAAAAATGTCAACAATTCTGTGTTTTCCTGTCAATATGGGGTGCTGTGTGTACATTAATGAGGAAAAAAATGAACTTAAATGATTTTAGCAAATGGCTGCAATATAACAAAGAGTGAAAAATGTAAGGGGGTCTGAATACTTTCCGTCCCCACTGTATATATCGCTTTCAATTAAAACATTTGAATAAATAGCACCCTAGACTGTAATTTCAAGAGGGAAACAAATCAAACACAAAGATTTCTTTAACCACTTCAATACTGGGCACTTTCACCCCCCTCCTTCACAGACCAATTTTCAGCTTTCAGCGCTGTCACACTTTGAATGAGAATTGCGTGGTCATGTAATGCTGTGCCCAAATTACATTTTTATCATTTTTTTCACACAAATAGAGCTTTTTTTTTTGGTGATATTTAATCACCGCTGGGGATTTTATTTTCATGCTACCAATAAAAAAAGACTGACATTTTTTTAAAAAAATGCATTTTTCTTAGTTTCTGTTATAAAATTTTGCAAATAAGTAATTTCTCTTGATAAATTTTGACCCAAAATAATGCTGCTACATTTCTTTGATAAAAATAACCCAAATCAGTGTTTATTTGGTGTTGGCAGCGATGGGGGACAGACAGATTTTTTATTGGGACACTGAAATGTGTATAGGGACAGGGGTATATCAGTGGTGCTTGGTGTACTTTGTGGGGTGATCTGTAACAGCTCTCTGTGTAAAATCATCCTCACACAGAGAGCTGTCACAGATCTGCAGATTCGCGCCCCCCCCCCCCCCGAGTTCTCACTGAGCTCGGCAGGGAGACCTGACACAGAGACACGCGTCTCTGTTTACATTGTGACGGCTGTGATTGGACAACGCCGGCAGGTGATCAGGAGGGCCAATCACAGCACCCATATCCCGGTCTCTGCTGCTCAGCTGGATCCTGTGATCATAATGATCACAGGATCGAGCTACAGTGCACCTCGTGGCTGCGCTGCGAACCCTCACTCTGTGGGACGTTCCTGAATGTCCCTTAGTACGAGGAAAGGACCACCCAGCCATTTATGTGCAGTGGCCGGGTGGGAGGTAGTTAATTTGGTAATTTTTGCAGTGTCTGGCATGGATCCAGGTGACTTTTCCTTCAAGTTTTGCAAAACTGTACATGGAATAGACGCTGTATTGAGTCTCCAAACATTTATAAAACATTTATAAATGTATAAATGTCTCTTAATCCACATGTCACCTGTCTTTAGTTTTATATCCTTCCAAACTGTTAGAATCTGAAATTGGGGAGAAAACACATGTATGAGTTTGTCAAAAACCTTAAAAAAATCAGCAACATTCTCTGTGAGAATGGAGGACTTCAGCTGCCGAGACAAAATATAAGCAAATGATTAACACACTCCCAAACAAAATCTCATAGGGAGAGAGTCCAACATCCCCTTAGGGCAGTGGTTCTCAACCTGGGGGTCGGGACCCCCTCAGGGGTCGAATGATAATTTGCAAGGGGTCACCGAATCCTGGGCTGTTCCTGAAGCCCGCACTGCTCTCCCAGCCTTTTTGCGGCTACCCAGTTGGGCTGTCCCTGGAGCCTGTGGCCGCCCACTTTGCCTATTCGCAGCCGCCCATTCAGTTCACGGCACAGAGAAAGAATAAGAGAACAGACGCTAGAGAGAGGAATGGGGGGGGGATAAGAAATTAGGATGGAGAAAGAAAGGCAAACAAAGAGAAAGAGAGAGTGGCACATTCTAAAATGTACCATAAGGGGTTTCAATACTGTACAAGTGGAAGCAACTCAGGGAGCGCTGAATGTCCATTAGGGGCGCAAATTACTTGTCTTGCCTTGGGTGCTGACCACCCACGCTACGGAAATAATTTTACTGTTGGGGTCCCCACAACTTGGGAAATTTTATCAAGGGGTCACAGCACTAGCAAGGTTGAGAACCACTGCCTTAGGGGCTTGATAAAATATAAGAAAACATTTGGGCAATTGTTTTCTAGTTTCTTACTCTGCTACATTGTAGACAGTAGAGGGTATAAAAATAAAACCTCAAAACTTCTAGTAAGGACTCTCCCATAAAAATATTTCCTCTGTTACTTTCTGTAGATTCTGGCACTCTGTACTTACAAACTACTTCTGATAACACTTTTTACTGTGGCCTTTGCAGTAGCATTTGCCACTGGGCATCCAGAAAACATGTCCATACAGACAAAATGCATACTCGTAAGATCCTGACTTAGGCATCTGGATATATCTTTTTGTAGTCTCTGGAAGGGATGTTCAGCTTTTGGTAACACCTTTGGTATCAGGTAAAACAAGAAGTGGTATGTTATAAAAACAACTGTGGTGAACCCTGGGTCTATCCCATGCTCATTTACTAAGGCAGCCATAACTGCTTGTGACTAATGACATGGTCCATGTGTCAAGCTGGAGGGAAAAGAGTGTCTGGCAGACATAAAAGATCACATTTTTCCAAAGTCCTGATTCGTAAGAAGTTGCCACCTGTGGACCACTTGTTCTTCTCATTCTGGGGTCCTTAAAGTTGAATGATTAATCCCAGCTATACTGGAGCATAACTGGGGTGGAATCTGTGAGTTGCATAGACCCAGAAAGTGTCCGGGGCTGTAATGCAGCATCCTTAATCGCCTGGTCTGCTTCCATGTGTGCGTTGTAATGTTAGTATGCCTACCTCAGCAAGAAGCTGGAAAGCTGAAAACAGCCAATCAATTAACTTGACATGCTTTATTGGTTTACGTGCCAAAGTAAAAACAAACTTCTGGCCCTTCAAATGGAACCAAAATCTCTCTAAATCTCTACTATCTATATATAAATATATACTCTTTTTATAGCTCACAGGCTTGCTAAAGCATGGAGCTCTGCTTCTTGAGCTGGGGAAGAAGGATCCTTCTGGGTGATAAACTGCATACCCAGTATGGGTATTGCTATCCTCAGTATAAAACTGGGATCAAATCTACAAAAAAAATTGGCTGACAGCTGATCACATGGTAGGGGCTAGGATCGGCCCCTTACTTGGATCTGTGATCATCCGAGTCTCCGTGACTCAGTGATCACAGCGCGCCCTGCAGGGTGCACGCGGTGTGCGTGCACAGGGGAAACATCCCATGATGGCCTCCCGGAAATTGAGGTCCGCGCTGTGGCCGTCATTCGGCTATGGCCCGGACCTCAAGTGGTTAAATGAGGACAATTTGCTTAAAGTGATTGTTCAAGTAGCAAACATATCATATTTACCTCCATTGTGCAGCTCATTTTGCACAGAGTGACCCTGAACCTCGTCTTCTGGGGTCCCCCGGCGGCTCTCGCGGCTCCTCCCCAATCAGATAACCCCCTAGGAGAAGCGCTCTCCCAAGGGGGTTACCTTGCGGGCATGCTCCCGAGTCCAGCATTTGCGTCCACAGATATGAATGCCAGACTAGGCCCCGCCCCCCAGTAAAACAAGCATGCTTTACTGCATATACACACTGATTTTACTGTTGTGGGTTTAGTAACACTTTAACAGATTTGACAGTATCACCAGGATATTTCTCTGCACTGTAGGATTTTAAACGGATAAAACAGGGAAAGGTGCATATACTGCAGAAATAAACTGTTTTTTTGCCCATACAGGTTTTTAAATATCTAATCCATTTAATAGTTTCCCCTTTACAAGCATTTTACAGGTAGAAGATCTACAGTTGTTACTCTGAAAGAAGCTTTACTACACATTAAGCCACTGATCTGGATCAAACATGCATCCTTTAAAACTCAACTACATCTTGAATACTTGTTCCTGGCCAGAGACTGATAAAGAGTGAAGCAAGGATCAGAATGACTCCCAGAGCCCTTATGAACCAAGTCAGCATAGGCAGCTCCCATTTCTCCATCCTCATAAGATACCCAGTATAAAATGATTATAATATGGTCTGAACTGGCCAATACCATAACAAATCATATACTTTAGGTCAAGACAATGAATAAGATGGGAGTTGTGTACACAGTACAGATAAACATTGCACTTACTTCTCCCCAACATGAGCATTTTTTATAGACATCAGGGCAGCTTCTAAGTCTTTTAGCTGGGCAAGAGCATTGGAGTCTGTGACAAACTTCTTGATCAAGCTCAGGTATTTGGACCATTCTGGACTCTTCTCATTTACAATTTTCTGATACATTTTTATTGCTTCCTCATAACCATTTAACCTAGCTTTCCATAACTGCGAAGGAGAAAAAGGCAAATAAATTGAGCAGTGAAACAGGAGACATTCTACCTAAATAATAACATTATACCAACCATTTTATCATTTTCTAATAATAAAAAAAAATACTTGAAACAGTGATGAACCTTCCCAGGAGTAAACAAAATTACTCCAAGAGCACAACAACAATTCATGCTATGAATAAGGCCACAGCGGTCGAAACACATTTGCATTGTTTTACTGGATGTACAATACTTAGTAGCCAATAAAGATTTTCCACGCTTGAGTCCACTAAGTTGCCGGCTCTAATCCAACAATGAAGACTCATTCAAAAGGTCATAAAAGAACCCAGAACAACATCTAAAGGACTGCAGGCCTTAGTTATGGTCAGTGTTCATGATTCAAAAGAGAAAACAAACACAGGAGGGCTCCTCCATCTAGGTGTAGTGGTTTTTTTTAAAAAAGAAAGTATAAAAAAATAAATAAAAATGCACTCACTAGATAAAAGTGGATCAAGGCTTGTCATAAACCCATAAAGACCTTCATGGGATTACCATGAGGCTGCAGAGCTCTGCAGGCATGTGGCTAATTGAAGGCTGGAACATAAGCAACAGCAGACCAAGCCCAATCATGAAACTGACCTATTTAGTATCTAATTTTCATTAGAATATGTTTTTTACTTTTTATTCTTTATTCACATTTTATTTCTCAGTTTTTTGAGTATGGACAGTATTGGTCGCTCTAGGGTCAATTAACATTAGCCTTATGTATCCCCTTGTTCTTTCCTTCACATGCATTGTCTAGCACTAGTTTGATTCAACAAGAGTTAATAGTACCGGCCTCCTACTCCTGCCCCCTCCCACTCTTCACAGTATATAAAGACTTGTCCCTTGGCCCATCTCCTTCCTGTGGTTTGATAAAGTGGAGCTACTGACTGCCCTGAAACATGTAGCCACATCCCCTCTACTGCCTGTCATCACCCAGAGGTGCTGTTTGAAGCCGCAGCCATCTTTCCACTTCTGGAAGCTGCTGATGCTTATGTTCCAGCCTGAAATCTGACAGCTATACTTCCATCAAGAACTTTGCTTCAACTAGCCACATGCCTGCAGAGCTCTGCGGCCTCACTATGATCCTATGGAGATCTATATGGGTTTATGACAAGCCTTTAACCAACTTTTATCTAGTGAGTGCAATTTTATTGTCTTTTATACCTTTTTAAATAAATCGCTACACCTAGGTGGAGGCACCATCTTGTGTTTGCTTTTTATATGTGCATTAGGATCTCAAGACTTAATCTGAGAGGAGCTGCATCCACTTCACCTGGTGTTCCTTACCACTCTCCTGGCCCTCTTGTGCCTTTAAATGACAGTTGGGTTCCAGTCAGCATAATAGCTTATTAATTTTCTATGATTCAAAAGAGAATGTGCAAAAATGGCATTCATGGTAGAGTTCCAAGGCAAATACCACTGCTGACCAAAAAGAGCACAAAGGCTCGTCTCACATTTAGCAAAAAACATCTTGATTATTCCCAAGACTTTTGGGCAAATATTCTGTGGACTGACAACAGTTGAACTTTTTGGAAGGTGTGCGTTCCTGTCTAGTGTAAAACTAACACTTCATAACAAGCATTTCATAACAAGAACATCATACAGCCAAACATGGTGAGAGTAGTGTGATGGTCTGTGGCTGCTTTGCTGCTTCAGAACCTGGATAACTTCCCATGATTGATAGAACCATGAATTCTGTGCTCTACCAGAAAATCTACCAGAAGATTTTCTACCATCAGCTTGTGACCACAAGCTGAAGCGCACTTGGGTTATGTAGCAGGATAATGATCCGAAACACACCAGCAAGTCCACCTCTGAATGGCTAAAATACAAAATTAAGGTTTTGGATTGGTCTAGTCAAACTCCGGACTTAAATCTGATTGAGATACTGTGGCATGATCTTAACCACTTCAGCCCCGGAAGGATTTACCCCCTCCCTGACCAGAGCACTTTTTACAATTTGGCACTGCGTCGCTTTAACTGCTAATTGCGTGGTCATGCAATGCTGTACCCAAACGAAATTTGCGTCCTTTCTTCCCACAAATAGAGCTTTTTTTTGATGGTATTTGATCACCTCTGCCGTTTTTATTTTTTGCGCTATACAGGGAAAAAGACCGAAAATTTTGAAAAAAAATTATATTTTCTACTTTTTGTTCTAAAAAAAATCCAATAAACTCAATTTTAGTCATACATTTAGGCCAAAATGTATTCGGCCACATGTCTTTGGTAAAAAAAATGTCGATAAGTGTATATTTATTGGTTTGCGCAAAAGTTATAGCGCCTACAAACTAGGGTACATTTTCTGGAATTTACACAGCCTTTAATTTATGACTGCCTATGTCAATTCTTGAGGTGCTAAAATGGCAGGGCAGTACAAAACCCCCACAAATGACCCCATTTCGGAAAGTAGACACCTCAAGGAAATTGCTGAGAGGCATGTTGAGCCCATTGAATATTCATTTTTTTTGTCTCAAGTGATTGAATAATGACAAAAAAAAAAAATTACAAAAAGTTGTCACTAAATGATATATTGCTCACACAGGCCATGGGCATATGTGGAATTGCACCCCAAAATACATTTAGCTGCTTCTCCTGAGTGTGGGGATACCACATGTGTGGGACTTTTTGGGAGCCCGAAAACCAAGCACCGCCTTCAGGATTTCTAAGGGCGTACATTTTTGATTTTACTCCTCACTACCTATCACAGTTTTGAAGGCCATAAAATGCCCAGATGGCATAAAACCCCCCCAAATGACCCCATTTTGGAAAGTAGACACCCCAAGCTATTTGCTTTGAGGCATGTTGAGTGCATGGAATGTTTTATATTTTGACACAAGTTGCGGGAAAGTGACAAATTTTTTTTTTTGCACAAAGTTGTCACTAAATGATATATTGCTCACACAGGCCATGGGCATATGTGGAATTGCACCCCAAAATACATTTAGCTGCTTCTCCTGAGTATGGGGATACCATACATGTTTGGGACTTTTTAGGAGCCTAGCCGCGTACGGGGCCCCGAAAACCAATCACCGCCTTCAGGATTTCTAAGGGTGTAAATTTTCGATTTCACTCTTCACTGCCTATCACAGTTTCGGAGGCCATGGAATGCCCAGGTGGCACAGACCCCCCCCCCCCAAATGACCCCATTTTGGAAAGTAGACACCCCAAGCTATTTGCTGAGAGGCATGGTGAGTATTTTGCAGCTCTCATTTGTTTTTGAAAATAAAGAAAGACAAGAAAAAAATTTTTTTTTTCTTTTTTCAATTTTCAAAACTTTGTGACAAAAAGCGAGGTCTGCAAAATACTCACTATACCTCTCAGCAAATATATTGGGGTGTCTACTTTCCAAAATTGGGTCATTTGGGGTTTTTTTTTTGCCACCTGGGCATTCCATGGCCTCCGAAACTGTGAAGTGAAGAGTGAAATCAAAAATTTACGCCCTTAGAAAGCCTGAAGGCGGTGCTTGGTTTTCGGGGTCCCGTGCACGGCTAGGCTCCCAAAAAGTCCCACACATGTGGTATCCCCGTACTCAGGAGAAGCAACAGAATGTATTTTGGGGTGTAATTTCACATATTCCCATGGCATGTTTGAGCAATATATCATTTAGTGACAACTTTGTGCAAAAAAAAAAAAAATTTGTCTCTTTCCCGCAACTTGTGTCACAATATAAAATATTCCATGGACTCGACATGCCTCTCAGCAAATAGATTGGGGTGTCTACTTTCCAAAATGGGGTCATTTGGGGGGGTTTTGAACTGTCCTGGCATTTTATGCACAACATTTAGAAGCTTATGTCACACATCACCCACTCTTCTAACCACTTGAAGACAAAGCCCTTTCTGACACTTTTTGATTACAGGAAAAAATTATTTTTTTTGCAAGAAAATTACTTTGAACCCCCCACACATTATATATTTTTTTTAAGCAAATGCCCTACAGATTAAAATGTTGGGTGTTTCATTTTTTTTTTCACACAGTATTTGCGCAGCGATTTTTCAAACACATTTTTGGGGGAAAAAACACACTTTTTTTAAATTTTAATGCACTAAAACACACTATATTGCCCAAATGTTTGATGAAATAAAAAAGATGATCTTAGGCAGAGTACATAGATACCAAACATGACATGCTTTAAAATTGCGCACAAACGTACAGTGGCGACAAACTAAATACATTTTTAAAAGCCTTTAAAAGCCTTTACAGGTTACCACTTTAGATTTACAGAGGAGGTCTACTGCTAAGATTACTGCCCCCGATCTGACCTTCGCGGTGATACCTCACATGCATGGTGCAATTGCTGTTTACATTTGACGCCAGACCGACGCTTGCGTTCGCCTTAGCGTGAGAGCAGGGGGGACAGGGGTGCTTTTTTTTTTTTCTTTATTATTTTTTTGCTTTTTTATCTTATTTTTAAACTGTTCCTTTCATATTTTTTTAAAATCATTTTTATTGTTATCTCAGGGAATGTAAATATCCCCTATGATAGCAATAGGTAGTGACAGGTACTCTTTTTTGAAAAAATTGGGGTCTATTAGACCCTAGATTTCTCCTCTGCCCTCAAAGCATCTGACCACACCAAGATCGGTCTGATAAAATGCTTTCCCAATTTCCCAATGGCGCTGTTTACATCCGGCGAAATCTAAGTCATAAAATGCTTGTAGCTTCCGGTTTCTTAGGCCATAGAGATGTTTGGAGCCACTCTGGTCTCTGATCAGCTCTATGGTCAGCTGGCTGAATCACCGCCTGCATTCTCAGGTTCCCTGTTGAGACAGGAGAGCCAGAGAAAAACACGGAAGACGGTGGGGAGGGGGATTCCCTCCCACTGCTTGTAAAAGCAGTCTAGAGGCTAATTAGCCGTTAGGATTGCTTTTACATGAAAGCTGACCGCTGGCTGAAAAGAATGATACCAAGATGATACCTAAACCTGCAGGCATCATTCTGGTATAACCACTCAAAGTCGTGAATGGCGTACCTGAAGACAAAAAAATGGTTAACAATAAAGCACAGTAAACGTTAAAGTATAAAAAATTGCATACCTGAAAAGCAAACATGATAAAACATAATAACAATAAAACATTGCAGAAAAGAATACAGTAAAAAAGAGCAGAACAATAGAGAGAGAATATAGAGAGAGAGAACAACAAAATAGACAACTATATTTTTTTTATTTTATATTTTTGTTTGTGTTTTTATTTTTATTTTTTTACACTTTTTTTTGTAACTGTAACTTTTATAACTGCAACCGGTTCCAGGTTCGGGTCTCTCAAAATGCGATGGTATCTTGGGAGACCCTGTGAAAGTGTGTCTAGTCTGTGCAATGTTGTACGCTACGCTAATACTCAACTAGTGTATGGTAGCGTTCAAAACATTCACCAATGCAAAGACCAGGATTGTCAGGACAGGAGGGACAATAATAGCGGGTGTCACGCCTATATCCGCGCTTGCTGCAGACACAACATCTTTTTTTGGGGGGGGGGTTCATTGGGTAGGGGTACTCGGGAGGACATAAAGAAAATGCCTCTCATGCAGCCGACTGCATTTGGTTGGGGATGTGAATGGGGGAAGTACGGGCGCTGCAGAACTGGTGGGTTCCCAATTAGGATTGGCGAATGCAGCAGGAAGGGCACTATGGGCACGACGGGCCTGTGTTTGTCTTTTTGGTGGCAGCGGGACACTACTTGTGCATGCCACCTCACCAGCTTGAACTGCACTTATGGGACTCGCCATGTCACCAAGTGTTACTGCAGTGCTGGTTTGACTACGACCGTGGTGTACTAGACCGCTGGTGCTTGCCAGTTCACCGAAACGCTACCAAAAAAACTGTTTGCGATCGCAGGGATCAGGCCTGACTCTGCGAACGCTGCAGTTATGCGTTTAGTGTTTTGTAAGTGACAGTGATCGATCGATACTGCACTTGGGTGGGCTGGGCCGGGCCAGGCGGAGGGGCAAAACGCAGGTGCTAGCAGGTATCTGGGCTGATCCCGCTAACACTGCGTTTTTGGGAACCCTAAACTGCTGGGGACGCCAGTATAGATCTGATCGGATCAGATATTGATCCGTTCAGATACTATACCACTAAGGGAGGTGTACGCTGTGTGCGTGGGTGTTAGCGGTACTGGCGCTAACCTGACGCTGCCTGGTGCAGGTGCTTGCCAGTTCACCAAACTGCTACCAAAAAAACTGTTAGCGATCGCAGGGATCAGGCCTGACTCTGCGAACGCTGCAGTTATGCGTTTAGTGTTCTGTAAGTGACAGTGATCGATTGATACTGCACTTGGGTGGGCTGGGCTGGGCTGGGCCGGGGGGAGGGGCAAAACGCAGGTGCTAGCAGGTATCTGGGCTGATCCCGCTAACACTGCGTTTTTGGGAACCCTAAACTGCTGGGGACGCTAGTATAGATCTGATCGAATCAGATATTGATCCGTTCAGATACTATACCACTAAGGGAGGTGTACGGTGCGTGCGTGGGTGTTAGCGGTACTGGCGCTAATCTGACACTGCCTGGGGCTGGTGCTTGCCAGTTCACCAAAACGCTACCAAGAAAACTGTTAGCGATCGCAGGGATCAGGCCTGACTCTGCGAATGCTGCAGTTATGTGTTTAGTGTTTTGTAAGTGACAGTGATCGATCGATACTGCACTTGGGTGGGCTGGGCTGGGCCGGGCAGAGGGGAAAAACGCAGGTGCTAGCAGGTATCTGGGCTGATCCCGCTAACACTGTGTTTTTGGGAACCCTAAACTGCTGGGGACGCTAGTATAGATCTGTTTGGATCAGATATTGATGCGTTCAGATACTATACCACTAAGGGAGGCGTATGCTGCGTGCGTGGGTGTTAGCGGTACTGGCGCTAATCTGACGCTGCCTGGGGCGACGCATATCACCGTCGGGCGATCAGGGGGCTAAACCTTTATTCGGTAATAAACGGCGGGTGCCCTGACACTATAAAAAATAAACAAACTAACCAGCGTCAACCGTAACGGTTATACGGTGATTAGTAGTGAAAGGGTTAACTAGGGGGCAATCAAGGGGTTAAAACATTTAGTAGATAGTATATGGGGGTCCCTGACGCTATAAAAAGCTGACGGCGAACCTAAATATTTACCTCCCTAACTAGTGTCACCAGCGACACTAATACAGCGATCATAAAAATGATTGCTTAGTGACACTGGTGAAGGGGGGTGATCAAGGGGTTAAAACTTTATTAGGGGGGGTTAGGGGGGTACCTAGACATACAGGGGGCTAACACTCACTGCCCTACCACAGTAACTGTCACAAACTGACACCATGCAGTAATCAGAAAAAAAAAAATACTGCTTGGTGTCAGTGTGGCATAGGGGGGGAGGGGTGATCGGGGGGCGATGATTGGGGGTGTAATATGTGCCTGGCATGTTCTACTGTGTGTGTGTGTGTTGTGCACTCACATGTCTTCTCTCCTCGGCGCCGGAACGGAAACTGCCGAGCCGAGGAGAGATGACATCACATCCTCTGCCTGTGTGTACTACACACAGGCAGGGGAGGATTCCCATTGGCTGGGAGCGATCGCGAGGGGGGGGCCACGATCGGATGGCCTCCCCCTCATCTCTAAACGCTCCCAGTCACAAGCCGACCACCGCTGGCACCGGGGGGGGTCCGATCGGACCCCCCGCCTGCGGGAGGTGGGTATGTGATTCTGCTTGCCCGTGCCATTCTGCCGACGTATATCGGCGTGAGGCGGTCGGCAAGTGGTTAAACAGTCCGTTCACGCTGAAAATCCCTTCAATGTGGCTGAATTAAAACAATTCTGCAAAGAAAAATGGACCAACATTCCTCCACGGAGATGTGAAAGAATCATTGCCAGTTATCACAAACCCTTGATTGCAGTTGTTGCTGTCAAGGGTGGCACAAACAGTTATTAGGTTTAAGGGGCAATTACTTTTTTCACAGTACTGTACATACTAGAAATGTTATTAAAATAAAGTGCATATATTAAGCAGTATGTGCATGCATGGCAGGCAGAAAACAAAATCCTCCAAATATTAGTAACCAACAGTAGAGCTGCACGATTCTGGCTAAAATGAGAATCACAATTTTTTTGCTTAGAAGATAGATCACGATTCTCTCACGATTCTCAGAACGTAACTTCATCTTTCACATTAAACAAAAAAAAATTGGGCTATAACTTTACTGTTTAATTTTTTTTATTCATCAAAGTGTATTTTTTCCCAAAAGATTGCGTTTGAAAGACTGCTGGGCAAATACAGTGTGACATAAAATATTGCAGCAATTGACATTTTATTCCCTAGGGTCTCTGCTAAAATATATATGATGTTTAGCTGTTTCAAGTAATTTTCTAGAAAAAAATATTGATTTTAACTTAAGAAACAAGTGTCAGAAAAAGATTTAGACTTTATGTGGTTAAACTTCCTGCATTTACACGTTGTTAAAGACTTGGCAGACTGCCTGGATTTTTTTTCACACAGAAGTTAATCCCTTTGATCTAAGAAGGAAGAGTTAGTTACAATGTTTCATGTTAAGAACTTGGCAGACTGCCCAGATGTTTTCTTTTGACAGCTGAGTGAGCAGATAAGTCTCTCCACTTGTTATAGGAAAGAATCGGCAAACTCTGCAATAGAGATCGTCAGGGGGGTTGAATCGAGATCACTATTTTTTAACGATTAATTGTGCAGCTCTAACCAACAGTATGCAATAAAAGCCAAAAGTAGCAGTGAAGGAAATAACTTTGGCGAAGAATTGTTTTTATTCATAATTCCCAGGGCATTGTAATGTTGTATTGCAATGGTTCAACCGCACAGGCATGCATAGAAGAAACAAAAACCATCCTCACTCCTCAGAATGGCTGCAGGATACATAATGAGGGAACTTAAGTGTCTGAGACAAGTTCAACTGGTGCCAATCCTCATAGCAACCAATCAGCTTCACCATTTATTTATTTCTGAACAGCTTATAAAATGAAAACATAATCAATTGCCACCTTAATCCATATTGATAACAGCAATAGGTAATAAAACAAAAACTTTTTTTAACCACTTGTCCAGGGCAATTTTGACATTTCTCACACATGTTAAAATCAGCATTATTGTTTTTGCTAGAAAATTACTTAGAACCCCCAAACATTATATATTTTCTGAAACAGAAGCCCTGGAGAATAAAACGATGGTTGTTCCAATCTTTTATGTCACACAATATTTGAGCAGCCTTTTATTACATGCAAATTTTAAAGAAAAAATACACTAAAATGAATTTTGGTGCACACGTACTCAATATAATACCCAATTTTTTGGTATAGTATAAAATATGATGTTGCATCGAGTAAATAGATACCAAACATGTCAAAATTTAAAACTGCCCACACCTGTGAAACAGCGACAAACTATAGTACTTAAAATTATCCATAGACAACGCTTTAAAAGCCTTTACAGGTTACTAGTTTAGATTTAAACGTAAGCTCTGGTGTTAGAATTATTGCTCTCACTCAGACATTCGCTGTGATACCAGATGTGTGGTGCAATCACTGATAACATATGTGTGCAGGACCTATGTGCAGGTTTGTATTTGCACACGAGCATGAAATTGAAATTTTTTTTTTTACACTTTACATTTTTGTTTCAATTTTTAATTGCTATCACAAAGTGTGTACAACACCCCTTTTGATAATTTGGGCAGCGACAGATACTCCTTAAGGAGAGAACAAGGGTCTATTAGACCCCTGATCCTTCCGCCGCCCTCCAAGGCAGCCGATCAAACAGAAATCTGTTTGATTTGCTGCTTCCCTGACTGTACCGGTCAGGGAAACACAACACTGAAATGTGAAGTAATGAAATCCTCTTCACTTCCAGCTTCATTCATCACAAAGTAGATTGGGGAACAGAGTGCTCCTCCATAGTTAATACATCCCCTCTGTGGGCAGCTAGCCTGGTCTACTGGGATGGTAGAGCCCTTCCAAACCCTTTAAAAGTGATTGGGTGGATGTAGAGCTGTTCGGATCACTTTTACTTGTAAGATGATCACCAGCTCTGAAAAACAATACCAGGATCATGGTAGGATCCTAGTATAACCATCTCCAGTCCAGGACGTGTATATATATATATAGATATATATAGATATATATATCTATATATATATATATATATATATATATATATTTTTTTTTTTTTTTGCAGAGATCCAGACCTATACTCCATCCATCATTTGATTCCCATCAAGGAGTATGCATTTTCCATTACCCACCTAAGCTTCGGACCATTTGGCTGCCTAAAGACCAGAGGACTTTTTACAATTTGGCACTGCGCTGCTTTAAATGGTAATTGCGCGGCCATGCAATGTTGTACCCAAACGAAATCCAAACATCCTTTTTTTCCCACAAATAGAGCTTTCTTTTGATGGTATTTGATTGCCTCTGCAATTTTTATTTTTTGCGATATAAACGAAAAAAGACCGAAAATTTTGAAAAAAAATGATATTTTCTACTTTTTGTTATAAGAAAAATCCAATAAACTCAATTTTAGTCATACATTTAGGCCACATGTCTTTGGTAAAAAAATGTCAACAAGCGTATATTTAAAAGTTATAGCTTCTACAAACTAGGGTACATTTTCTGGGATTTACACAGCTTTTAGTTTATGACTGCCTATCTCATTTCTTGAGGTGCTAAAATGGCAGGGCAGTACAAACCTCCCCAAAAGACCCTATTTTGGAAAGCAGACACCCCAAGGAAATTGCTGAGATGCATTTTGAGCCCATTGAATATTTTTTTTTTTTTTGGCCCAAGTGATTGAATATTGATAAAAAAAAAAAAATTTTTTTACAAAAAGTTGTCACTAAATGATATATTGCTCACACATGCCATGGTTATATGTGGAATTGCACCCCAAAATACATTTAGGTGCTTCTCCGGAGTATGGGGATACCACATGTGTGGGACTTTTTGGGAGCCTAGCCGCGTACAGGGCCCCGAAAACCAATCACCGCCTTCAGGATTTCTAATAGGGCGTACACACGGTCGGACTTTTCAGCTACAAAAGTCCGACAGCCTGTCCGACAGACTTCCGACGGACTTTCGGCGGACTTGCGGCAGACTTTCTAACGAACGGACTTGCCTACACACGACCACACAAAAGTCCGACGGATTCGTACGTGATGACGTACACCGGACTAAAATAAGGAAGTTGATAGCCAGTAGCCAATAGCTGCCCTAGCGTGGGTTTTTGTCCGTCGGACTAGCATACAGACGAGCGGACTTCGGGGTCCGTCGTAGTTACGACGTAAAGATTTGAAGCATGTTTCAAATCTAAAGTCCGTCGGATTTGAGGCTAAAAAAGTCAGTTGAAAGTCCGGAGAAGCCCACACACGATCGGATTACCAGCCAGCTTTAGTCCGTCAGCGTCCGTTGGACTTTTGTAGACGAAAAGTCCGACCGTGTGTACGCGGCATAAGGGCTTACATTTTGATTTCACTCCTCACTACCTATCACAGTTTTTAAGGCCATAAAATGCCAAGATGGCACAAACCCACCCCCAAATTACCCCATTTTGGAAAGTAGACACCCCAAGCTATTTGCTGAGAGGCATGTTGAGTCCATGGAATATTTTATATTTTGCTACAAGTTGCGGGAAAATGACAAACTTTTTTTTTTTGCACAAAGTTGTCACTAAATGATATATTGCTCACACCTGCCATGGGCATATGTGGAATTACACCCCAAAATACACTCTGCTGCTTCTCCTGAGTACAGAGATACCACATGTGTGGGACTTTTTGGGAGCCTAGCCGCGTGCGGGGCCCCGAACACCAAGCACCGCCTTCAGGATTTCTAAGGGCGTAAAGTTTTTATTTCACTCCTCACTACCTATCACAGTTTCGAAGGCCATAAAATGCCAAGATAGCACAACCCCCCCCCCCCAAATGACCCCATTTTGGAAAGTAGACACTAAATGATATATTGCTCAAACATGCCATGGGCATATGTGGAATTACACCCCAAAATAAATTCTGCTGCTTCTCCTGAGTATGGGGATACAACATGTGTGGGTCTTTTTGGGAGCCCAGCCGCGTTCGGGGTCCCGAAATCCAAGCACAGTCCTCACTACCTATCACAGTTTTGAAGGCCATAAAATGCCAAGATGGCACAAAATCCCCCCAAATGACCCCATTTTGGAAAGTAGACACCCCAAGCTATTTGCTGAGAGGCATGGTGAGTATTTTGCAGCTCTCATTTGTTTTTAAAAATGAAGAAAGAAAAGAAAAATGTATTTTTTTTTCTTTTTTCAATTGTCAAAACTTTGTGACAAAAAGCAAGATCTGCAAATACTCACCATACCTCACAGCAAATAGCTTGGCGTGTTTACATTCCAAAATGGGGTCATTTGGGGGGGTTTTGTGCCATCTGGGTATTCCATGGCCTCCGAAACTGTAAGAGGCAGTGAGGAGTGAAATGAAACATTTTCACCCTTAAAAGCCTGAAGGTGGTTCTTGGTTTTCGGGGTCCCATACAAGGCTAGGCTCACAAAAAGTCTCACACATGTGGTTTCCCCGTACTCAGGAGAAGCAACAGAATGTATTTTGGGGGTGTAATTTCACATATGCCCATGGCATGTTTGAGCAATATATCATTTAGTGACAACTTTGTGCAAAGAAAAAAAAAATGTGTCTTTTTCCCCCGACTTGTGTCAAAATATAAAATATTCCATGGACTCGACATGCCTCTCAGCAAATAGCTTGGGGTGTCTACTTTCCAAAATGGGGTCATTTTGGGGGGGGGGGGGGTTGAACTGTCCTGGCATTTTATGCACAACATTTAGAAGATTATGTCACACATCACCCACTCTTCTAACCACTTGAAGACAAAGCCCTTTCTGACACTTTTTGTTTACATGAAAAAAAAAAAATTTAACCCCAAACATTATATATTTTTTTAAAGCAAAGGCCCTACAGATAAAAATGGTGGGTGTTTAATTTTTTTTTTACACGGTATTTGCTCAGCGATCTTTCAAACACATTTTTTTTTGAAAAAACACATTTTTTTTAATTTTAATGCACTAAAACACACTATATTCCCCAAATGTTTGATGAAATAAAAAAGATGATCTTAGGCCGAGTACATAGATATCAAACATGACATGCTTTAAAATTGTGCACAAATGTGCAGCGCGACAACCTACATACATTTTTAAAAGCCTTTACAGGTTACCACTTTAGATTTACAGAGGAGGTCTACTGCTAAAATTACTGTCCTCAATCTGACCTTCACGGTGATACCTCACATGCATGGTGCAATTGCTGTTTACATATGACGCCAGACTGACGCTTGCGTTCACCTTTGCGCGAGAGCAGGGGGGAACAGGGGTGCTTTTTTTTTTTTTATTATTTATTTTGCTTTTTTTATTTTATTTTTAAACTGTTCCTTTAATTTTTTTTTATCATTTTTATTGTTATCCCCTATGATAGCAATAGGTAGTGACAGGCACTCTTTTTTGAAAAAAATGGGGTCTATTAGACCCTAGATCTCTCCTCTGCCCTCAAAGCATCTGACCACACCAAGATTGGTGTCATAAAATGCTCTCCCAATTTCCCAATGGCGCTGTTTACATCCGGCAAAATCTAAGTCATGAAATGCTCGTAGCTTCTGGTTTCTTAGGCCATAGAGATGATTGGTCTCTGATCAGCTCTATGGTCAGCTGGCGGAACCACTGGCTGCATTCTCAGGTTCCCTGTTGGGACAGGAGAGCCACAGAAAACCATGGAAGACGGTGGTGGGGGGACATGCCCTCACACTGCTTGTAAAATCAGTCTAGAGGCTAATTAGCAGCTAGGATTGCTTTTACATGAAAGCTGACTGCTGGCTGAAAAGAATGATGCCAAGATGATATCAGGCATCATTCTGGTATAACCACTCAAAGTCCAGCAACATACCAGTACGTTGCTGGTCCTTGTTGGGTATATATTGTAATCTTTTTTTTTCATGCAGCCTGTGGGCTAAACGAAAAAAAGAGATTGATTGGTGGGTATTACCACCATTAGAATACCTCCCTTCATCCACCCACTTTTAATGATGGGCATACATGCACCATTTTGTTTTTAACTGTGGTGGTGTTATCACCTCCTACAGCGCTGGAGTCATGGCTTTATGTATCATGGGAGCAAACGCTGTTGCTGTCAAGATAAATAAATGAGTGCTGCAGCTGAATGGCCTAAAAAATATATGGCGAAGCATGGGGGCATCCGCCCCAAAAGTTAAGAGCAAATCGCTCCTCCACCCCTGCTGACCCCATGCCTCGGCATATATGCTCTTTTTTTTAACTGTGGTGGTGAAATCACCTCCTACAGCGCTGGAGTCACGCCTTTATGTATCGTGGGAGCAAATGCTGTTGCTGTTAAGATAAATATATCCGCGCTGCAACTGAATGGCGTACCTGCTAAGCAAATGATGATTAACAAAAAAACTAAGTAACATTACATTATAACAGTAACACATACCATACCTGCAAAGAAAATACAATAAAAATAGTAAAAAAAACAAAACATTTTTTAATGCAATCTGTGCCTAAAATATATATATGCCGAAGCATGGTGGCATCCGCCCCAAAAGTTAGGAACAAATTGCTCCTCCACCCCTGCTGCCCCTATGCTTCGGCATATATGCTCTTTTTTTTTAACTGTTATGGTATCATGGGAGCAAACGCTGTTGCTGTCAAGATAAATAAATCCGCGCTGCAACTGAATGGTGTACCTGCTAAGCAAATGATGGTTAACAATAAAACAAAGTAACATTACATTATAACAGTAAGACATACCATACCTGCAAAGCAAATACAAAAAAAACATAGTAAAAGAATAAAACATTTTTTAACGCAATCTGTGCCTAAAATATGCCAAAGCAAGGGGGCATCCGACCCAAAAGTTAGGAACAAATTGCTCCTCCACCCCTGCTGCCCCATGCTTCAGCATATATGCTCTTTTTTTAACTGTGGTGGTATCGTGGGAACAAACGCTGTTGCTGTCAAGATAAATAAATTCGCGCTGCAGCTGAATGGCATACCTGAAAACAAAAAAATAAAACACAGTAAACAGTAAAGTATAAAAAAATTACATACTTGAAAAGCCAACATGATAAAACATAATAACAATAAAACATTGCAGAATAGAATACAGTAAAAAAGAGCAGAACAATAGAGAGAGAATAGAGAGAGAGAGAACAATAAAACAACAACAATTTTTTAAAAATATATTTTATATTTTTTTTGTTTTATTTATTTATTTATTTTTACAATTTTATTTGTAACTGTAAAGCCCCATACACACTATCAGATTTTCTGCTGATTTTTGTCTTCAGATTTACCAAAACCATGTAGTGCAAGGGCCTGCCTGATTGCATACAAACTGAAACTCCTAAGGTTTGACCTCATATTATATGGTTTTGGTAAATCTGAAGGAAAAAAATCAGCAGAAAATCTGATAGTGTGTATGGGGCTTAACTGTAATGGTTCGGGTCTCTCAAAATGTGATGGCATCTTGGGAGACCGTGTGAAAGTGTGTCCTAGTCTGTGCAATGCTGTACCCTACGCTAAAACTCCACTAGTGTATGGTGGCATTAAAAACATTCACCAATGCTAAGACCAGGATTGTCAGGACAGGAGGGACAATAATAGCGGGTGTCACGCCTATATCCGCACTTTTTACAGACACAACATTTTCTTTGGGGGGCTCGTTGGATAGGGGTACTCGGGAGGAGTAGTGAGCCTCTCATTGCCAGCGCTCCCTACGTAATCTGGGCAGTTCAGGGGCTTTACGTGACTATCTCTTCCCTCGTAAACCATAAAACTACATGTATAGCCTGTGGCCCTGTCACAGAGCTTATACATCTTGACCCCATATCTGGCACGCTTGCTGGGAAGATACTGTTTGAAAGACAAGCAGCCAGAAAACTTAATAAGGGACTCATCAATGCAGACAACTTGATGGGGAGTAAACAAGGCTGCAAAACATTTGTTGAAGTGGTTTACGAGGGGACGAATTTTCTAAAGCCGATCGTATCCAGGGTCTCCAAGGGGAAGACAGAGTTCATTGTTGTTGAAGCGCATGAAGCGCAAGATCTGCTCGTATCGTGCCCTGGTCATGGAGGCAGAGAATACGGACATACGGTAAATTGGGTCAGTGGATTAATATGACCGCAACATACTTATTTTAACTATGCCCATGTCGAAGGATAGGCCCAGAAAGGTCTTAAATTCGGAAACCATAATTGGTTTCCAAACTCTGGCAAGGGAGGACTGGGGATTACCGGTGATGAATTGACCAGCATACAAATTACTTTGGTCCACAATAGATCTATAGAGATCTTCCGTGAAAAACAGTGAATAAAAATCAAGTGAGGTAAAATCAACTGTTTCCACCTGAATTCTGGGTTGGCCAGTGAATGGGGGAAGTACGGGTGCTGCAGAAGTGGTGGGCTCCCAATTAGGATTGACAAATTCTTCAGGAAGGACACTATGGGCACGACGGGCCTATCTTTGTCTTCTTGGTGGCAGTGGGACACTACTTGTGCTTGCCACCTCGCCAGCTTGAACTGCACTTATGGGACTCAAAACGCAGGTGCTAGCAGGTATCTGGGCTGATCCCGCTAACACTGCGTTTTTGGTAACCCTAAACTGCTGGGGACACTAGTATAGATCTGATCAGATCAGATATTGATCCGTTCAGACACTATACCACTAAGGGAGGTGTATGCTGCGTGCGTGGGTGTTAGCGGACTGGCACTAATCTGACGCTGCCTGGGGCGACGCAGACCCTGACTGACACTAAAACCAAACCAAACTGAGATCACCCGCCGGGCAATCAGGGGCTTAAACCTTTATTAGGTAATAAACAGCGGGTATAAAAAACAAACTAACTAACTAACCAGCGTCACCCGTAACACTTATACGGTGATTACTGGTGAAAGGGTTAACTAGGGGGCAATTAGGGGGTTAAAACCTTTATTAGGTAGTATATAGGGGTACCTGACGCTATAAAAAGCTAACGGTGAACCTAACTAACTAACAGGCTAACTAGTGTCACCCGTGACACTTATACGGCGATCAGAAAAATGATCGATTAGTGACACTGGCGACAGGGGGTGAAAGGGTTAACTGGGGGGCGATCAAGGGGTTAAGCCTTGATTAGGGAGGTTAGGGGGGTACCCTAGACCTAAAGGGGCCTACCACTAATTGCCCTAACACTTATAATAGTCACAAAATGACACCAATGCAGTGATCAGTAAAAAATCAAAACTGCTATTGGTGTCACTGTGACAGGGGGTGTGGGGGGGGGGTGATCGAGGGGTAGTTTGTGTGCCTATGTGTACTGGGGTTAGTGTGCTGTTGGTGAAAACTCACACTGATGTCTTCTCTCCTCGGGAGCTGGAATGAAAAGGCTCCACGAGGAGAGATAACATCACTTCCTCTGCTTCAGTTTACATTTCAGAAGCAGAGGAAGCTTCCCATTCGTCAGGAGCGATCGTGAGTGAGAGTGAATCAGTGGCCTCCCCCTCAGGACGGATTGCTCCTGCAACGATGCTGACCGCCTCGGGCACCGGGGGGGGGGCACGATCGCACGCCCCGCCTGCGGGAGGGGAGTAACGTGCCCATACATTACTCTGCCTGCCCGTGCCATTCTGCGCATTCTGCTTGAGGCGGTCGGCAAGTGGTTAAGAGTCCTCGGTTTTTGAATGCTTGTTCTGTTGACAACTGTCTAGGAGGAAACCTCTCCTCACTTTTGATGTCTGTCTGGGACAGGAAGTGAAAGGAAATCTCCCCAATTTTCTACTGAATCCAAAAGAAACATTTGACTTGTCCACCACTCATCATGGACGAATCATACAGCTGTGTTTATCAATACAGTATCTCACAAAAGTGAGTACACCCCTCACATTTTTGTAAATATTTTCTTCTATCTTTTCATGTGACAACACTGAAGAAATTACACTTTGCTACAATGTAAAGTAATGAGTGTACAGCTTGTATAACAGTGTGAATTTGCTGTCCCCTCAAAATAACTCAACACATAGCCATTAATGTCTAAACCGCTAGCAACAAAAGTGAGTACAACCCTAAGTTGAAAATGTCCAAATTGCGCCCAATTAGCCGTTTTTACTCCCGGTGTCATGTGACTCATAAGTGTTACAAGGTTCCAGGTGTGAATGGAGAGCAGGTGTGTTAAATTTAGTGTTATCGCTCTCACTCTCTCATACTGGTCACTGGAAGTTCAACATGGCACCTCATGACAAAGAACTCTCTGAGGATCTGAAAAAAAGAATTGTTGCTCCACATAAAGATGGCCTAGGCTATAAGAAGATTGCCAAGACCCTGAAACTGAGCTGCAGCAAGATGGGCAATACCATACAGCGGTTTAACAGGACAGGTTCCACTCAGAACAGGCCTCGCCATGGTCGACCAAAGAAGTTGAGTGCACGTGCTCAGAGTCATATCCAGAGGTTGTCTTTGGGAAATAGACGTATGAGTGCTGCCAGCATTGCTGCAGAAGTTGAAGGGGTGGGGAGTAGGGCTGGGGAAAAAATCAATTTAAATCTTGAATCGAGTTGAGAGGTCAAATTGAATTTTTTTTTCACCGCGCCGGTCCTGAGGAGCGGTGGGCAGAAGTTTTTAGGCGAGGCCGCGGCTTCGGCCTAGTCCGCGAGGCCGGACGCCGCCGACTAGGCCGAAGCCGCGGCCTCGCCTAAAAACTATTGCCCGCAGCTGCTCCTCAGGACCAAAAAAAAAAAGAACTCGATTTGAATCGTGAATCTAGGTTTTTTTTAAGAAAATCGCTGATTTTTTTTTTTTTAGAAAATCGCCCAGCCCTAGTGGGGAGTCAGCCTGTCAGTGCTCAGACCATACAACGCACACTGCATCAAATTGGTCTGCATGGCTCTCGTCCCCGAAGGAAGCCTCTTATAAAGAGGATGCACAAGAAAGCCAGCAAACAGTTTGCTAAAGACAAGCAGACTAAGAACATGGATTACTGAAACCATGTCCTGTGGTCTGATGAGACCAAGATAAACATTTTTGGTTCAGATAGTGTCAAGCGTGTGTGGCGGCAACCAGGTGAGTAGTGTGTCTTGCCTACAGTCAAGCATGGTGGTGGGGGGAGCTACAATTCATTGAGGGAACCATGAATGCCAACATGTACTGTGACATACTGAAGCAGAGCATGATCCCCTCCCTTAGGAGACTGGGCTGCAGGGCAGTATTCCAACATGATAATGACCCCAAACACACCTCCAAGACAACCACTGCCTTGCTAAAGAAGCTGAGGGTAAAGGTGATGGACTGGCCAAGCATGTCTCCAGACCTAAACCCTATTGAGCATCTGTGGGGCATCCCCAAATGGAAGGTGGAGGAGTGCAAGGTCTCTAACATCCACCAGCTCTGTGATGTCGTCATGGAGGAGTGGAAGAGGACTCCAGTGGCAACCTGTGAAGCTCTGGTGAACTCCATGCCCAAGAGGGTTAAAGCGGTGCTGGAAAATAATGGTGGCCACACGAAATACTGACACTTTGGGTCAATTTGGACTTTTTTCTTAGGGGTGTACTCACTTTTGTTGCCAGCGGTTTAGACATTAATGGCTGTGTGTTGAGTTATTTTGAGGAGACAACAAATTTACACTGTTATTACAAGCTGTACATTCACTACTTTACATTGTAGCAAAGTGTCATTTCTTCAGTGTTGTCACATGAAAAGATATGATAAAATATTTACAAAAATGTGAGGGGTGTACTCACTTTTGTGAGATACTGTAGATCTAATGATTGATTATTCAAATGTGTATGAGTTAGGGACTTTAGATTGTAAGCTTCTTGAGGGCAGGAACTGGTGTGAATGTATAATAAATATGTAAATTTATGGCACTATATAAAGTATAAGTAATAAATAAAATAATAACTAAAGGGGGCTTAACACAACAATACAATCATTGTGCTTCTGGAAGCACCAAACTAAAAGATTTGACAAGTGATGTGTAGATATACATAACTAATAATATATATAAATAGATAGATAGATAGATAGATAGATAGATAGATAGATAGATAGATAGATAGATAGATAGATAGATAGATAGATAGATAGATAGATAGATAGATAGATAGATAGATAGATAGATATATAGATAGATAGATAGATAGATAGATAGATAGATAGATAGATAGATAGATAGATAGATAGATAGATAGATAGATAGATAGATAGATAGAATGTATTTGTTAAATCCTGTTATCTTACTAGCTCTGGGTTCTGGACAATCAAACAGCATATATATATATATATATATATATATATATATATATATATATATAAAGCACACAATAAACATCTTATATCTGTATAATTGAGGACAATAATGATAATTCAGAAACTGATACCTGGAAAGTTAGAACCTGGAAAAGCAATTACTTCATGTGACACTAGGGGGCAGCAACTCACCAGCTTCATCAGGATATTTAGAGATGTACATTTGGTCACCTGGGGTAAAAACAGCAGAAACTGTGGAATAAAGACAACTTAGATTTTGGTGTCCGTTTATGAAGCAGTGAAATCTATTCACTGCGTCAATCTCCGTCATTCACAGTGAAGATCTTTCTCCTCTGTGTTCCAGTTTATGAAGCGGTGTAGATCACTTCACCTTTGGAGGAGTGAAGCGATCTACAAACGCTTCAAACAGTGGAGAACGGCCCCTGATACTGGAATCTCGTGAGACTTTAATGAGATTACAGAACCAGAAATTCACCAAAACACCGAGATGTCAGTTTATTAAGCAGTGATAAATTTATCACTGCTCAATACACTGCCAGACAGCATGGTTAATGTCAGGGGCGTTGCTAGGTGTACAAAAGATCTGGGGCTAGAGCCCATAGTAGTGAAGTAAAGAAAGTCCTACACATGTATATAATATATATGTGTGGGTGTACAGTATATATATCTGAGTGTGGATTCCTGCTTACATCAGGGTGCCCAGAGAGCCCCCCGCTTACATCAGGGTTCTTAGAGAGCCCACCCCCCTTACGTCAGTGTGCCCAGAGCCCCTCTTACATCAGGGTCTCTAAAGAGCCTCCCTACTTACATGAGGGTCCCCAGAGCCCCCCTCATTACATCGGGGTCCCCAGAGCCCCCCTCATTGCATCAGGGTCCCCAGAGAGCCCACCCCCTCTTACATCGGGGTCCCCAGAACCCCCTTTACATCAGGGTCCCTAGCGAGCCTCCCTACTTACATCAGGGCCTCCAGAGCCCTCCTCATTACATCAGGGTCCCCAGAGCCCCCCTCATTATATCAGGGTCCGCAGAGATCCCACCCCCTTACATCTGGGTCCTCAGAGAGCCCATCCCCCTTACATCAGGGTCTCTAGAGAGCCTTCCTACTTACATCAGGGTCCCCAGAGATCCCACCCCCCTTACATCAGGGTAACCAAACCCCCCTTACATCAGGGTCTACATAAACAATGCAGGGCTCAGCTGTGCCCATCTATGCAGCCTCACCAGTGCTGAGCAGTGCACCCCCCCCCACTGCAGTGCCCTCTGTCCCCTGCACCCCACCACACACACTGTAAGTAGAACTCTTACCTTACACAGGTGTACAGCAAGCAGAGCATCTGAGATCGGCCTCACAGAGCTGGATGGGGGCGGGAACTACAGAAGTTAACTTTTCACATTAACAGGCTGGCGATTGGTTGCTATTTAATGAAAAAGTCAACTCCTGCGGTTCCCGCCCCCATCCAGCCCTGTGATACTGGGCGCTCGCCACTGTCCAATGAAGGGGACAGCAGCGAAAATTTCCACGGGCCAGGTGCCCGCATTCAGCTGTGGTGGGCCGGGTGCCAACCCCTGCCCTAGAGACTCGGGGCTATGGCCCCCAGATTCGGGGCTATAGCCTCAATAGCCACCCCCTAGCAACGCCTCTGGTTAATGTTAATAAAATAACGAGTCCCCCTATATTATATATATATGTATACACACACACAATATATATACATGTATATACACACACACTATATATATATATATATATATATATATATATATATATATATATACACACATAAATATGACAGAGGGACATAGTTACAGTGTTGGGGGGTCTGAACAAGGCATAAGGAAGTTAAACATCTTCCTCCTAACCCCTCAGATCCCCCGGGATTCTCTCTTCACTCCCCGATTCTCCACCTCTGAGCTGCTGAATCAGGGAGTGTGAATTCTGACACAGATCGCCAGTGAAGCGCTGAGATCGCAGCTTCATAAACTGGCAGTTTCTGTGTCTTTCAAAGAGGATTCTCGGCGTGCGGAGATCATCGGCGGGAAAACATGTTCAAACACTTCTCCCCCCGATTATCTCTGGTTCATAAACTGTGATCAGTGGCGATCCTCTGGATCACCGCTAATCACTGCTTCATAAATGGACACCTAAACATACATAAAATGGAGGTGGACTCTAGCAGGCTCAGCAACAGAATAATAATGTAACAGTTTGCAAAGTATGTGACTTAGCACTGCCTGGATATTAAGGCCCCTTTTACATGGGGTGGGTTCCATTCCGATCAGCATGGGGTCAGAACACAGATCCCCTACTGATCAGACACGGACAGAGGCCACTCTGCTCTATGGGCATCCGGGAGTAAACAGACCACTGTCCGTCTACACCTGGCTACCTTCTGATCCGTCTAAACGGAAAAGGACTGATCCCCTTTTTTTCTAAAGCAGACCAGATCAGACCGGGAGGTAGGCGGGTGTAAACAGACACAACAACTTCATTTACATCTGTCTGTCCAAAGGAATGCATGGACCTTCCGATTAGGTCTGCCTGAAAAAGTGACAGATAAATTGCCTATTTTACCATCCCCCAACCACAAATGTAAACTAGGCTTAACACATTTGCAAAGTTCCCTTTCATTAGCCGCCATGCTGACTCTGGGCCTCCCCAGCTTCTGCTTGGATGGGGCAGTCACCTACTTGTTGTTTGCAGATACACCACCATATTGTGTCATGCTTCTTGGCCGAAAGCCCACTTTATCACATTCCTGGCCTAAGGCCTAACACACAGAATAAAGCAATGCCCATTCCAAGAGGAATGCAAAATGCATTCCTGCATTATGTCACTCCAGCACAATTCTGAAAGTCACAGGTACCCTTCAGTACAGTTACTAGTACATGACTCACTGACTGAAGACCAAGTGCAGAACACCTCCCTCGTTCTCATGACTTCCCATACAATGGTCACACAGGTGCAGAAAACTTCAATGTGTAGTGGTAACCCTGAAGGAGACGCTTGGTAATTTGGGTTCTCTGTTCTGCCCCTCAACACTAAGAACACCTTTAGCCCCTCTGACACACCTGTTTGAATGAAAGTTACTACAAACACTTTTAAGAACAAAAGATACCTTTAACTTGGCTGGGAATTATCCCAGACATCCCAACCTGCAAAAACTCATTTCAGGGAGGTTTCATACTAATTTCAGGGAAACCCACCCCCCACCCCGCTAAAATTCAGCCTTACCAGTACCATATAAATGCAGCCTTACCAGTGCCCATTGATTGCAGCCTTACCAGTGCCCATGGAATGCAGCCTGATTACACAGCTGCTGGGGCTGGGCTGCTGGTCCTGGGCTCTGGCTTCTGGAGCCTGGGGTCTGGCTGCTAGGGTCTGGCTGCTGGGGCCAAGGGTCTGGCTGCTGGAGCTGGGCTGCTGGTCCTGGGGTCTGGCTGCTGGTTCTGGGGTCTGGCTGCTGGGGCTAGGGGTCTGGCTGCTGGACCTGGGCTGCTGGTTCTAGGGTCTGGCTGCTGGAGCTGAGCTGCTGGTCCTGGGGTCTGGCTGCTGGAGCCTGGGGTCTGGCTGCTAGGGTCTGCCTGCTGGGGCCAAGGGTCTGGCTGCTGGAGCTGGGCTGCTGGTCCTGGGGTCTGGCTGCTGGTCCTGGGGTCTGGCTGCTAGGGTCTGCCTGCTGGGGCCAAGGGTCTGGCTGCTGGAGCTGGGCTGCTGGTCCTGGGGTCTGGCTGCTGGTCCTGGGGTCCGGCTGCTGGGGCTAGGGGTCTGGCTGCTGGACCTGGGCTGCTGGTTCTAGGGTCTGGCTGCTGGAGCTGAGCTACTGGTCCTGGGGTCTGGCTGCTGGAGCCTGGGGTCTGGCTGCTAGGGTCTGCCTGCTGGGGCCAAGGGTCTGGCTGCTGGAGCTGGGCTGCTGGTCCTGGGGTCTGGCTGCTGGTCCTGGGGTCCGGCTGCTGGGGCTAGGGGTCTGGCTGCTGGACCTGGGCTGCTGGTTCTGGCTGCTGGAGCTGAGCTGCTGGTCCTGGGGTCTGGCTGCTGGGGCCAGGGGTCTAGCTGCTGGGCCCTTGCTGCTGGGGCCTGGTTGCTGTGGCCAAGTATCTGGCTGCTCTGGCCAAGGGTCTGGCTCCTGGAGCCAGGTCCTGGTGTCTGGCTGCTGGAGCTAAGCTGCTAGTCCTGGGGTCTGGCTGCTCGTCCTGGAGCCTGGGGTCTGGCTGCAATGGGGCTGGCGAGCCATCCCAGTCAGAGAATTCCCTAGAGGGAAGGGGGTGGGCGGAGGCAGAGAGAAGACTAGGTGCCTGTGATCTGCAGGCTGTAGCAAAAAGAAAAAAAAAAAACTTTTCCCAGTCAAGCTGACTTTTTCTTCACTTTCTGTAACCTTGCTTCAAAGGGCGATTTACCATCAAAAAAGCGGTATTTATACTCATTTTGTTTTGACACAGTGTCAGCTGGCCGTAGTTCTGACCACAATACCCATATGGCTATCACAAGTAGTGACATTGATCTTGCGAAGT
Organism: Lithobates clamitans; assembly: GCA_037952925.1. Lineage (NCBI taxonomy): Eukaryota > Metazoa > Chordata > Amphibia > Anura > Ranidae > Lithobates > Lithobates clamitans. The sequence continues at coordinate 261,088 of JBBGZY010001178.1, forward strand.
ATCAAATTTTATCCATCGCCGTCTCACCGGTAAAGTCTGTTGAGAGACATAATTCGTCAGCCTTGACAATATTTTCCCTAGGGACATTCTGATTAATCACTATTTTCATGTTTTCGGTCCATGCCCACGGGGCTTTGGATACAGATGACAAGGCAATGGCTGACTTCCAGGTGTTTACCCACCATTTGGTAAGCTCCTTTAAGTTGGGGACTATTCGTCTGTCTAAAGGATCTGCAATTGAGGCTGAATCATGAATTTCTTTGTTATATTAACCACTGCCGTGTCTAACTCCGGTGGACCGTCTGGCATTGCAGAATCTTGTTCAACAATGGATAAAGTTTTCCTAGGCAACTGAGAGGGGAAAAAATATTATTTATTTATTTTTTCTTCAACATTGTCCGACATCATCCATCAAAGTAAGCCTATGTTTTCATCACTGCGACCTGAAAGTCGTGCGATTTTGCTGTGATTTGTAATGCCTGTGTACTCTTGAGATCTATGGACCTCAAGTCACATCAAAGTGGGACCAAAGTAGTGCAGGGACTACTTTGATGACGCTGCGACTTGAAGTCGCACGGATATGAACGATACTCATTGGAAATCAAGGGGTACGACCTGTCATGTGACTTTGCAGCTTCAGGTCGCATGACAAGTCGCACTAGTGGAAACCAATTTGAAAGAAGGAAACCTACTTTTTTAGAAATGGGAAGTGCTGTTGTTTTGGCTTCCTTTCAGCCAATATCTGGCTTTACAGCCTGGACATAGGGCTGAAATAGGAAAAGGTTAAAGTCCGAGGGCCGAGCACTTCTGAGGTATCCTCAGATGGCCCACTATCATCCAGATGTCCAGGAGGAATACTTGCTGCGTGGCTAGAGAATTCTCTCGAGGATAGGCCAGGAAGAGTTAACTTCTCTGGAGGAGGTTGAGCTAATTGCTGTAATGGCACTGCTGTTGCTCATTAAGCTATGTAACCCCTGCCCATCTTTTGAGTAAGACATCTTACCTGTTAACCCTCTAACTCTCTGTCTGCTGCATAGACTCCAAAACAGCTTTCCTGACAGGCTCCATGGCAGCATACGTGTGGGTTGACCCCGCCTCCATAACTACCCAATAGGACCCCTCCCTATAAATTTCAGCTGTGGGCTCTCAGCCGTGTTTGGTTCTCCTACCTGAAGACGATGTCCTGCGATCGTATCGGCCGACCGATGTGATGTCTCATCCCTCCAATAAGCCTTGACTGTTAGCAGGGTATGGAGTGTATTGCAGAGTAAGCGCTGAAGAGCTGAAATCATTTGGAATGAAAAGCGCGCACAGGCCGATCGCCTAGCAGTTATGGTTGCCACATCATCCCTTTAATCCAGGACACATATGAATTACACAGGTTCTGAGGCTGATTTAATGCAGACAAGGCACCAAGTGAGTTTAATTACCACCTTAATCAGCCACAGAACCTGTGTAATTAATGTGTGTCCTGGATTAAAGGGATGATGTGGCAACCCTACTAGCAGTATGCAGGTGGACATTATCTGCCAAAAAGCCCGGTGTGTGTATGGTCGTTCCGGCCGAGTTGATCGTAGGTGGTGGTGAGCATGTATCGCCTTCATGGCAGCAGTGTGTATATTTGTTGTTGTTTTTTCTCTCTATGTGCCCTTTGTTAAATTGCCTATGCAGCGTCTGGTTCCATGTGCGTTCCTGCCGCCGCTCCCTCTACTTCCGGGTTCCATCTGCGTTCTGCGCAGGCGGAGTCCCGGAACAAAAGTGAGGCCTGGTTCCGCGCATGTGCACGAGGACCGTGGGCCTGGCGCGGCCGTGACGTCACGCGGCACCAATTTTAAAAGCCTGGGGGGCTTGCAGAGCTCGGGAATGATCGTGGGCATAGCGGCGACTTCCCTGAGCACCTGCAGAGCCTTCCCCAGGTAAGTGCAGTACAGATGGGTCTGTGCTTGCTGTTTTGCTTTCTGGTATATCTTATTTACTCTATGTTCACCTGCAGTGATTCCCAGCATCAGCCATGGACTCTTCACTGCCTCCTGGTGGCCAGTCCTCTTGCAGCAGGTAGGATTTGAAAGTATTTTTCTTTACTTGCCTGCTGGGGGGGAAGAGTGCAGAGTGTAGGGCATTATTCTGACTTTGTGCCTTTCTCTTTCTCTATTCCTGTCTTCCTTCTTTCCTTAGCCCTTCTAGGTCTGACCAAAGACAAAGTAGTTCCCGCAGAAGGAGCGGGTCGTCTAAATCACACCACCGGCATTCCTCCTCTGGCTCTAGACACCATGGTTCATCTTCTAAGTCTAAAGACCACAGTAGAGGCTCTCCTCACCCCCCCTCATCTCATAATAGGGGACCGGAGAAAACATGTTGGGGATGCAGGGCCCCAGTTCCTGCCAGCAAGTCTCTCTGTGACCGCTGTTTCTCTAAAGCAGCTAATGAGAGGGAAGGTGCAGACCAACACCTGGAAACACTAATCAAGCGAGTCGTGAAAGAATCGCTGCAGGAGAGAGACGCTGCAAAGCCTCGTGATTCTCCTCAAGATCCACTGATTCCCCTGTCAGAAGAGGGTCCAGTCCATGAGACGTGGGAGTCTTCTCAACCTAGTCACCAGTCAGCTTTCCTTCAGATAGTGGGTCAGAAGCAGATGATCCTGGGATGGGCTTTGAATATGCCCTGGTTCCTTCTCTGGTGAAAGTTGTTAAAGACGCTTTGGTTTGGGAAGACCCAGTTATTTCTCCTGCTAAACAGAGAAAGTTTTTCAAACAACTCAGCAAGGAGCGTCATTATTTTCCTTTCCTCACGGAAGTAGGAGCTATAATATTTGAAGAATGGGGGCAAGATGGATAGAAAAAGCTCTATGCAGTCTAAAGTCTCAAAACTATACCCTTTCAAGGAAGAAGAGGTTAAACACCTTGAGTCAGCTCCCTTGGTAGATGCTGCATTAATGAGGCTTGTGAGGTATGTGACTCTGCCTCTTGAAGATACAGTCTCATTTAAAGATCCGCTGGAGAGACGGATTGATGCCAACCTAAAAAGGATTTATCTGACAGCAGGCACAGTGTGCAAAACCACTCTGGCCTTAGCAGCAGTCTCTAAAGCTTTAGAGGCATGGTCAGACAATGTGAATGATTCTCTTAGAGGTATCTCTGAAGAAGCGGCTAAGAGCTCCCCTATTCAGGAAATCAGGCTTGCCTCTGCCTTTCTGGGGGAGGTCTCTATTGACATTATTCGCCTAGTGGCTCGGGCGATGTTGTCATCGGTCACCGCCCGTCGGGCCTTGTGGCTGCGACCCTGATTGGCGGATCCAGCCTCTAAGCAGGCTTGGTGCCGTATTCCATTTGAGGGTTCATCCCTCTTCGGCAACAAGCTTGATAGCGCCATTACCTGGGCTACGGGTGGTAAATCGGGGTTCCTCCCTCAAGACAGGCGTTTACAGAACCAAAAACGCACCTTTTCAAGATCGCAGAAAACCGACCGTGCAAGGGAAGCACGTAGTTATAGGCCTGGTCGGGAATTTTCTAGATCCTGGAAATCCAGGCAGTCCTCTTTTAAAAAGCCCACAAAAGGGGCTTCTACTAGTAACCAGGACTCCACTAAGTCCTTTTGAAATTGGGCCCGCTCAAACATGTCAGGTGGGGGCTCGTCTGCTCCACTTCCGGCATGTTTGGGCGGCCTCAATTCGGGATTTCTGGACTGTCAAGTCGGTGTCCTCAGGCCACACCTGAGTTTTCAACAGCGCTCCCAGACTAAGATTCATACCAACAAATCTTCCAAGTTCAGGGGAGAAGAAACAAGTTCTTTTAGCTTACATAAGCTCTTTATTAGTTCAAAATGCAGCCATTCCTGTTCCAGATGGCGAACGAGGAGAAGGCATGTATTCCCCTCTGTTTCTGGTACAGAAGAAGAACGGCATATGGAGGTCTGTTATAGACCTGACTCATCTCAACCGGTTTATCCGAAAGGAAAAATTCAAGATGGAGTCACTATTAACGATTCAACAATCGGTTCATCTAGGAGACTGGCTGGTGTCAATAGACTTGAAAGACGCCTACTTTCATGTCCCAGTGGCAGCAGACTTCCAAAAGTTGCTTCGCTTTGCTGTAGGCGATCAACACTTACAGTTTACCTGCCTTCCATTTGGTCTCACGACATCACCTCGGGTGTTTTCCAAGGTTCTGCTGGCTGTTGTTGCTCTGCTCCGAGTCAAAGGAGTTCGCCTTCACCACTATCTAGACGACCTCCTCCTTCTAGCCCAGGACAAGGGTCAGCTTCTAAAGCACAGGAGTCTAGTAATTGCCACTTTCCAAGAGCTTGGGTGGCTCCTGAATTTGAAAGTCACCTGATTTCATCCCAGTCTCTCATATTTCTAGGTGCCCATTTCAACACACTAGAAGGCACCATCTCGCTACCCGAGGAGAAGATTGTGGTGATCCGGGACAGGATCCGTTCAACTCTTGCTTCATCTCACCTATCTGCTCTTCAATGTCTGAAGGTGATTGGCACAATGGCAGCCACCATTCCCATGGTGAAGTGGGCTCAATGGCACACTCGCCCATTCCAGAAAGGGTTTCTCCAACAGTGGGATTCTCCCAGCAAGAATCAGCGCATCCTCCTCACTCCATCCATGAGAGAGTCTCTCCTTTGGTGGCTCCAAGGGAAAAATCTCCGCAATTGCCATTCAATTCTCCCCATCACATGGGTCACAGTGACCTCAGATGCCAGCAATCGGGGCTGGGGTGCTCATTGCCTGTCAGAAGTGGCTCAGGGCAGATGGAACTCGCCATCTCAGAAGACTGTATCCAACATTCTGGAACTTTGAGCGGCCTTTTAGGCGCTCAGATCCTTCTACCATCTGATAAAGAACTCCTCAGTGATGCTCCGGTTGGACAATACAACCGCTGTGGCCTATATAAGGAAACAAGGTGGGACTTGCAGCTGGCCCCTCCTATGGGAGGTGGAGCCAATCATGAACTGGGCTCAGAAGAATCTGTCCAACATTTCGGCAGTCTACATTCCGGGGGTTCAGAATGTTCAGGCGGACTATCTGTCCCGTGTTCAAATGGACAACAACGAGTGGTCCCTGCACAAAGAGGTGTTCGAGTGGCTCCTGACACTGGGAGTGTCTCCAGAAGTGGATCTGTTTGCACCCCTATGCAATTACAAACTCACCAAGTATTACTCGAGGTTCCGGGATCCCCAAGCTTATGGGATAGATGCCCTCACGGATCGGTGGAGGTTCAACAAGGCGTATGCCTTCCCTCCGGTTCCTGTGATACTCCAGTTTCTCCGCAGGCTCAGAACAGAGGAAGTGGAAGTCATGGCAGTGATACTGTTTTGGCCCAACAGGCCATGGTTTCTCCTCTTAACCCTCCTCAGTTATCGGGAGTCAATCCCTCTGCCTCTCAGGGCGGATCTTCTGTGACAAAGGTTCTATCCTGCATCCATGCCCTGCTCATCTACATCTCAGGGTTTGGTTTTTGAGAGGGGAAGGCTTGAAGCCTAAGGTTGTCCAGAAGAAGCCATCCCGACGCTTCTGAATGCCAGACGGAAGAGCACTAATAGAGTTTATGAACGTATCTGGTCCAAGTTCACAGAGCCTCTAGACCTAATCCTTGTGGTTCTCCAAAAGTCCAGGATATCCTCAGCTTTCTGCAAACAGGGTTGGATTTGCCTCGAGCAGTAAGTTCCCTTCGTGTGCAAACATCAGCCATCTCGGCATTTACAGGAATTTCATGGGCTAACCACGCCCTGGTTCGCCAATTCTTCAAGGGTGCTATCAGGCTAAGACCTCAAAGGAAACCGAGATTCCCTAAATGGGATCTTCCCCTTGTTCTAGATTTTCTTTCCTCGCTTGGAACAGATCCTGATAATCCTCTATCAGTTAAAGACCTCACACTCAAGACCGTCTTCCTGGTGGCAGTAACTTCAGCCAAAAGAGTGTCTGAAATCAGGAACTTACAGTAGGTGACCGCGATATTGTGTCAATCTCGCCGCACTTCTCGGCGAGATTTGACACCTACGAGCCCCGTCGCAGAAGCCAGCGCCGAGATGGCTCACTCATCGGGAAAGGAAACCTTTGTTTTCCTTCCGCGATGAGTGACAGGCACCGCTGACAGCTGTCTAGTATGAATCCTGAGGCGGGAACACCGCGCCAAATTTTCAATGAAAAAACTGGCGTGGGTTCCCCCCTCGAAGGCATACCAGGCCCTTAGGTCTGGCATGGATTGTAAGGGGAACCGCCTATGCCGAAAAATCGGCGTGGGGGTCCCCCCCAAATCCATACCAGACCCTTATCCGAGCACGCAGCCCGGCCGGCCAGGAAAGGGGGTGGGGACGAGCGAGCGCCCCCCCCTCCTGAGCGTACCAGGCCGCATGCCCTCAACATGGGGGGGTGGGTGCCATGGGGGAGGGGGGCGCCCTGCGGCCCCCCCCACCCCAAAGCACCTTGTCCCCATGTTGATGAGGACAAGGGCCTCTTCCCGACAACCCTGGCCGTTGGTTGTCGGGGTCTGCGGGCGGAGGGCTTATCGGAATCCGGGAGCCCCCCTTAATAAGGGGGCCCCCAGATCCCGGCCCCCCACCCTGTGTGAATGAGTCTGGGGTACATAGTACCCCTACCCATTCACCTAGGGAAAAGTGTCAATATAAAAAAAAACACACTACACAGGTTTTAAGAGTAATTTATTAGTCAGCTCCGGGGTCTTCTTCCGACTTCGGGGGGTCTCCTTCCACATTCTCACGGTGTTCGGCCTCTTCTCCCGGTGTTCGGCCTCTTCTCCCGGGCCCCGCCGCTATCTTCTTCCAGCTCTTTTGCCAGCGAGGGGCCCGGTCTGCTGCCGCTGTCTCGCCGCCGCTGTCCCGGTGTTCGGCCTCTTCTCCCGGTGTTCGGCCTCTTCTCCCGGGCCCCGCCGCTATCTTCTTCCAGCTCTATTGCCAGCGAGGGGCCCGGTCTGCTGCCGCTGTCTTGTCGCCGCTGGAAACACAATCTCGCGGTCAGGTACTGTAGGTTCCAAAGAGCCTTTCCTGACCTTTTTTCCGGATAGAGCAGTATTAATTCCCATGTTGGGCTCAAACCCTAAAGTGACATCTATTTTTCACGAAAATCAGGAAATTGTGTTGCCTACCTTTAGCACAACAGAAGGTCAAGATGTCCCTCCCCTTGATATGGGACATACTTTGAGTCAATACTTGGAAGCTACGAAATCGTTTAGATAGACGGATTTTCTTTTCATTCTTCTACAGGGGAAAAATAGAGGAAAACGGGCCTCAATCAGATCCATATCTGCTTGGATAGTACAGACCATTCAAAGGGCTTATAAAGCGAAGGGCTTGGCTCCTCCAGAGGCAGTGACTGCACACTCAACTCGGAGTATTTCAACCTTGTGGGCGGCTTCTCTTCATGTCGCACCCGAAGCCATATGCAGAGCGGCTTCTTGGTCATCTATCAATACGTTTGTTTCCCACTATTGCGTTGAACCAGCCGCTTTGTCATCCATTAATTTTGGTTTGAAAGTGCTGTCAGTGGACAGTATTAAATAAATGTATTTTCTTGCTCAGCATTGTGCCCACCTGGGTGTGTTTGGCGAGTTATTTCCCACACGTATGCTGCCATGGAGCCTGTCAGGAAAACGGAAAATTTATATCAAATACTTACCGTAATTTTCTTTTCCTGATAGGCTCCATGGCAGCAGGAGTCCCTCCCAATGCTTGGAGTAGGCTAGTTACGAAACACGGCTGAGAGCCCACAGCTGAAATTTATAGGGAGGGGTCCTATTGGGTAGTTATGGAGGCGGGGTCAACCCACAGGTATGCTGCCATGGAGCCTAACAGGAAAGGAAAATTACGGTAAGTATTTGATATAAATTTTCAGTTTTTGCAGACCAATTGGCTGGTAATGGGATGACCCCGCGTGCTCGGCATTTAGGGATTTGAGAGTTGGTGAATGTGAACAACTATGTCTTTTCATGGATGAACGCTCCCTGCTTTCATCGTATCCTGATCTGGATGGTGTGCCCTGGTTGGGGCCTTCATAGGTTTGTTTATGTCACCTTGATGTCCGCTTGGACTTCTTCTGGCATACAAGGCTGAAATACATAAACGTACCAGCATAAGGGCTCTCTTCTTTTTTTTTTTTTACTCACCTGGACGACGGTCCCTACCTGAAATGTTGGAGAGGGTCTTGGTCGGGTGGCGTACTGCTTATTTTAGGCAGCAGACAGAAAAAGATAAAGGAGTTAGCAACTGGTATTTCATCTGGAGCAAGGAAACGGTATTCCTGGGTAAAAGAAAAGAAATTACATTTACCGTTGGGAAAAAACATGGTCCCCTCCAGGAGCTCCCAGCATAGGCAACCTCCTCAGATGACAACAGGATGTCGTGCTGAAAGCCCCTAGTAATAAACAGTGGAGAGGGGAGGGACATCTGTCAAAGATACAAGCCTCTAAAAAATTATTTTGACAAACAAGGGCAAAAATTTTTAAATTTGCCCCTTTTCAAGATGGCCACCACAACCGCAGGCCAGACCGTGCAAGCGCGGCCGGCAGCACTAGGACCTACTCAGCCCGGCCTGGGAATGAAGGTACAATATCACAGGGAGGGGAAGATGGTGGGGGAGGAAGAAAGCAAAAAAGAGAGAGAGGAACGCAAGGAAAGGAAAGTGAGAGAGAATAGATGACTGGAGAGAGAAATGTAAGGATAAGGCTAAGTGAAAAATAGATATAGCTGCTTTCTCTACTGCAGGCTTGAGCAAATGCCAGTATATAAATGCAGATAGTAGCTCTTAGTTAAGAGACAACTGCTGTCCCAAAGGGTCCACAGAAGGGACTCCCTATCTTATTAGCGCATTTAGCTGCCCAAGAATATGGACTGCACCTGGGAGAGGCTTGAACCCAACTGGAAGCTGTCGACTGCAGAAGTAAGGGACATTCGACCACCATTTACTGACCATGAGGTCATTAAAAGGAGAATGCTGGGAGTGCACTAATACTTTTCTTTTACAATATTCACTGGTCCTGAGGGATGAGCCAAGGCGGAGCTTGTGATAGGTATGCTGCCATGGAGGCACCAGGAAAAAGTTTTGCCTATAGTTTATACTTTAAGGGAATACAATAGCTCACAAGAACTTGTGTCCCCTTTGGAAGATTTCCCCTCTATTATGGTTTTTGGGGACAACCCAAAATTTGGAATTCTCTTCACTTTTGGTAATAGAGGTAAACAGTACAAATAGAGAGAGTGAATCTCCCTACTAGGGATAAGCTCAATGTTTAGGTTTTCACCCATTCGCAGAACAGTGAAGAGAATGGGGAGTTCGTGGGAAATTTAAGCGCCGCAGAACGCCCCATAATACACTGCGAGATCGCAGTGCATTGCTGTATGATGATTGGCCAAAGCATGCACCAGACCTACATGCTTTGGCCAATCACAGCGCGCTCTGCTGAGAGAGTCATAATTGACCAAGGGCAGGATGCCTTTGTCCAATCATGGCTCAGGGGGACTAAGTCCATGCCCCACACTATATAAGGCTGCTTACATGGCGGCCATGTGTAGAGTTGTTGGCGTGGACAGAGAGATAGCTTGAGTTAGATTAGGCAGGCAGGTTATTCAGTTAGTGTCAATGTATTTGAAATATATATAGTCAGTCATTTTTATATATTATATATATATATATATATATATATATATATATATATATATATATATATATAAAAATCTGCATTTAGCATAGACTATATATTCAGTGTTTACTCGTTATTCAGTCAGTGCAGGCTGTGTATTAATATATACTGTGTATATATATATATATATATATATATATATATATATATACTCTGCATCCAGTGTAGCCTATATCTACAGTGCATTAGGTTCTGTTTCTCATACACTTCAGGCGGTGTATTAACATATATAGCCTATATTTACAGTGCCTTCGGTGGTGTTCTATTTCTAATACACTTTGTATCTAATACAATGTGTACAGTTTCTACTACACCTCTGGTGGTGTACACAGTACACATAACAGTGCAGCCGTAGTACAGTTTCTAATACAGTGCAGGCAATGTACACAGTATCTAATACAGTGTGTACAGTTTCTACTACTTTTCTGGTGGTGTACACAGTATCTAATACAGTGTGTATAGTTCCTACTACACTTCTGGTGGTGTACACAGTACACAATACAGTGCAGCCGTAGTACAGTTTCTAATACAGTGCAGGCGGTGTACACAGTATCTAATACAGTGTGTACAGTTTCTACTACACTTCTGGTGGTGTACACAGTACACATAACAGTGCAGCCGTAGTACAGTTTCTAATACAGTGCAGGTGGTGTACACTGTATCTAATACAGTGTGTACAGTTTCTACTACACTATTGGTGGTTTACGCAATACACAATACAGTGCAGCCGTAGTACAGTTTCTAATACAGTGCAGGCGGTGTACACAGTATCTAATACAGTGTGTACAGTTTCTACTACACTTCTGGTGGTGTACACAGTATAAAATACAGTGCAGCCGTAGTACAGTTTCTAATACAGTGCAGGCGGTGTACACAGTATCTAATACAGTGTGTACAGTTTCTACTACACTTCTGGTGGTGTACACAGTATAAAATACAGTGCAGCCCTTGTACAGTTTCTAATACAGTGCAGGCCGTGTACACAGTATCCTATATAGTGTGTACAGTTTCTCTACTACGTTTCTGGTAGTGTACACAGTATCTAATACAGTGTGTACAGTTTCTACTACACTTCTGGTGGTGTACACAGCACACAATACAGTGCAGCCGTAGTACAGTTTCCACTATGTTTCTGGTAGTGTACACAGTATCTAATACAGTGTGTACAGTTTCTACTACACTTCTGGTGGTGTACACATTACACAATACAGTGCAGCTGTAGTACAGTTTCTAATACAGTGCCAGCGGTGTACACAGTATCTAATACAATGTGTACAGTTTCTACTACACTTCTGGTGGTGTACACAGTACACATAACAGTGCAGCCGTAGTACAGTTTCTAATATAGTGCAGGTGGTGTACACTGTATCTAATACAGTGTGTACAGTTTCTATTACACTATTGGTGGTGTATGCAATACAGAATGCAGTGCAGCCATAGTACAGTTTGTAATACAGTGCCGGCGGTATACACAGTATCTAATACAGTGTGTACAGTTTCTACTACACTTCTGGTGGTGTACACAATACACATAACAGTGCATACATAGTACAGTTTTTAATTCAGTGCAGGCGGTGTACACTGTATCTAATACAGTGTTTACAGCTTCTACTACACTTCTGGTGGTGTACACAGTACACAATACAGTGCAGCTGTAGTACAGTTTCTACTATGTTTCTGGTAGTGTACACAGTATCTAATACAGTGTGTACAGTTTCTACCACACTTCTGGTGGTGTACAATAGTACACAATACAGTGCAGCCGTAGTACAGTTTGTAATACAGTGCAGGCGGTGTATACAGTATCTAATACAGTGTGTACAGTTTCTACTACACTTCTGGTAGTGTACACACTATAGTGCAGCTGTAGTACAGTTTCTAATACAGTGCAGGCGGTGTACACAGTATCTAATACAGTGTGTACAGTTTCTACTACTTTTCTGGTTGTGTACACAGTATCTAATACAGTGTGTGCAGTTTCTAATACACTTTAGAAGGTGTATTAATATATATGTTCTGTTCTTGCTACATGTTTGTCCCTGGCGTGTTTGTAGCTCAACATACAGTTTAAACCTTGAATCCTACAATAACCAGACTGTCTGTAACTTTGGATCTTTATTACGATGAACAGGTGGTGGTCATATAAGAATAGGATGTACACATGTGGTACACACGGTGAAACTTATGCCCTGTACACACGGTCGGATTTTCCAACGGAAAATGTGCGATCAGAGCTTGTTGTCGGAAATTCCGACCGTGTGTGGGCTCCATCTGACTTTTTCCATCAGAATTTCCGACACACAAAGTTTGAGAGCAGGCTATAAAATTTTCCGACAACAATATTTGTTCGCGTCAATTCCGACCGTGTGTGGACAATTCCGACGCACAAAGTGGCACACATGCTCAGAATAAATTCCGAGACGAAACTGCTCGGTCTGGTAAAATTAGCATTCGTAATGGATATAGCACTTTCGTCATGCTGCAATGTTTTAAATTGTTTAATGCAGCGCACTCTCTTCTTCTTTATAATGCTAGAAGAATGAAGTTGTTTTGCTGCTTATATTCACACAGACTTCTCACAAACTTCTTTCTTTATTATTTATCGTGATTTCATGAATATAATATTTTGATTAGTCACATCTCCCGACAAGATTTTTTTTTTTATGTTTTTAGATTTGGTATTATTTTGTTTTAGTTTGTTAAATACTGATCTCCTGTTATTTTTGTAATTAATTTTTTTTTTACTCCAGAATAGTTTTGGGTGTGTTTTGTGTGTCAAGTTACCACAACACCATTATTATCTTGTACTGTATTATTTAATCTCAAGGAGATTGGTTGGTGTTGGTGTCTCTTGTTAATTTCACATTGTATTTTTGAAATGTACCTGCCTCCTCACAAACAAACTGTCCTTTTTGAAGGAAAACACATAGGTGAGTATAGTATAAAAAAAATACCTTTTATTAAGGGGTCATAACCAAAGAAAGGGAGAGGCAACACTGGAGAAACTGCAGATATTGGCAAAGCCCCCAGGGCACACATCAACTATTTAAATGCAAAATTGGTGGCCTGAGGAGTCCATATATAAGGGAGTACAATCTGTTCCAGAAGTCCAAGAGATCATGAACAGCAGCAGATGACATCTATGTCTCCAGGCTGTGGTCATACACGAGCCTGCATCTTTTGTCAGACCAGACTAAATCCAGGTCATCACTCTTTTGTCTTCCTTAGACACTTCCTTCCAGGCTGTGGCTCTGGTGTTGGAGGTGTGGCAGCAGGAGGAGGAGGAGGACCTGGAGGAGGAGGAGGACCATGGTTGAACTCACAAACATGGCTTTGGCTTGTGGGTTGGCCCCTCAACCCCTTATTTAGGGCTTGTAAGATGATATACTCACATATTAGGCGTTGACACTCCTCCATTTCCAGCATTTTGCAGGCTGTACTGTACGCAAAGTCCTCTTAAACACTGTGGGGGGTTCTGAGGGCCGCAGTAGCCTTCCAAAATAGGCCAATTGCTGACTCCTTCATGTTACTCTTCCTCCTGTTACTTTTTTGGCGGAGGGGAGGGACCTGGGTATCGAGCAGGCTACTGGGCCCGGCCACCTCCTGGCTGCCACTTACCCCCGCCACCTCCTGGCTGAGACTTTCCTGTGTATAAAAAAGGGACATCGTTTTAGTTTTTGGTTCATCAATCACACACAATTTTCAGCTCATGACTGTTGCAAATTGAATGTTAATAAATAGAAAAGACTATCAGTCTGACCCCAGCATTTTTCATTCTTGTCCCAATCATTTGTGGCCACTACTGTCTGTTGATATGTAAAACACTTTGTGAAATCATAAATTAGTAATCCAAATTAACATAGATTTACCATCATTAATTTGACCAACAGAAATATTTTGAAGAATGCTATACCTGGCTCAAGCTGGGCTCCTCCACTTGTTGCTGCCTGAAAGGCCCAGGTTGGGCGTCAGAAGCCTCAGCTGAGGGGGAAGTAATTGTGGAAGGAACACTGGAGAGTGCTGGCCTGGGTTCAGTATGGCCTGCCAGAAACTGCAGTCTGTCATAGACCCACAGCCTGGGTACATAAATGTCATCTGCAGCTCCTGATCTCTCTTGTGCTCCCTTAGGTAAGTGCTCCTCATGCCACCAATTAGGGCCTTCAAATAGGGGATGTCTGCTGTGGGGATCACCGGCTTCACAAATTCCAGCAATTGATCCAGCGCTGCCTTCCTCTTTGGTTTATTGTTATAATGTGGGTGGTTTACCTGCCACAGACAGGGCAGCTCCCTGAACATATAAATGAATATTGGCATAAAGTAATGATCATTGACTAGGTCCATTTTCTCTGCAAGACACAACACAAGACAAACACTAATATCAGGCTAAAGTCGCCTAATCTTGTCCCAATATAGGCCTCACAGATCGTACGTACGACGCACGCGTGTTATGCTTTATATACACTGCGCATGCGTGAAACTCCGCCCTCCCCTGACATTTTTTCTAGTCTATTCCCCACCCCTTCTCATTCTGCGCAGTGGGGAAGAGCACATAGCGGAGATACAACAGGTGCGTGCTAATAGCAGCAATGAGGAGGAGGATAGGCCGGATCCAGAAACGTCACGATCCCGGAGGAGAAGATTTAAGGCCTCAAATATGGCCTTTGTAGAGATGGTGGAGATGGTTGACATATTAAAGAGGGCTGACTATGACGGGAAGTATGGACTTTACCCCAACTCCAATGTGAGAAAGGCCAAGATCATGGCGAAAGTTGTGAAGAGTCTGCACCGTAATTTTTGGGTACAGCGATCCAAGGATCAACTCAGGAAGCAGTGGTCGGACCTCAAAATCAGGGAGCACGATCAGTATAGAAGGATCATGAGAGTGCTGCAAAAAAAGTAAATAGTTGTGCTGTGTTCCTATTCTTTATTTTTATTACGTTCGTGCTGCTCCATGTGCTTTTCTTTACTGTTGTACAGTTTAAAATGGCAACTTTCATGCTCATGGACACATTATTCGTTCATAGGAAACATTGTTCGTTCGGCCAATAAAACACCATGTTTTGTCCAGATGCAGTTCAATACATTTTTTATGGCCTACTTCTCTTAAAATAATTTTGTTGTCTAGATGGGTTAGTAACTAGAATGAAATGCAAACTAGATTCTGTGTAAGGAGAGGACACTCAGCAGCTGTTTACACATCTGGACGCTGGAGCACTAGTGTTTGGACACCAGAACACCCTTTTTATTAGGGGGCCCACACAGGTGCTCCAGTGTATACTATAGGGGTGTCTCCATCTGTGAAGCTTGTACAAAACATGTAAGTATTCAAGCTTGACAAAGGAAAAAAATATTTCTTCATCTTGCAAGTCTGCCAAAAGAGACAATTGTACCCCACTTTCAAGCAATGTTTCATATTCCTATTTCTGCCATCATATATCTGTGTGCTAAGTATACCTATTTTTTTTAACATAGGGGAGAAAAGACTCTGAGGACACCACTCATCAGAGGAGACAAAGAACCCCCCACCTCATGAAGAAGGGGAAATCCCCCAAACCCAAGCAAAGGAGGAGGAGGTAGACGTTGTGGAAATAGTCACCACAACAGGTGAGTGTCTGTGACCACAGGCTCAGGTAAGAGATGGATGACGGCATATTTATAATACATGTTTTTTTTTTATATATATATTTTAGGTGACCGTGATGTTGTGGAAGAGGAATGTCACTTCACCAGTGAAAGTGCCCAGATCCTCATTGGGGAGATAATGGGATGTAATAGGGATTTGGAAAACATCAAGCAAAACATCAATGATGTTCAAAACAAAATGAAGAACATCATTGATGTTTTAGGGAGAATTTAAAACCCCTAGAAATCCCTAACTTATTTCTGCTTTATTGTTTTTTTCTGACAGTTTTTTGATATATTATAGAAAAGCCAAATTTTGAAAATGCACACAGTGTGTCAACATGTGCTATCTGTGATCACGGGAGATCAATGTACGCGTTTTGTGGATGCAACCCCTTCCTCAATAATAAAGTAGCTGAGAGGAAGGGGTTGCACCCACAAAACACGTCCATTGATCCCCCATGATGGCAGCTAGCACGTAGACATTAGGCAATTTGTGTGCATCTTCAAAATTTGGCTTTTCCAGGGGTGACTTCACCCCATCTGCTGAACACAATATCAAACACAGTTTATAGATACTCATGTCTGATATTGCCTTCACTTTCTATAAAAGTTGAACTTTGTAAGTTCCAGAGTTGTGTATTTTTTTATGGTTTTAAACATGCCTGTTTTACCCTAAAGGCAATTTCTACTTTTAATTTGACATAAAAATTTGTTATACAACAAACATGTTGGTTTGTTCTAAAAAAACCTTTTAGAAATGCACATGTGATTGTGCTTTGATTAAAAAGATTGATAATCAACAACGTGTGGCTTCTTCTTTCAATGCTCAAAAGCATTTTATTGTAGTAAACTTGGTGTTTTCAGTGACAATGGGGGTTATTTACTAAAGGCAAATCCACTTTGCACTACAATTGCAGTCTCAACTGCACTTGTAGTGCAAAGTGTATTTTCCTCTAGTAAATAACACCCAGTGCTTTCTAATTTTACACAATCACGCCTTTTTCAGGACTCCCCAAATTTCGGTCATGGTCAACTAAAAGAAAGCCAAGCAGTAAATCAAAGCAAATATTTGTTCAGTTTAAAATATATTTTTGCTTAAAAAATGTCTCAGACATTGTCTGGCATATCAATGGCCCCCCTACCCACAAAGTATTCCATGTATCTTATACGGACCTCGCGGGCACTCTGGGGGGGCAAGCCAGGACGGCCAGCTTCAAGCGCCGTCAGGGTTGGTTCATTAATATTAATTCCGGCCTCAGGCCCAACTGAGCCTGCATAGTTCCAAGAATTTATCCTTAAAAATTTGTGGAGAACACAGCAAGCCAGGATGATGTGATTGCGTTTATATTCCGCCATGTGTATCGGTGTAAGAAATAGGCGGAACCGGCTGACCATTATTCCAAACGTGTTCTCCACTACTCTTCTGGCTCTGGCCAGCCGGTAATTGAAAACCCTCTGGTCCGGGGTGTGGGTCCTCATAGGGAATGGCCGCATAAGAGCAAACGCTTCGCACGAAGACGAATGGGAGTCCACCTATCAGATTCTTCCCCCCACCCTCTCATGGGCCATTTTAAAAAAACAATTTTGGGGGGGATGTTTTGGACAGGTAACCCTCTCCGCTTCATTGAGAGATGAATGCCTAAATAATGTGTATTACTTTGGCCAGCCCCTCCTTACTTACACTATTGGCAGCCCACTGGACAGGTAAAAAGTGTCATAATACAAAGATATAAATCCCTAACACATTTTAGCACATTTTTACATTCTGCTATTACCTATCAAGATAATAATAGGATACAAAATCTTTAAACAGTACCATCTGAAAGTATTCAGGCAGGCCCTTGCACTACATGCTTTGGGGAATTCATCCATAAATATGACCACAAAAGAGGTGGGTATGGTGTGTATGGGTTTGGCAAAGTCAGCAGATAGAGGATTGGTATCAGCTGAGTTAGCAGTTGGGGGAGGGAGGGTTCCAAATGATTTTGGGACCCCAAAAAAAAACCTCTGGCATTCTGCCTGAATTTAAAGCACAAATCACTTTAGGGGGTATTTAGGGTAAAGCACTAATATGGAGCTGACAAAATACATTGTTAATTAAGTAGACAAGGTGGATATAGGAGGTAAGGGGAGGTAAGTGAAGGCAAATATGTATGAAGGACAAAAAAAAAAATTCCAGCATGCATGAGGACAAAGGGGACATTCACAGCATATTACAATCATGGTAATTAGGGAATGAGGAAAGAAATACAATATATTAACAAACATTAAATACAATAAAATGTGATGTTAAAGGATAAAAATCTTACCTAATATACTCCTTCTGCAGGACCTGGATGATGGCAGAACAGGTCTCCGGGATAATGATCCCCAGAGCCTGGGGAGAGATGCCTGTCGAGAACTTGAGGTCCTGCAGGCTTCTCCCCGTCGCCAAGTACCGCAGGGTGGCGACTAGCCTCTGCTCCGGAGTGATGGCTTGCCGCATGCAGGTATCCTGCCTGCTGATATAAGGGGTCAGCAAAGCCAACAAACGGTGAAAAACGGGGTCTGTCATCCGGAGAAAGTTCCTGAAATGGTCAGGATTATTCTCACGGATCTCACGGAGCAAAGGCATGTGACAGAATTGGTCACGCTGGAGCAACCAATTCTTGGTCCATGAACTCCTCCTCGCCCTGTTCATGGACTGGGCTTGTGTCAAAGTAAGGACCCCAACACCAAGCCCCCGCACAGCACGAACTCTACGATGAGTACATACACGCAACATGGCTAGAAAACGGTCGGCTGGTCAGAACGAAGTAACAGAACGCACTGAAGAACAGCAAGGCCTGTGAAGAGCGACCTGAAAATCAGTATCGAATGGACAAGAACACAATGACAAATCAATAGGAACTCGCTGCACGCACTGAAGACCAGATACAAACCCACAAGCACAAACTGAACAGCAGAAAAACGATCTGAAAACCACGAGTCTGAAAAAGCGCGAATCGTCTCTCACCAAACTTTTACTAACACGAGTTTAGCAAAAGGAGCCCAAAGGGTGCCGCGCTTGGTATTGAACTGCCCTTTTATAGTCTCGTCATACGTGCTGTATGTCACCGTGTTCTTGGTGTTCGGAAATTCCGACAACTTTGTGTGACCGTGTGTATGCAAGACAAGTTTGAGCCAACATCCGTCGGAAAAAATCCATGGATTTTGTTGTCGGAATGTCCGATCAATGTCCGACCGTGTGTACAGGGCATAAGAATAAACAGACAATGAACATATATAAGAATTACATGAACATAGCAAATGTCTGCTAGGTATACAAATAAACAGTCTTTAGCATACCAGCGATGCTGCCCTAGAGAGTTAGGGATTCCTAAGAACATAGCAGTACAGCGCTTGAAATATATACTAAATTAAGAGTCCAACATGAACCAATAGTAAACAAATGTCCAGTGATTCCTCCGGTGATTCAGGTGACAAAGGTAAACGAGAAGTGACTAAAGTGACAAAAATGGACCTCCACCTTCAGTGACACCAGCCGCTCACCTCAATGGATGGACCCCTGAGTATATCAGTCAGGTCAGAAACAGCTGATTCCCTCACAGGGGAAATAACACAGATAGATAGCGACAGCAGCAGCAGCAGCCTGGAGATGTCAGCTCTCAGTGGTCAGCATACAGGCAGATGATCACCTGGTCTGTGTATCAGCCTTGAGGATACACAGACCAGGTGATCATCTGCCTGTATGCTGACCACTGAGAGCTGACATCTCCAGGCTGCTGCTGCTGCTGTCGCTATCTATCTGTGTTATTTCCCCTGTGAGGGAATCAGCTGTTTCTGACCTGACTGATATACTCAGGGGTCCATCCATTGAGGTGAGCGGCTGGTGTCACTGAAGGTGGAGGTCCATTTTTGTCACTTTAGTCACTTCTCGTTTACCTTTGTCACCTGAATCACCGGAGGAATCACTGGACATTTGTTTACTATTGGTTCATGTTGGACTCTTAATTTAGTATATATTTCAAGCGCTGTACTGCTTTTTTCTTTATGTTTATATGGGATTTGGTAAATTTAACCCTCAGTGTCACAGCTGCTGTTGAGCTAGGTTTTGGTTTGCGCTGGTTGATTTCCCTGTATATTCCTAAGAACATGCAGTACAGGCTTAGCTGGCTCCATTGCATTTTGTCCTCCTCATGGAAACGATGAAAGAGTTGCAATAGGAAGTGGGCTAGTTCTTAGTATTATGACAGTAAATGTCTATTGACCATAGAACACTACTCATCAATAGTCCTTTGTTGAGAGTGGCATCTAGTGGGCAATGTTGATGTTGCAAGTCCAGAAGATATTATTTTTTCTTTATAGGCTAAGGGCATGACACTCCCCGCCTGGTATCATCAGATACCACTATTTATTCCTCAGATGACACCAAAATTAGCTATATGGATAAGACAAGAAATAGCTCGAACAAGCGTCATTTTGAGAATCTGGTAAATCTGTTAGATTTAAGCTGGCAGGCTGAAGTTGCAGTCTGAAATGTCGAAATCTCAGGACGGATATCAGCATCTGAGTCTGGATCTACTAGTTCAATTGTGTTACTCTTAGGAACAGTCTGTTCTGCATTGTACAAGAATGCAGGTCCTGTAAACCATGTTATGTCTTTAAGGTTACATGCAGCAACAGCTCTTGTAGCATCATCTGCAGGGGTAAAGTCAGTAGGTACGTAGTGCCATTGTGTTGGACGAGTGGATCTCCTAATCCTTAACACTCTGTTGTTGACATAAACATAGAAATGTCTGGTCTCATTGTAGATGTAGCCTAGCACTGCCTTCATGTCAGTGTAGAGCTGGATATCCTTGAGGTCAATGTCCATCTCTGAGGTTATTAGTTCTGCTAGTTCAACAGCTAGTACTGCAGCACAAAGTTCTAGCCTAGGTACAGTGTGCTCAGGGTGTGGAGCTAGCTTTGCCTTGCCCATGACGAATCCTACGTGACATTGTGCTATAGTGTCGACAGTTCTTAAGTAGGCCACAGCAGCTATTGCCTTGATAGAAGCATCACAGAATATGCAAAGGTTTTGGCTCTGTGTCTGTGTGGAAGGTATGGGAGCATATGGGCGTGAAACAAAGGGATCAGATAAGACTGATAGAGAGTTCTTCCACTCTACCCAAGAGTTCCCCTTATCAGGGGGTAGTGGGGCATCCCAGTCGGATGTTTCACGAATCAAGTCTCTAAGTAGGGCTTTACCTCGAATTATAACAGGTGCCGCAAATCCTAATGGGTCGTATAGGCTGTTGATTGTGGACAAGACACCTCTGCGAGTAAAAGGCTTTTCTACTCCATTTATTTGGAAGGTAAAGGAATCAGATTTCAAGTCCCAAAGTAGACCTAGACTTCACTGTACAGGTTAAGAGTTAGTACCTAGATCTAAGTCTCTTAGATCGTTAGAATGGCCTTGAGCAGGGAAAGCTTCCATTACCTCTTTGCCGTTGGAAGCCATCTTGTGAAGCCTGAGATTAGAACAAGCGAGCATTTCCTGTGCTCTTTTAAGAAGACAGATTGCAGACTCACTGGAAGGTAGGGATTTCAAACAGTCATCTACATAAAAGTCTTTCTCTACAAATTGCTTTACATCTGAGCCATACTCAAGTTCACCTTCTTGGGCGGAATGTCTGAGTTCATAGATATCAACTGCAGGTGAAGGGCTATTTCCAAAGATGTGTACCCTCATGCGATACTCTGAGATGTCTTTGGAAGGGTCATTGTCTCTGAACCAAAGGAACCTTAGGAAGTTTCTGTCTTCCTCTCTGACCAGGAAGCAATGGAACATCTGTTGGATGTCAGCTATGGAGGCAATAGAATCTTTGCGGAAGCGTAAGAGTACTCCCAGGAGTTTGTTGTTGAGGTCTGGACCTGTCAAGAGGACATCGTTCAAGGAGACACCCTTGAATTTGGCACTAGAGTCAAACACTACTCTGATTTGACCTAGCTTTTTAGGATGGTACACTCCGAATATAGGGAGGTACCAACACTCTTCAGAGTCTTTAAGGGTGGGAGCTATCTCGGCATGACCGTTCTCAAAGATTTTCCCCATGAAATAAAAGAAGTGTTCTCTCATCTCTGGCTTTCTTTGTAAATGACGTCTAAGGGAAGTGAAATGTTGTAGCACTATTTCTCTGTTATTGGGTAAGCGATGTCTTTGTGATCTGAAGGGAAGAGGTGCAACCCAGCTGTTTGTGTTATCTTTGATTAGTCCTTGCTCTATTACTTCTAAGAAGCGTTTGTCTGCAATAGACATTGCCACACGATTGTCATCTTTAGTTCTTTGAAAGACTGTGCACCCTAAATGGTCTTGGTCACTGTCACAGGCAAAGTTGTCACTAGTGGGGCTTGTGAAGGGACAAGACAAGTGGGTGGCGTAGGGCGATTCTTTAACAAGGAAGTGGTTGTGGCATGGCTGGAAAAGAGAGGGACGCCCATTCTCTAGGGTATTTGTGAGCATGCTGCTAACGGAGTCAGGTTTGTGCACGCTTCCTAGACAGACATCTCCGATGATGACCCATCCAAGGTCTAACCTCTGAGCATAAGGAGCGTTGCTGGGACCATTAATTTGAGCTCTTGATTTGTGGACTCGTAATATATCTCTCCCAAGGAGTAGGATAATCTGAGCCTGAGGACCAAGATCTGGTATCAGATGCGCTATGTGTTTCAAGTGTGGGTGATGAGCAGCCACATCTGGTGTAGGAATTTCAGATCTATGGCTGGGGATCTGGTTGCATTCGATAAGAGTTGGCAAAGATAAGCATGATTGTCCGTCAATGGACTCGACTTGGTAGCCGGATGCTCTCCTCCCCGCCGTCTCCACTATTCCTGCACAAGTTTTTAAGGAGTAGGAGATGCTGGGGCCTTTAATGCCAAAGATGTCAAAGAAGGTTGAGCTGGCTAATGACTTGTTACTTTGGTCATCCAGAATTGCGTGAAGCTTAATAGCTTTGTCTTTTTGGCCTGCTGAGTAGACTCTGACTAGGCAGATTTTGGAGCAGGACCTGCCACCTATGGCTCCCTTGCAGACCTCTGTACATTGTGAAGTGATCTCTGGTGTAGTTGTAATGGTGTGCTATTCCTCCCCGCCATGCTCACTAGTGCTGAAAGTGTGTTGTAAAGTCCATGGAGCTGGCCCAGGATGTAAACCTGTGTTGTGATCTGAGCTGTGACATTCTGTGCATTTTAAACTGACCTTACAGTCCTTGGCGAGGTGAGATGTGAAAGAGCAGCACCTGTAGCAGATGTGGTTCTCCTTAAGGAAGTCCTTGCGGTCCTTCAGGGTTTTCTCTCTGAAGGCTCTGCATTTTAGGAGAGGATGTGGCTTCCGATGCAAGGGACACTGCTTACCAGGATCTTTGACCTTTGTCTCCGAGTTAGAGAAGCTGGTAGACCTGTGAAACAAATCTGGAGGAGTAACATTAGTTTTGTGTACTGCTACTGGAGGTTTGCGAGGGTTAAGTCCTGAAGGAGCAGCACATGACAATGTAAAATCAAAACTTGGATCATTTCTTGTTTTAGCTTGCTGACACACAAAGTCCACAAAAACAGAAAAAGGAGGGAATGGAACATCATGCTGCCTTTTAAATCGGGATCCATGTGTAATCCACTGCTCTTGCAAGTTATAGGGTAGCTTTTGTACAATGGGGTTGACACCGCTGGCTGTGTCAAGGAATACAAGTCCTTGTAAGTCCCCCTCAGATTTAGCTACTTGAAGTTCCATTAACAAGTCACTTAGCTCCCTAAGTTTCTGGTAGGTTTATTAGGTATTTTGGGGAAGTTATCAAGTCTTTTGAATAGTGCGCTTTCTACTGCTTCTGCTGAACCATAACACTCATCAAGCCTATCCCAAATCATTTTAAGACCAGTGTCTGGGTGGTTTATATTTATTGTCCTGATTCGCCTGGCATGCTCGGCAGACTCGTTTCCAAGCCATTTGATCAGGAGGTCTATCTCTTCACTGCAAGACAAATCTAAGTCTCTGATGACATTTTGAAAGGAAGACCGCCAGTCATTAAACTTTTCAGGTCCTTTGGTGACTAACTCACGTTGTGCAAAGAACCTTGCAAAGTCTATGGTGGCTTGGTTAGCCTGCTGTATGTTGCCGTGGTGAGATGGCTGTGTGTAGTCATATCTTTTGAGGGTGTCAAGCTGACCTCTGTCATACTGTTCTGACTTGGACGTTGGTTCTGGAGGATGATTAGAAGGCTCTGTTATCTCACGTTTAGGGAGTCTTTCGTAGGAGGCGTCACTTTGCATGGATTTCTCCTGTTTGTAGGCTCGAGGCTTGTCGCTGACTTGCGGCAGTACCATGTAGTGTCTTTGGCTTGTCTCTTTGACGTCATCTTTGTCACTGCTTGGCTTAAAATGTTGGTTGATGTAATCTGAAGTTTGTTGTAGAGAATCTTGAGTTTCAGCTTTTGGGGCTAGAATATTGCTGCGTCTGCTGTATTTACTTCTTGGGTATACAGCTAATTCTAAGGCCTCTGCTTCAGCTATGGCAGCTGCTGCTTCCTTCTCTGCAGTGAGTTTCTCTAGGGGTACTTCTAGGAAGGCTTCCTCGGCCTCTATCTGTTGCTCTGCTTTCTCGGCCTTCAGCCTCACTTTCTCGGCCTCTAACTGTTGCTGCGCTTTCTCGGCCTTTAGCCTCACTTTCTCCTTTTTAATCTGCATTTCTTGTTCAGCGAAGGTTGCTCGGGCCTTGGCGGCTTCAGCTTTTGCAAGTGCAATAGCGAGTGCATTGCTTGCTAGATCTAGAGAAGCCGAAAACTTGGGACCTTGTCTTGAGTGAGGATGCCTGGCTATGTGACATGTTGCTTGCAGGAATGCTTGACTGTGTAGAGACTGCTGTATTGCCATACACAGGTGACTGCGCTAACAGGGTAGCAGGCCTCTGTGTAATCACTGTCCTAAATCCCACTTGCTGGATAGCCGCTGTTTCACTATTCTGTTCTCGCTACACGTTTGCCCCTGGCGTGTATGTAGCTCAACATACAGTTTAAACCTTGAATCCTACAATAACCAGACTGTCTGTAACTTTGGATCTTTATTACGATGAACAGGCGGTGGTCATATAAGAATAGGATGTACACACGTGGTACACACGTGGTACATACAGTGAAACTAAGAATAAACAGACAATGAACATATATAAGAATTACATGAACATAACAAATGTCTACTAGGTATACAAATAATCGGTCTTTAGCATACCAGCGATGGGTAAGGGTTAGGAATTCCTAAGAACATGCAGTACAGGCTTAGCTGGCTCCAATGAATTCTGTCCTCCTCATGAAAAAGATTAAAGAGTTGCAATAGGAAGTGGGCTAGTTCCTAGTATTATGACAGGAAATGGCTATTGACCATAGAACACTACCCATCAATAGTCCTTTGTTGAGAGTGGCATCTAGTGGGCAATGTTAATATTGCAAGTCCAGAAGATAATATTTTTTCTTTATAGGCTGAAGGCATGACAATATATATACAGTCTAAATGCTAACTTGGCCAAATTGCTAGCACCGCAACTGCTGCCTTTTCAGCTGGTAGACTCTGCCCCTTTCGTGAATTTGTGGAATGTGCTGTACCTCAGTGGCAGGTTCCAAAACACCATTTCATTTCACGGAAGGCCTTTTTCCGGCTCTCTACCGGCATATGGAAGGCAATGTTTTGGCCTCGTTGGACAGGGCGGTCAGCAGTATGGTTCATATTACCCCTGACTCATGATCCAGCAGGCATGTACAGGGACATTACCTTTCCTTCACGGCGCACTGGGTAACTCTGCTAGCAGCTGGGAAGGATGCAGAACAGGATTCAGTGTTGTTGAAGTTTGTCCCGCCACCACACCTCCAAAATGCTAATGTTGATTCTGCCACAGCTCTCCCCTCCACCCCCTCCTCTTCTTCTTGCTCTATGGCCTCTTCTGCAGATTTGTCCTCTGAACCAGCGGTGCTCCGTAAGCGTTCAAGGGGCTACGCAAGCAGTCAGGCTAAAAGATGCCATGCGGTGCTTGAGTTGGTCTGCCTAGGGGACAGGAGCCACACTGGGGCAGAGATTCTGTCAGCTCTTCAGGGGCAGGCTCAGAGGTGGTAGATGCCACGCCAGCTTCAGCCAGGGATGGTTGTATGCGACTATGGCACCAACCTTCTCTCTGCCCTCTGACAGAGACACTTGACCCATGTTCCATGTTTGGCACACGTCCTGAATTTGGTGATGCAGCGGTTTTTGAGCAGGTACCCAGGCTTACAAAATCTCCTGAGGCAGGCCAGAAAGGTCTGTGGTCATTTCCCTTGGTCATACAATGCCAGTGCTTGGCTGGCTGACATATTTAAAGAGAATGCAACCTGCCCACCAACCGTCTCATTTGTGAAATGCCCACCAGGTGGAACTTAACGCTGGCAATGCTGCAGCGGCTGCACACACAGCAGAGGGTCATCAATGAGTACCTGTGCGAGTATGGCACCAGGAGAGTGTCAGGGGAGCTTGGCTTCTTCTTTTCACCACGCCAGTGGCTACTGATCAAGGATGCATGTACGTCTTAAAGAGCCAACGTACAGCTACGACAGCTCACCCAGGGGAGCTATCCTGCTGCAGTATAACTGCGGTGGCTGGTCGGGAACCGGTTAAGAATGTTAAAATGTCTAGGGAATTACAGAAGGGTCTAGATCAACTGTGCTTACAGAAAGAGTTGGTCATACGACCTGCGAATAAAGGGGGAGGGATCTTTGTCCTTGATAAGTGTGATTATTTAAAGGAATTGGAGAAGATAGTGACTGATCGAGAGACATACATGCCTCTTTGCTCTGATCCTCGTCTCATATATAAAAAGGAATTAGATAAATTGTAAATCTCTTCCTTCTTACATCAAGGATAGTAGACATACAATTAATTTAATGAAAAATTGTAACTATAGGGAGTTATAGGCCTATGGTTGATGACAGTAGATGTTACATCCCTCTATACTATCATTCCACATCATTGAGGGATTGCATCTGTAGAACATTATCTTGAGAGGAATTCAACGTTATCCTCTCAACAAAGAACATTCATTATGGATCTTTTGAAGTTTGCTGCCACGCGCAATTATTTTTGGTTTCGAGTTTTTTTTATCTTCAAAATAGAGGCGTGGCGATGGGGGCTAGAACGGTACTGGTCTTGTGGGCTAGGTACATTGATGACTTCCTCCTCCTATGGAATGGTTCCCTTGAGTCTTTGGAAACCTTCATGGAGACCTTGAATATCAATGACAGAGGGATAGAGTTTGAATATGAGGCAGACCAACACTGAATACACTTTAGGGCCTTAAGATTTGGGCAGAGGGAGACCGACTTTTGACCTCTACATACTATAAACCCACTGACAGAAACTCTTTCATTCCTATAGATAGCTGTCATAATCAATCTTGGGTAAACTCTGTTGCCAAGAGCCAATATATGTGCCTACGATGAAACTGTAGTAGAGCTGCAGACTTTGAAGTGCAGGCTGCTGTTTCAACAGAAAGATTTGTTAATAAGGGATATTCAACTGTCAATCTAGATTAGACAGTGGCAGATACTCAATTAATTGATAGAGATCTGCTTCTGTCTGAAAAATCAACTAATGGGAGTATAGAGACTAATTTCTCCATGCCGTTTATTACATCTTATTCCCACCAACATTAAGTAATAAAAAAGTTTGTACATAAACATTGGCACATACTCAAAAACAACCATGATCTGGGCAAAACTTTACCGGATCTACCTCAGGTGGTGTTTAGGGGAGTCTCGTCTCTTAGAGACATGGTGGCCCCTAATGTGTGTGACCCACAGAATACTAAACTGATGTTTTTTCAGAATATGACAGGATTCTATAAGTACAAGAAATGCTCTGTATGCTCCGTTAATGGGATCAATGGTAAAAAGACTACCCAATTTAGCTCTCATAGCATAGCTCAGGCCTTTCAAATTAGGACTTTTATAACATGCTCTACCCCTAAAATGGTATACATTCTCATTTGCCCTTCAAATACGGTATATTTGGACTTCAATATATTGGACACACTATACGTCCGTTGCAGGTTAGACCTAATGAGCATATTGGCAATATCAGGAGAGGTTTTAAAGGCCATCTGGTTTCCAGACATTATCTGGAAGTTCATAATAAAAATCCATCTGGCACTTGTTTTCTGGCTACAGATAAGCTTAAATTGCATTGGAAGGGGGGATCGAGGTGACGGGAGATCTCTAAACTCGAAATGAGCTGGAGTTAAATGTTTCAGACCTTTTGGTCTGAATGCAGATGTAGAGATGAATGCCTTTATTGACAATGCCTGAGTTTTATTGCATTTTATGTTTTTTAACTCTTTTTTGTTTTAACTATTTGTATTTCATTTTATTATTTTATTAATTAGCTTTCTTCCCATTCCTACCCCTTTTTTTTGGTTAATTCCAAAAATATGCTCTAGAGCAGGGGTGTCCAAACTTTTTTCAAAGAGGGCCAGATTTGATGAAGTGAACATGCCTGAGGGCCGACCATTTTGCCTGACATTCTTTGAACCATTAAAATTCGGTCTAAGTGTGTTCGTTCGAACACTAATACACTGCCCAACAAGAATTCTCTTGCCTTTGTGGCTGTGTGTGAGTAAAAAGATTAGCTTGAGCGTGTTATTTGGATAGCATAAACTGTATTTATTGACGTATAACATGCACCTTCACTTTAAGAGGGAAGTTTCATGAAAAAAACGCAAATTTTAAATAAAGAACTGTGAAGCAAAATAAGGGTCAGTGCCCATCTGTAGCCTCACAAGTGCCATGAATGCAGCACCCCCATTTCCATGAATGCAGCCCCACCATTTCCATGAATGCAGCCCCACCATTGCCATGAATGCAGTCCCACCATTCCCATGAATGCAGCACCCCCATTGCCATCAGTGCAGAACCCTCATTGCCAGGAATGCAGCACCCCCATTGCCAGGAATGCAGCACAACCATTGCCAGAAATGCAGCACCCCCATTGCCAGAAATGCACCACCCCCATTGCCGGGAATGCAGCATACCCATTGCCAGGAATGCAGTACTCCTATTGCCAGGAATGCAGCACCCACCAATGCCAGGAATGCAGCACCCACCATTGCCATGAATGCAGCACCCACAATTACCATGAATGCAGCACCCACCATTGCCAGGAATGCAGCACCTTCATTGCCAGAAATGCAGCACCCCCATTACCAAAAATGCAGCACCCCCATTGCCAGTAATGCAGCATCCCCATTGCCAGGAATGCAGCACCCCCATTGCCAGGAATTCAGCACCCCCATTGCCAGAAATGCAGCACCCCCATGGCCAGGAATGCAGCACCCCCATTGCCAGGAATGCAGCACCCACCAATGCCAGGAATGCAGCACCCACCAATGCCAGGAATGCAGCACCCACCATTGCCATGAATGCAGCACCCACCATTACCAGAAATGCAGCACCCACCATGGCCATGAATGCAGCACCCACCATTTCCATGAATGCAGCACCCCCATTACCATGAATGCAGCACCCCCATTACCATGAATGCAGCACCCACCTTTGCCAGGAATGCAGCACCCACCATTGCCATGAATGCAGCACCCATCATTGCCAGGAATGCAGCACCCACCATTGCCAGGAATGCAGCACCCACCATTGCCAGGAATGCAGCACCCACCATTGCCAGGAATGCAGATTCACCATTGCCATCAGTGCAGCCTGATTGATGCCCATCCATCTGCAGCCTTGGAGGGGACAGGGAAGGGGGCGGGACGAGCGCCAAAAGATTACATACAGGAAAAACTCCTGTTTTCTCAGCGGCCTCTTTAATACAAAGTCCCACCTCCTTTTATTGAACAGAACAATCGTCCAAGAGCAGCCCAGGAGATGGGACTTTCTATTACGGAGGCTGCCGTGTAATCAGGAAATTTTCCTTTGTGTACGGCACTCGTCCCGCCTCCCCCTGTCCCCTTTTGTGGCCCTGGCCCTGGGAGATCGTTGGGGGCCACAAAAGATATATATGTCCAAATAACCAGGCGGGCCGTTCAAAACCGGAACGCGGGCCGCGATTGGCCCGCGGGCCAGACTTTGGACAAGTCTGCTCTAGAGGCTCTCCGTTGTCCTCTGTCTATTTTTTTGCATCTTGAGTGCTTCCAGTTACACCAGTTGGCTCCTGGTTATAATCATTTAATTTAATCGGCATTATTCTTATTGATTTTGAATTTTGTTATTCGGCCTGGTGCTACTTTTCATTAGGAATAGTATTTCACGATTAACTCAGTGGCTTAACATTGAACTGTGGAGAATGGGAAGGAGGCTTGAGATGATTTATTATGGCCATCGCCTGAGAGCGAGGCTTGGCTCCTTCAATGTTCTATTTATAGCGATAGCTCAGTGCGTCCCCCGTGCCCCAGGAAGACGTCACGTGTGACGAAACGTGTCGGGTGGTGTTATGTGCTGATGCCATCGTGCTTCACATGACCCCGGAAGTGCGGGTATTCGTTTTGTTTGCCAGCAAAGGATCTTTTATATGCGCATACTACTTTTTAACTTTGTAAGTAGCCATTTGACTTTTTTTCTAATTAAACACAGTTTGAATGGTATCACACCATTGGAAGCTTTCTTTCTTTTTATGAGCATCTTCATTCCTAGACGATTGGGATATCCCACTGTGAGGAGAGACTATAGTGAAGACTCAATCCGCAAGTTTCCATCGCTTTCAGGAGCTCAGCCCTATTACCCTGCAGAGGTTATTCTGCCTGCTCGTGTGACCATCCCAGCGATAGGTGGTCTCCACCTATCCTGGAT
Organism: Lithobates clamitans; assembly: GCA_037952925.1. NCBI lineage: Eukaryota > Metazoa > Chordata > Amphibia > Anura > Ranidae > Lithobates > Lithobates clamitans. Next base: position 291,197 of record JBBGZY010001178.1, read on the forward strand.
CACTGCATGTGGTGTGCCACAGAAGACTCAATATCAATCACTTGGTGGTGGAATACACACTCCTCTTTTGTTTGGACTTTGTATATTACTTTTTATGATCTTTTATTGATTTAGTGATTCACTAATTATTGTATTTTTGCACATTGCACTTTATAATGTTATTTATTAGTGTGTCATAGCACTATAAGTACTACATATTGACTAGCGCGATTTTTATTTATTTTCAGTGAGATCAAATGCTTTTGATTTTTAAAAATGTCGCCATTTACATCCAGATAACTCTGAAGTGATGTGATTTCGTCGCTTCTGAGTTACTATATCATAGAGCTCCCAGTGCCGCAGAGGGACCCCAGAAGAGGAGGTTCGGGGCCACTCTGTGCAAAACGAACTGCACAGTGGAGGTAAGTATGACATGTTTGCTATTAAAAAAAAAAAAAAGAGAGGGTTTACAACCCCTTTAAAGTGCTTTTAACCCTACAAAAAGAAAAAAAAATTATGCTGACTTTTTACAATAGGATACACAGCATAGTGCTTGTGCTGTGTCATTTGTCCCTTTCTATGTTCTAAAAAACCTGGTTGATCCTGCCAGTTCCTGTGTCCCCCTTGGTGTGCTGACCATGGTATTCATGGCTGCTGATCACTGCTTTAGGTGGTCAGTTTACGTGCCTCTATCATCCCGTCGCTCTCCTCTCTCCCTTTCCCCCTCCCACCCTGCCTGTCAGCTACATGCATCTGTGTTACCCATCTCCTCCCCGCCCCTCTGGTCACTATAGCTGTTAAAATTACCAGTGGCAAATCAAGTAATCCCCTTTCCTACATGAAGATCTGCTGTGCAGTGTGTGTGTTTTGTAAAAATGATTCTGTGAAATACCTTAATTACAGTGCTGCAGGGCACTCATGTGACCTCCCGCCGCTCTCCTCCTAGCTGATGTCAGCGGGGAAACACACACACATATATATATATATATATAGAAATTAATATCTATCTATTATATAGATAGATAGATAGATAGATAGATAGATAGATAGATAGATAGATAGATAGATAGATAGATAGATAGATAGATAGATAGATATTTGCACTGTTTTGTACTTAAAACTGCTATTTTATGTAATTTTTTTTGAAGTATCAGTAAAAAATGCGGCTGTCAGTAAATTTCATGATTTTTGTCAGAAAAAAAATTGGTGCTGTTTATAAATTTTGGGCGCTCTGCCAGTAAATTTCACTTCGGTGGGTTGGCAACACTGATGATCTTTTGGCACTGCGTTACTTTAATATATATTTTATTTTTACTTTCTGCTATAAAGCATGTAAAATATGTAATTTCTTGATAAATATAGGCCAATATGTATTCTGCTACATATTTTTTTGTAAAGAAAATCCCAATAAGCGTAAATTGATTGATTTATAGTGTCTACAAACTATGGGATATATACTGGAATATTTAAAAAAAATGTATACTAGTAATGGCGGCGATTTTTGGAGGATTAAAAAGGCACCAAACCGAGGTAAAACGCCCTCTGAAGAGCGATCCACTGATTGTAAACAATCTATAAATATTTAAAAAAAATGTAATGGTCTGAAATGAATGATAGACTTCTAACTTCAGGATTTATTCATACTTTTTAACGTTTATGATGGGAATCTCCGTCACATGACACTCCTATTAAATTATTCATTGCAAAATGAGCGGAGCCGCTATCCGGGACCTGTCAGTCACAGGCTGAAAACCACGCCCCTTTATTCCTCAGGAAGGCGGGGACAAGCATCTCCCGGGCACGCGCCTCCCGTACTCTTATCTCTGCGCCGCCTCTCCAGCGCGCTCACATCCCCGGCTTAGCGCGTTCCTGGCGGGCTCGGAGTACGAGGTGTGAAGTCGGGGGCGCGCCGGGGCCGGAGAAGACACAGCTAGATAACCCGGTGGTCGCATTCCAGCCTGTCACACCGGCCCGGGGCTTCTCCACTGCTCTTCTGGGGTCTGGCCACTGCCTCCTGCTAAGTGGGCGAAGATGCCTGCCGTGTCTAAAGGAGATGGCATGCGGGGCCTGGCCGTGTTCATCTCGGATATCAGGAATTGTGAGTATGCGGGAGAGGGAGGGAGAGGGCAGATAAGCTGAGGAGACATCACTTGGTAACGGGGACCGGCGAAGATGACCGCCAGGGGGCGTGTGACATGTCAGGGGCTAGGCACTGCTGTCCTCCGCCTGGGGGACTGGATGGGATGGGATGGGGGATACTTGGAGGTCAATGGCTGCTGTTCATTGCTGCTGTCAATGGCTGCTGTCCATTCCCTTGGGCACTAGATTAGTGGGGGGGGGGTAAATTAAGGATGGTGACTGCTGCCATTGCCTGGGGGTATTTGATCAGATGGGGGGTGACTGCCGCCCTCTGCACTGAATCTGTCCAGGGGAGATAATTGAAGATCAATGATTGCTGTTTGTTGCCTTGGGTGTTGGATCTTGGGGACGGGTGGATAATTAGGGGTCTGTCGCTGCTGCCCTCGGCCTGGGGCACTAGATTTGGGGGGGGACGAGAAAAGGAAAAAGGAGGGTGGTGACTGCTGCCCATTGCTTGGGGCACTGGATCTGGGGGGGGGGGGGGTGTAATCGGAGGTCAGTGACTGCTGTTTATCACCTGGGGTGCTGGTTTGGGGGGGATGGGGTAATTGATTGTAGGGCGGTAACTGTTGTGCTTTACCTGGGGCACTACATTTGGGGGGGAGGGGAAAGGTAAATGAAGGGTGGCAATCGCCTCCTATTGCTTGGGTCAATGGATATGGGGGGGGGGGGGGAACTGGTCTGTGCAATACCTACATGTACAGGATGGGATGTGTGTGATCTGTTGTAATTCATTGTAAATCTCCCCCCCCCCGGGTGATTGGAATGCACGGTGTGCCAGTGATGGTTTTGTTTTTCTCCTCCCCACCTGCAGAAAAAAATGACTGGATAAACATCCAGTATGTAGTCTAGTCTGATCCTCATCTAGGCTTTAGTTGCTCACAAATGAGATTTCGTCTTGTGTTTGTATTTGCAAGCCGCTGTCAGTCATCCCCTGGTGACTCCTGACTACGTGGGATTGGTTGTTATGTCAGTGACCAGTGACCAGGATTACAGTCAGGAGCTGGTACTTGTAGTTCCTCTCATCGGTAAGCTATGTATGGAAAATCTCATTTGATTGTGGATCTAGCAGTCAAATTCTCCAACTCTGATTCCATGTAAATGTAGAAGAATGGTGGGGGAAGTTAAAGTGAAACTAAAGGCAACATTAAAAAAAAACAAATGAAGTTATCCTTACCTGGTCTATGCACTGATCTAGTATAGAAAGTTTGTTTTCTTCCTCTTTTGGCAGTCCCTGCCTGCGCCATTGGCATCTCCCTCCTTCAGGTACCTCTTATAGAAGGCTGGGTGATGAGAGGGCACCTGACCCTTCATTCATGTTGTCGGAAGGCATTATGGTGGTGTGTGGCACTCTCCATGTCTACATTTGTCGGCTCACATCGCTGCACCTCTGGACTACTATGCAGTGTGAACAGGAGACATAGAAAACAGTCATTTTCTGTGAGTCCTAGTATCAGTGCAGTAAAACACAGGGCATTGGTCTTCAGAACCAATTTAACTACTTGCTGACCGCCTCACTTACAAGTACGGTGGCAAAGTGGCCTCTCTGCGCTGGATCACGTATCTGATACATGATGCGACTCTTCCATGTAAGGGGCGCGTGCGCCACCCTGGCTGTGCTGCGATTAGTTACATCACAAGCCAAACAGCAGGTCCCAACCAATGGTTAATGGTCGGAACCCACTGATCTGCAAAGCGGATGACAGGACAGAGCTCTGTGATTGCAAACAACACAGAGCTCTGCCCTGACAGGAGGGATGTGGCATATGCCTTAGTAAAATCAGCACACCCTAAACACACCAAGTACTGTTAACCCTTTGATTGCCCCTAGATGTTAACCCCTTCCCAGCCAGTGTCATTAGCACTGATCAATGTATTTTTGTCACTGGTGATGTCAGTGTCAGATTGCCCGCTGTACTATCACAGTCCCATTTTATAAGTTGCTGATCACTGACATTACTAGTATAAAAAAAAACTAATTCCTGTGTGTGTGTGTGTATCTATCTATCTATCTCTCTATCTCTCTATATCTCATAGTTTGAAGATGCTATAACTTTACCGCTAACCAATTAAAGAGGCGCTCCAGTCTCCCCCCAAAAAATACTTTAGCTGCTGACTTTTGCCTGTCCAAGGATCCAGCGATGTCGGCACCCCGAGCTCATTCTTCAGTCGGCTTTGGGTGCAGGTGCCGACATCTTCACTTAGGGGACTTTCACACTGGGGCGGGGCGCGTTAGCGGTAAAGCGGCGCTTTTAACCCCCGCTAGTGGCTGAATAAATGGCTAAAAGTGCCTAAGGTGAATATATATTCATCTCTCTCTATCAAAATAGTTCTTGTGTTCTTTGAGATATTGATTAAAATCGTACTTTTCAAAGGGGGCGTACTCATTTATTCATTTATGCCGAGCAATATATATATTGTATGTGGTGCTTGGCATAAATGAGTATGATTTTAATCAATATCATGAACACAAGAATAATTTTGAAAATTTTGACAAAGCTACGTTTTTTTTTTGTTTTTTTTTATAGAATATTTGTTTAGCGCCATTACATGAAAGTAAGGTTACAAATTCTTCAGTTTTACTCAAATAAGTTGTTACATGTTTGTATCACTTTTGATAGAGTATTCTGACTGGGAAGTAAAGCTTTGCTGATCTGGAATGATTTTCTTTCTCGGGCCTTGTGACATTTCTCTTCAGTGTGGAGCCAATGCTGACAGCAAGAAATGGGAAGGGGTTTTATTTGTTAAAGCGGTAGTACACAGCTGTGTGTGTCTGTGGGTTTTTGTATTAATTTTTTTTTTTTTTTTGGAGACCTGCAAGGTAAAGCTGTGAAACTTGCCTGAAAACGAAGCCATCCAGTGCCACGCTGTCACCGTGTGGTCAGCTTCCATCTTCACCTGGTCTTCCTTCCAGGTTCGCCGACTTTGGCTGTGTGAGTGGCCGGAGCCGTGATGACATCACTCCCGCACCGCTTACAACACAGGACTCTGAAGGAACGGCCCGGGTGGCCATTCACTCGGAGCACATTTGCCGGTGACGTCACTGGCTGCATGCACAGTAAATATCTAAACAAGCATTTTTTTGTCTTTTTTTGCAAGATCAAAAGCCATTTTTGTTGTTGCTAAAAATGTTTTTAGCCTAAATAATGAAAGTGAATGCATCTGCCACATCTATGGACTGGTAAGGTAATTTTTTTTGTTCAAAAATAACAACCATGTCATACTTGCCTGCTCTGTGGAATGGTTTTGCACAGAGCAGCTCGGATCCTCTTCTCGGTCCCCCCACTGGCGCTCTTGGCCCCTCCCTCCCGTTGAGTTCCCCCACAGCAAGCAGCTTGCTATGGGGACAGCCAAGCCGTAGCTCTGTGTCTATTCAGACATCTCCTCGTTTGCTCACTGACTTTGACAGCAGTGAGAGCCAATGATGCTTCTCTTCTGTCTCAGGCATTGAGGAGCTAGAGTCAGGACAGCCGAGTCTCTTGTGCATGATCACTGGATCAAGATGGGGCTCAGGTAAGTATTAAGGGGTGCTGGGGAGGCTGCTGCACACAGAAGGCTTTTTACCTTAATGCATAGAATTCATTGAGATTAAAAAAACCTTTTGCATTTATAACCACTTTAATGCCTGACTCCGGGAATCAGAAAAAAAAATCCACTATTGAAGCAGGACATTCCACACTGCAAAGGGTGAATGCCCTTGATATGAGGGTGGGGGGGTTTAAGTACAAGCTGTAGTACTTGCCTTCCACCCCTGCTTTGCCCATCACCGATGCTCTCCTCATCTGACCTAAGTTCCGATTTACAGACGGAGCCTCGGCATGATTACATACACTACAGGAACCTCAACCCTGTATAGTTCACTGGGGAGGCTCAAGTGCGACCAGAGCCGATTACAGAGCAGGCTACAGGGGACCGGGCACAACGCTGGGAGGACCCTGCTATAGTGGAGAATAAGTTTAGTATTTACACTTTAATCATGTACCCATAGACTGCATGAGCATTTAACCCTTGCAATGTGCGGTGGTGAAGCCCCGACCTCACTGTAAGGGTGAATTATTATTAATAATAATTATTAACTCCTGGAGTTGGGCTTCAAAGGTGCCGCTACACTTTAAAACTGGTAGTGAAAAGTTTCGGACCACCACATTTAAACAGGAATCCAACAGAGGATCAAATGGTTGTTTGAAGCCAAGCCATCTACTACCCATGCCTTCGCTTGACCACCTGAATTGAGTCCCTAAAACTTTTCAATAACTTGACGGCTTCAATACAAGTTATTGTATAAGTTGATCAAAACTAGGAAAAAAAAAATTTAAAGGCAATTCTTTCTCCAGACAATTTTGATCCAATTTGCTTGTGGTCGAGAGAATCCATCAATTTATTTGTCTTTGTGTAATTTGCGGAAAAAAAAAAAAAAATTAATGGAAAGTATGGTTGCACTATCAAATTGCCGGCTTAAGACCTGAGCAATGTATATTTTGTTAATAAATGTTCTTTGATCCATTGTTTTGGGCCAGGCTCCTAATCTTAAGACTTCATTTTAAAGGAGATTAATAAATGCCAAACTAAAGATTAACATTGTTGCTGTGTTGGTGGCACCATTGCTTCTTGGCCTTTTTTTTTTATTCCATCATGTGAGAAACCCTCAGAGGAAGGTGTTAAAGTGTTGCTTTTTCCCCTTCCGTGGAGCTGAGCCAGGTTTTTTTTAAACTTGTCCCTGGAGTTCTCTCTGAAACGCCATATGTTCAGCAATTTTTTTTTTTTTTTTTAATATATATAAAATCATCTGAATATTTCTTGTAAATGTGATCTTTACCAGAGCTGGCTAAATATTAGGTGCAATTTAGCCAACAAATTATAAAAAATATGTGCCATTTCTTTACTTTTTCTCTTGAAAACAATAGTTGCCTGGATAGCCCACTGATCCATTTCCTTTAATTCCTTCTGAAGTACGTACCTGGGACAAGTATGCAGATTGGATGCACTGATTCTTCTGCTTTCCCGGATTTGCATACTTGCTGCAGGCCAATGGGTCAACATGGTAGCCAGATAACTGGTGTTTGCAGTAGGCAAGCAGGTGTTTACAGGGAAGGCTACTGTCAGAGAATGTAAACCTTCCTGTATTTGTACCTATAGGTAAGCCTATAAATAAGGCTTTACCTGTAGGTACTGTAAATATCTCCTAAACGTGCGCTGTTTAGGAGATATTTACTATATACTGTACCAATGATGTAATCTGCGCATGCGCTCTGGAGGAACGGCCACCCGCGCTGTTTCTTCAGATGTCAGTGCCATGACTGGCGGCTTTCACGCTTATGTGTGGGAGTGACGTCGCGTGGCTCTGGCCAGTCACACAGCTGGAGTCCCCGGCCAAAAGGCGGGCGAAGATTGATGGCTGCAGGCACGACGCGGGCTTTGTTTGCAGGCAGGTATCACATAATGTGCTAGTATGCGATGCATAATACCACATTATGCCTTTTACTTTGCAGGGGGAAATTTTATATATCTAGATCTCTATCTCTGAGTTGACTTCCTCTTTAACTCTACAGGATGGAAAGACAATTGTACCCATCCAAACCTGTGGCAATAGTTCAGGGAAAGCTTTCTGTTCCAGCATGATTGTGCTCCTGTGCATGAAGCCAGGTCCATAAAGGCATGAATTGATGACTTTAGTGTGGAGGAACTCTATTTACCTGCACAGAGCCCTGACCTTAATCCTATTAAATATCTCTGGGATAATATTGGCATGCAGATTGGGAGCTTGGTCTTGCCATCCAACATCAATACCTGACGCCACAAATGCTCTTTTGGCAGAATGGGTACAAATTCCCAAACACACACCCCAAAACCTTGCGGAATGCTTTCCCAGAGGAGCAAAGGCTTTTTTATCTGCAAAAAAGGGGCCAGATAATATTAATGCCTTTTGGTTTTTGAATAAAATGTCTGAGGGGCTCAAATAAGCATGATGGTCAGAAGCCAACAAATGTTTGGCCATATAGTGTTAATGTGCTATAAGCAGGTAAAAGGAGTATAATGGGTGGCAAGACTAGTCCTTGCTTGTTGCTAGCCTGGAAGTGACCTTTGGGCACTAGGCTCCACTTAAGGCATTTCTGGTTAAAGTTGGCTCTAGAGCATTTTCCAGGTCTGGAGCCATTGTCCTTGCTGCTTGCCTTGTCCCTAACTATTTCTGTGAGTAGGCCAATTGGACAGAGCACCATGAGCTAATTGTCATTTGTGTAACTTGAGTGCGTTTGAGTTCTTGAGTGTGTTTTTTTTTTTTTTTTTTTTAGCCTGGTGTCTGAGGGACTAAGCACCGGAGCCGTTATATATATATATATATATATATATATATTTGTGTATGTATGATCACATTCTGCATATGAGCTGGGGAAGGGTTAACAGCATTACACTGATCTTTCCAGTGAAAGGCTGTGGGGGGGGGTGTCAGGACAAGTCTAATAATTTGGAGAAGAACAAGCTAGGAAACTGACCAACTGCCAAGTGTGGTTAGTTTTTTTTTAATAGGAAAGCAGAGGGACTGGCAGGATCACCAGGGAGTTCACACAGGTAGCAATCAATACAAAGAGAACAGGATACTTTTTCATACAAGCACATGGTACAGCAGGCACATATCAGGAATGCGAAATGTTGGTTTTACATATTCTTTAAAGGGATAGTTCACCTTTAGCACAAAACTGCCTATGCAGATAAGGGGCATCTATAGATAATAAAAAATAAAAAATGCAGCTCTGACTAAAGTTGAATAAAGCCCTTGGTAAAGGTGTAGGCCATTTACATGACTGGAATACTCCTAGGATGTTGCTAGGTACTCCCAGGACGTTGCCAAGTGAGGCTTAGTCATCCTCCACCATCACAGGAGTGAGAGCTACTGAATCAGGGGAGAGAAATAGTATGTATGGGGTTTGAATCGGAGAAAAAGAGGTCACTGTTGTGATGGTGGAGGTGAGCAGTGACAACTAGGCCTCATTTAGCAATGTCCTGGGAGTACTTAGCAACGTCTTTGCAGTAAATGGCCTACACCTATAGCAAAGGGTATTATTCATCTTTAGTCAGAGCTGCACAGTTTGTTTTAATCTACAAACGCCCCTTACCTGCATAGGTAAAAGTGAACTATCGTTTTAAGCATGCTCCTGTGTCTTCTTCACCTTCAGTGTCTGTTTCTAACTTGCCTACAGGGGATTGGGTGTGGCTGGGTCTTAGAGTCAGTTATGTTCACTTTGACTGATTTCTGGGTCCCGTCAGTCACTCCCTGATGAGATGTTTGCAATCTTTTACCGTATCCTCGGATTTACAAGAGACCATTTCAACTCTTATTGATACAGCAAATACTACTCTGCTTCTGGAGAATGAGCCTGTTTCCAGTCTTGGATCTTTTAGTGTTGCCAAGAATTTTTCTGTACATCCACTCCTTGGGGTATTTCTCTATGGAGGATGAAGCATAGTGAGGTGGCTTGGATGCACCCGGAGTATTGCTAAATCTGTTCCCATTTTGAGAGAGGAATAAGGGGGGGGGGGAAGAGGGATAGATATCTATCTCAAAATTATAAACGCAACACTTTTGTTTTTGCCCCTTTTTGTCATGAGCTAAACGCAAAGATCTACAACTTTTTCTATGTACACAAAAGACCTATTTCTCAAATATTATTCATAAATCTGTCTGAGACCAGCCACCCGGACAGCTGCTGCAACAATTGGTTTGCATAACCAAAGATTTCTGCACAAACTCTCAAACTGTCTCAGAGAAGCTCATCTGCATGTTCGTTGTCCTCATCGGGGTCTCGACCTGACTGCAGTTCGTCGTCGTAATCGACTTGAGTGGGCAAATGCTCACATTTGATGTCGTCTAGCACTTTGGAGAGCTGTTCTCTTCATGAATGAATCCCGGTTTTCACTGTACAGGACAGATGGCAGACGGCGTGTATGGCATCCTGTGGGTGAGCGGTTTACTGATGTCAACGTTGTGGATCGAGTGGCCCATGGTGGCGGTGGGGTTATGGTGTGGGCAGGTGTATCCTATGGACAACGAACACAGGGGCTTTTTATTTGATGGCATTTTGAAAAATGCACAGAGATACTGTGACGAGATCCTGAGGCTCATTGTGCCATTCATCCACGACCATCGCCTCGTGTTGCAGCATGATAATGCACGGCCCCATGTTACAAGGATCTGTACACAATTCCTGGAAGCTGAAAACATCCCAGTTCTTCCATGGCCAGAATACTCACCGGACATGTCGCCCATTGAGCATGTTTGGGATGCTCTGGATCGGCGTATACGACAGCGTGTTCCAGTTCCTGCCAATATCCAGCAACTTCGCACAGCCATTGAAGAAGAATGGACCAACATTCCACAGGCCACAATCAACAACCTGATCAACTCTGTGTAAAGGAGATGTGCTGCACTGCGTGAGGCAAATGGTGGTCACACCAGATCACCAGATACTGACTGATTTTTGGACCCCCCCCCCCCAGTACAGTAAAACTGCACATTTTAGAGTGGTCTTTTATTGTGGCCAGCCTAAGGCACACTTGTACAGTAATCATGCTGTCTAATCAGCATCTTCATATGCTACACCTGTGAGCTGGATAGATTATCTCGGCAAAGGAGAAGTGCTTACTAGCACAGATTTAGACAGATTTGTGAACAATATTTGAGAGAAATGGGCCTTTTATGTACATAGAAAAAGTCGTAGATCTTTGCGTTCAGCTCGTGATAAATGGGGCAAACACAAAAGCCTTGTGTTATAGATGGATCTATCATCCCCCCTTTTTTTTTTTTTTTTTCTTATAAACCATTTTAAGGCCTCATGCACACGAGACGCTGTTAAACTCGCGTTCAGAGGCAGTTGGACACTTTTTTTTTCAACTGCCCCTGAACCCATTCAATGTTATCCTATGTGTCCATGTACACAGTCTAGTTTTTTGTCATTTTTAGGCAGTTGCGTTTAACCTTGTTTTTCCAGAAGTAAAAAAATGGGTTCAGACGCAAAAGTTTTCCATGTTTCAGACGCTAAACGCCGGTACCGCGTTTGCGTTTATAAGTGTTTTTTACAACCCGACTTTGGGGCCACATATCTCGGGGGCCTCTTGGAGCTAGGAACCCTAAATTAGGTATACTGACACAGTTTGACTAACCCTATAACATATCCAAATTTGGGCCTCCTAGCACTAAGGCCCTGAGATATGGGGCCCCAAATTCGGGTCACAAAATGTCATTCTCTGCTGCAGAAGTGCTTGACATTTTGCGACCCGACTTTGGGGCCCCATATCTTGGGGCCACTTAGAGCTAGGACCCCCAAATTTGGTGTACTAACACTATAAAATATCTAAATTTGGGGTTCCTAGCACTAAGTGGCCCTGAGATATGGGGTCCCAAATTTGGCTCACAAAATGTCATTCTCTGCTGCAGAAGTGCTTGACATTTTGCGACCTGACTTTGGAGCCCCGTATCTCGGGGCCACTTAGTGCTAGGAACCCCAAATTTGAATATGTTGTAGTGCTAGTTCCACTTTGTTAGCACACAAGGGGGTTTCTAGCACCAAGTGGCCCCGAGATATTGGGCCCCAAAGTTGGGTCGCAAAATTTCATTTTCTGCTCTGCAGACGCTTCTAGACGGAAACGCGGCATGCAAACGCGGCAAAACGGGCGTTTCTAAACGCTGGTTTCAGCTTTTAAAAACATGTGTTCAGCAGAGTTTGCACCGGCGTCTCGTGTGCATGAGGCCTAACAGGTAAGCCCCTAGACCTGTAGAGGGCGTCCTTAGATTCTAATTGTTGGTAAGCAGACTCCTTGAATGTATCTCAAAAACAATTTTCGATGGTGGGCTCTGACCTTTGCTCTAATTTGTCAAACTGTGGCAGAAGGGTTTAAAGCTGAACTCCGGGCAGAAAACGTTTTGCAATGTTGCTGGTGTTTTCCTACCTTGAGCAGTTATGTACTCCATTTGTTTCCCTATGTTGTAGGTTAAGAGAAAATGAATGTGCATTATTTAAATCGCAGGCTTCATTCCCTGTGAGTTCTGTTCTTTAAGACCGGTGACTGCTTCTCTCCCCAGCCCCAAAGCTACCGGTCTTGTAACTTCCCCATTGACATTCTGTGGGAGTGTAATGGGTGGGTCTTGGGAGTCTTGGACTCCTGGTCTGTACCTCCCACTCATAAGCATCACAACATAGCTCTGCCCTTAGCTCAAACCCAGCCCTGCTCTTCTCTTATCCCCACCTCCACTTATAGCTCATAACTCATCTCCACCATCATCACAGCCCCAGCTTTACCTGCACACCCTATCGTGGCTTCCTGCTTCTTCCATTGCACAATGGACAATATAGTTCTTTTTATACCTGCATGGGTGTGATGTGTGGCAATGCAGAACGTCCTCCCCTCAGAGTGGAAGCAGGGATTTTTTTTTCTCTAGCATACTTACGTCGCAGGGTCCTGAAAATCAAGGATTGCAAAAAAAAGTAAGACATTGATTTTAACAACTTGAGCCCCGGACCATTATGCTGCCTAAGGACCAGAGGTCTTTTTCCAATTTGGCACTGCGTCGCTTTAACTGCTAATTGCGCGGTCATGCAATGCTGTACCCAAACGAAATTTGCGTCCTTTTCTTCCCACAAATAGAGCTTTCTTTTGATGGTATTTGATCACCTCTGCGGTTTTTATTTTTTGCGCTATAAACGGAAAAAGACCGAAAATTTTGAAAAAAAATGATATTTTCTACTTTTTGTTATAAAAAAAATCCAATAAACTAAATTTTAGTCATACATTTAGGCCAAAATGTATTCGGCCACATGTCTTTGGTAAAAAAAATGTCAATAAGCGTATATTTATTGGTTTGCGCAAAAGTTATAGCGTCTACAAACTAGGGTACATTTTCTGGAATTTACACAGCTTTTAGTTTATGACTGCCTATGTCATTTCTTGAGGTGCTAAAATGGCAGGGCAGTACAAAACCCCCCCAAATGACCCCATTTTGGAAAGTAGACACCCCAAGGAAATTGCTGGGAGGCATGTTGAACCCATTGAATATTTATTTTTTTTGTCCCAAGTGATTGAAAAATGAGAAAAAAAAAAAAAAAAAAAAATATTTACAAAAAGTCGTCACTAAATGATATATTGCTCACACAGGCCATGGGCCTATGTGGAATTGCACCCCAAAATACATTTAGCTGCTTCTCCTGAGTATGGGGATACCACATGTGTGGGACTTTTTGGGAGCCTAGCCGCGTACGGGGCCCCGAAAACCAATCACCGCCTTCAGGATTTCTAAGGGTGTAAATTTTTGCTTTCACTCTTCACTGCCTATCACAGTTTCGGAGGCCATGGAATGCCCAGGTGGCACAAAACCCCCCAAAATGACCCCATTTTGGAAAGTAGACACCCCAAGCTATTTGCTGAGAGGCATATTGAGTCCATGGAATATTTTATATTTTGACACAAGTTGCGGGAAAGTGACACTTTTTTTTTTTTTTTTTTTTTTTTTTTCATAAAGTTGTCACTAAATGATATATTGCTCACACAGGCCATGGGCATATGTGGAATTGCACCCCAAAATACATTTAGCTGCTTCTCCTGAGTATGGGGATACCACATGTGTGGGACTTTTTGGGAGCCTAGCCGCGTACTGGACCCCAAAAACCAATCACTGCCTTCAGGATTTCTAAGGGTGAAAATTTTTGATTTCACTCTTTACTGCCTATCACAGTTTCGGAGGCCATGGAATGCCCAGGTGGCACAAAACCCCCCCAAATGACCCCATTTTGGAAAGTAGACACCCCAAGCTATTTGCTGAGAGGCATGGTGAGTATTTTGCAGCTCTCATTTGTTTTTGAAAATGAAGAAAGACAAGAAAAAACATTTTTTTTTTTCTTTTTTCAATTTTCAAAACTTTGTGACAAAAAGTGAGGTCTGCAAAATGCTCACTATACCTCTCAGCAAATAGCTTGGGGTGTCTACTTTCCAAAATGGGGTCATTTGGGGGGGTTTTGTGCCACCTGGGCATTCCATGGCCTCCGAAACTGTGATAGGCAGTGAAGAGTGAAATCAAAAATTCACGCCCTTAGAAAGCCTGAAGGCGGTGCTTGGTTTTCGGGGTCCCGTACGCGGCTAGGCTCCCAAAAAGTCTCACACATGTGGTATCCCCGTACTCAGGAGAAGCAGCAGAATGTATTTTGGGGTGTAATTTCATATATTTCCATGGCATGTTTGAGCAATATATCATTTAGTGACAACTTTGTGCAAAAAAAAAAAAAAAAAAAAAAATTTGTCTCTTTCCCGCAACTTGTGTCGCAATATAAAATATTCCATGGACTCGACATGCCTCTCAGCAAATAGCTTGGGGTGTCTACTTTCCAAAATGGGGTCATTTGGGGGGGTTTTGAACTGTCCTGGCATTTTATGCACAACATTTAGAAGCTTATGTCACACATCACCCACTCTTCTAACCACTTGAAGACAAAGCCCTTTCTGACACTTATTGTTTACATGAAAAAGTTTTTTTTTTTTGCAAAAAAATTACTTTGAACCCCCAAACATTATATATTTTTTTAAAGCAAATGCCCTACAGATTAAAATGGTGGGTGTTTCATTTTTTTTTTTCACACAGTAATTGCGCAGCGATTTTTCAAACGCATTTTTTGGGGAAAAAACACACTTTTTTTAATTTTAATGCACTAAAACACGCTATATTGCCCAAATGTTTGATGAAATAAAAAAGATGATCTCAGGCCGAGTACATGGATACCAAACATGACATGCTTTAAAATTGCGCACAAACGTGCAGTGGCAACAAAATAAATACATGTTTAAAAGCCTTCAAAAGCCTTTACAGGTTACCACTTTAGATTTACAGAGGAGGTCTACTGGAAAAATTACTGCACTCGATCTGGCCTTCGCGGTGATACCTCACATGCATGGTGCAATTGCTGTTTACGTTTGACGACAGACCGCCGCTTGCGTTCGCCTTAGCGCGAGAGCAGGGGGCGACAGGGGTGTTTTTTTTTTTTTTTTTTTTTTTTTTCTTTATTATTTTTTTGCTTTTTTAATCTTACTTTTAAACTGTTCCTTTCATATTTTTTTTTTTAATCATTTTTATTGTTATCTCGGGGAATGTAAATATCCCCTATGATAGCAATAGGTAGTGACAGGTACTCTTTTTTGAAAAAATTGTGGTCTATTAGACCCTAGATCTCTCCTCTGCCCTCAAAGCATCTGACCACACCAAGATCGGTGTGATAAAATGCTTCCCCAATTTCCCAATGGCGCTATTTACATCCGGCGAAATCTAAGTCATGAAATACTCGTAGCTTCCGGTTTCTTAGGCCATAGAGATGTTTGGAGCCACTCTGGTCTCTGATCAGCTCTATGGTCAGCTGGCTGAATCACCGGCTGCATTCTCAGGTTCCCTGTTGAGACAGGAGAGCCAGAGAAAAACACGGAAGACGGTGGGGGGGGGGGGGCATTCCCTCCCACGGCTTGTAAAAGCAGTCTAGAGGCTAATTAGCCGCTAGGATTGCTTTTACATGAAAGCCGACCGCTGGCTGAAAAGAATGATACCAAGATGATACCTAAACCTGCAGGCATCATTCTGGTATAACCACTCAAAGTCGTGAATGGCGTACCTGAAGACAAAAAAATGGTTAACAATGGTTAACAATAAAGCACAGTAAAGTGTAAATAATTACACACCTGAAAAACAAACATGATAAAACATAATAACAATAACAATAACAATAACAATCAATAACAATAACAATAACAATCAATAACAATAACAATAACAATAACAATAAAACATTGCAGAATAGAATACAGTAAAAAAGAGCAGAACAATAGAGAGAGAGAATAGAGAGAGAGAGAACAATAAAACAACAACTATTTTTTTTTATTTCATATTTTTTTTTTTTTTTTACACTTTTTTTTGTAACTAACTTTTATAACGGTAACCCGGTTCCAGGTTCGGGTCTCTCAAAATGCGATGGCATCTTGGGAGACCCTGTGAAAGTGTGCCTAGTCTGTGCAATGCTGTACCCTACGCTAATACTCAACTAGTGAATGGTAGCGTTCAAAACATTCACCAATGCAAAGACCAGGATTGTCAGGACAGGAGGGACAATAATAGCGGGTGTCACGCCTATATCCGCGCTTGCTGCAGACACGACATCTTTTTTGGGGGGTTCGCTGGGTAGGGGTACTCGGGAGGACATAAAAATGCCTCTCATGCAGCCGACTGCATTTGGTTGGGGATGTGAATGGGGGAAGTACGGGCGCTGCAGAAGCGGTGGGTTCCCAATTAGGATTGGCGAATGCAGCAGGAAGGGCACTATGGGCACGACGGGCCTGTGTTTGTCTTTTTGGTGGCAGCGGGACACTACTTGTGCTTGCCACCTCACCAGCTTGAACTGCACTTATGGGACTCGCCACGTCACCAAGTGTTACTGCAGTGCTGGTTTGACTACGACCGGGGTGTACTAGGCCGCTGGCGCTTGCCAGTTCACCAAAACACTACCAAAAAACTGTTAGCGATCGCAGGGATCAGGCCTGACTCTGCGAACGCTGCAGTTATGCGTTTAGTGTTTTGTAAGTGACAGTGATCGATCGATACCGCACTTGGGTGGGCTGGGCTGGGCCGGGCGGAGGGGCAAAACGCAGGTGCTAGCAGGTATCTGGGCTGATCCCGCTAACACTGCGTTTTTGGGAACCCTAAACTGCTGGTGACGCTAGTATAGATCTAATCGGATCAGATATTGATGCGATCAGATACTATACCACTAAGGGAGGTGTACAGTGCGTGCGTGGGTGTTAGCGGTACTGGCGCTAATCTGACGCTGCCTGGGGCTGGTGCTTGCCAGTTCACCAAAACGCTACAAAAAAAACTGTTAGCGATCGCAGGGATCAGGCCTGACTCTGCGAACGCTGCAGTTATGCGTTTAGTGTTTTGTAAGTGACAGTGATCGATCGATACTGCACTTGGGTGGGCTGGGCTGGGCCGGGCGGAGGGGCAAAACGCAGGTGCTAGCAGGTATCTGGGCTGATTCCGCTAACACTGCGTTTTTGGGAACCCTAAACTGCTGGGGACGCTAGTATAGATCTGATCGGATCAGATATTGATGCGTTCAGATACTATACCACTAAGGGAGGTGTACGGTGCGTGCGTGGGTGTTAGCGGTACTGGCGCTAACCTGACGCTGCCTGGGGCTGGTGCTTGCCAGTTCACCAAAACGCTACCAAAAAAACTGTTAGCGATCGCAGGGATCAGGCCTGACTCTGCGAACGCTGCAGTTATGCGTTTAGTGCCTTGTAAGTGACAGTGATCGATCGATACTGCACTTGGGTGGGCTGGGCGGAGGCACAAAACGCAGGTGCTAGCAGGTATCTGGGCTGATCCCGCTAACACTGCGTTTTTGGGAACCCTAAACTGCTGGGGACGCTAGTATAGATCTGATCGGATCAGATATTGATCCGTTCAGATACTATACCACTAAGGGAGGCGCATGCTGCGTGCGTGGGTGTTAGCGGTACTGGCGCTAATCTGACGCTGTCTGGGGCGACGCATATCACCGCCGGGCGATCAGGGGGCTAAACCTTTATTCGGTAATAAACGGCGGGTGCCCTGACACTATAAAAAATAAACAAACTAACCAGCGTCACCCGTATCGGTTATACGGTGATCAGTGGTGAAAGGGTTAACTAGGGGGCAATCAAGGGGTTAAAACATTTATTAGATAGTATATGGGGGTCCCTGACGCTATAAAACGCTGACGGCGAACCTAAATATTTACCTCACTAACTAGCGTCACCAGTGACACTAATACAGCGATCAGAAAAATGATCGCTTAGCGACACTGGTGACAGGGGGTGATCAAGGGGTTAAAACTTTATTAGGGGGGGTTAGGGGGGTACCCTAGACCTAAAGGGGGGTAATATACACTGTCCCAACACTGTCACTGTCACAAACTGACACTATGCAGTAATCAGAAAAAAAAAAAAAAAAAAAAAAAAAAAAACTGCTGGTGTCAGTTTGTGACAGGGGGGGGGGGGGTGATTGGGGGGGGATCGGGGGGCGATCGGGGGGGGGGATCGGGGTGATTTGTGTGCCTGGCATGTTCTACTGTGTGTGTGTGTAGTGTTGTGCACTCACATACTTGTCGTCTCTCCTCGGGCCGGAACGGAAAATACCGACCCGAGGGGAGATGACATCACTTCCTTTGCTGCTGTTTAGCATACAGCAGCAAAGGAGTGTTTTCATTGGCCGGCGGCGATCGCGAGGGGGGGGCCACGAACGGATGGTCTCCCCCTCATCACCGATCGCCGCTGGACAAACGACGACCGCCTCGGGCACCGGGGGGGGGTCCGATCGGACCCCCCACCCGCGGAAGGCAAATCACGTACATGTACGTGATTTTGCCTGTCCGTGCCACTTTGCCGACGTACATCGGCGTGAGGCGGTCGTCAAGTGGTTAAACTTTAGCAGTGTTTTTACAGCTGCTGGGGAGAGGATCTGAAGAAGATAAACTTGTAGAATTCTGGAGTTCAGCTTTAAATTCCTGGAAATCTTATTTATTTACAAAATTTTGTAACTGAATCTAAGATATTTTTTTTTTTTTTTGTCCTGTTTTAGTTTGCTTAGCAAAACATTAAAAACCTAGTGGTGATTATCACCAAAAAGCCCTATCTGTCTCAAAAATGATAAACATTTTGTTTGGGTAGAGCATTGCATAACTGCACAATTGTCATTCAAAGTATGATAGTACTGAAAGCAGAAAATTGGCCTCGGCAGGCAGCTGGTAAAAGTGTCCTGTATTGAAGTGGTTAACAGGGTAACATTGTGGAATCAGGTGAGTTGAGGATTACTGTCTTTGTTCAGGGAGGCTCTGGTCCTCCCTTGGGCTAGGTTCAGTGTGTATGATTAGCGCTGTGGAAACTCACCTGTTCCCGTTACCACCCGCACAAAAAAAATGCAGGAGCAGTGTGTGGGTGCCACTAATACTAATAGCACCCGCATGCACTGAAAATCACTCCGGCACTGGAAACCACACTGCACTTGTGGTTCCCATGCAAGCTTCGATTTTCTGAAATGCTGCAGGTACCTCTTTTTATTTATTTTTTTATTTCCCATTTAGACCAGGTGGATCGATTTCTATGAATGTCTGCCTTGCTTCTCCTTCCCATGTTGGTCCTCTAGTGTCAGGCTTAGTTTGCATGCTAATTTACCACCTGGTTTTGAGCCACCTTCAGTTGTTTGGCCTTTCTGTTGACTATTGAACTGCAGGCAGTCTCCAGTTTTCATATACTGTTGGGTTATACTGCCATCTACAGGAGGATTGGACATGGGCAAGCAGAAATTTATTTGATAGCCTAGGCCAGGGGTTGGCAACCTGCAGGCCGCTAAATGTCCGGCCTGTCAGTGCATGTGATGAATTTACATCAACCCTCCTTCCGCGGCTCGCCCGGGCTCTCCTGTCCCAACGGGAGACTCAAGAGACCAGTCAGCATGTCCGCCAGCTTGCCAGAGACCGGCTTCGAGTGGGTCTCGGATCTAGTAACCCGGAAGTGATGTCATGGCATTTCCGGTTTACAGAAGAGTCAACTTAAAGGTGCCACATTTAAAAAAATTAAAGCATTCAAAACGGCCAAACTTGACATTTTGAAATTTTTTTTTTTTTTAAGTGCTAATGAGGGATTTGGGGTCTTTTTTTATTATACTTTAAAAAAAAAAAAAAAAAAAGCGTCCCATCCCTCTGTGCTCGTGTGCAGAAGCGAACGCGTACGTAAGTCGCTACCACAAATGTAAACAGTGTTCAAACCGCACATGAGGTATCGCCGTGATCGTTAGAGAAGGTCTTGTGCTAGAATTGTTGCTCTAACTCTAAACTGGTAACCTCTAGAAAATTTTAAAGCGTTGCCTATGGAGATTTTGAGTACTGTAGTTTGTCGCTATTCCACGAGTGTGCGCAATTTTAAAGCATAACCTGGGGGGGGGCTATGTAATGTAAAGGGGTCCAGAGGTGCGGGGCTATGAAGATTATGTTCATTTATTAGCGGGTGAATGCACCCCTACATGCGTACATTGAATTCGGCCCTTAAGTGGAAAAAGGTTGCTGACCCCTGGCTTAGGATATCCCCTATTAGGGCCCTTTCACACTGGGGCGGTTTACGAGCGATATTGCGCTAATAATAGCACCTGCAAACCGACCCGAAACAGCCGCTGATGTCTCTCCAGTGTGAAAGCCCCGAGGCTTTCACACTGGAGAGACATCAGCGGCTGTTTCGGGTCGGTTTGCAGGTGCTATTATTAGCGCAATAGCGCCCGTCAGGCTTTCACACTGGAGCGGTGCACTGGCAGGACGGGAAAAAAAAGTCCTGCTAGCAGCATCTTCGGAGCGGTGAAGGAGCGGTGTGTATACTGCTCCTGCCCATTGAAATCAATGGGACAGCGCGGCTATACCGCCGGCAAAGCACCTCTGCACAGGCGCCTTGCGGTGGGTTTTTAACCCTTTCTCGGCCGCTAGCAGGGGGTAAAACCGCCCTGCTAGCGGCCGAATACCGACGGTAAAGCGCTGCTTACAATAGCGGCGTTTTACCGCCGCCCCCGCCCCAGTGTGAACGGGCCCTTAGAACCGGCATGCCTGGGTTTGTACCAAGAGCATGATCAAAAACCTAAAGAGGTGGAACCTGGCTCCCTCAATGGACCAAAGTAATCTAATGGGGGGAGTACAAAAAATAGTTTTTTTACTGTACACTCAGAAAATGGACAAAAAAAGTAAATAAATGCAGGCACTACATCTTAAGATTTCAAAGCTGCAATTTATTACATTTTTGTTCTTGAGATATATGATTGCAAAACACTATGTAATTTGTAATTTAAAAGGTATAGTAGATAGCGCTGTGTAAATAAACAATAAAACGTATAAATTCTAAAGTTCAGATATGGTTGCATCAGCTAAAACACTTTCCAGTATGAATATAAGTGACATTATCCACGTCCACTAATTCTATGTGGCAAATAAGTTTGGTTCCACCCATAATTGGTAAGCAACTCCTCATGCTGTTTTGACTTCAAGGCAAATGGTAAGTTAATAGGCGCAAGATGCACTTAAAGTGATACTAAACACACACTGTTTAATTTACATTGACCCTTCTATTTCTGTATGCAGATGATGGCACTGTTTAATTATTTTTATAAAAAAAAAAAAGAAAAAGAAAAATCTTTTTAGTTTCTTTTTCCTAATCGATATACAGCTGTTAAAGTACACGACACAGCTGATTCCCAAGCCTGTCTGCAGGGAAACATAAGTAAAGGAGCTTCTAGTCCTCTGCTGTTGGTCACGTTTTAAAAATAAAAAAACCTTTTGGAATAGAGTAAAAATTAAATATCAAACTGTTGTTAAATTGCCATACAATTCTTTATTTTTATTTTTTTGCACTAACCTAGTGTGGGTGGATTTCTGCCAGTCACAAGTTTTCATGCCCCCCCCCCCCAAGGCTGTTAGAATAAGAGGGAGGTGAAGCCTTCATTAATCTACATGTAATATCCCTCCCCTATTGTGTTTAGCTGCTAGTGGGCATGGAGAATGAGGGAGGGAGTGGGCTGTCATTTACCACTGTGTATAAGCCCAAATGTGACTATAGTCACATGGGCTGCTCAGATTTATAAGAAGAAAATGCTCAGCATAGAATCTCACTGAAAAGTGAGCATGTGCAAAGTTGCCACTGCAGCTACAAAATCCCTAGCTGAATTGGGGACATGAACAGAAGGGGGCGATGGCGAGCAGCAGGATCAACCCAAGTTTTTATGCAGAATACAGAAAACAAATCTCAGTGATGGAGTATGAGCTTGTAATACAGCATTTGATAGGGTTGTGTGCGTGTGTTTGTGTGGTGGTTTTTTTTTTTTTTTTTATGATGTGGGTTTAGTGACACTTTAACTGCTGGCCGATGATATCCACAAATCACTCCAAACTCGTCCAAAGTGATCCCTCTATGAACAGGACTTCAGTCAGCAGGAAATCAACAAGGTGCACAAAATGCCAACTAACATGGCAGTCACATGGTGAATTGTCACAAAATTGTCATCTTTACATTGTCTTGTTCATTTCTGTATTTCTGTTCGTTCATGTGTTTAAAATTAACTGTGAACCCAGGCTTGCAGTACTTAGGATTTGCTGCGTCAGCACCATCATTGTCAAGTAATTAACTATTGTTAGTCTTTTTCCTTTTTATTTTAAAATGTTCAGTATGTAAGATGTGGGTTTGTGTGTGTTGTGTTTTTTTTTTTTTTTTTTAATTCACTGTTGAATATAGTAAAAATATTTTGCTGTTGCCTTAAGAAGAGAGGAAATGTCCTGCAGTCAGGAAGAATCCTATCAGCAGGAATTTCTTGCCTCCTCCCTCCTTACCAGTTGGTAGATGTGGTGGCTGTATTAGTTCTCTTGCAGTTAGCACTTCTAAGAACAGTACTCAATGGCCACTTCCATGTTTCTATCGTGACAGATGTTCCTTTGAAAATGGAAGATGTCAGATCATCTATTTTTTGGAAAAGAAACAGAATCAATCAAAATTCTTCGCTATATTGATGCTGGAGCAGCTTTATCTCAGCCTAGCTTTATATTGGTGTACCCAGACCCTGCTGGACATTTGTGGGGCTAGCCTAGAAGTTACCTTCAGGCACTGGGTTCCACTTTTGGTTATACAGACCTAGCGTATGCTTTAATAATTCCAGGGAGAGTTAGTCTGTACCCTTTTGAGGGTGTTGTTATCTGTAATGTGGAATCCTGC
Organism: Lithobates clamitans; assembly: GCA_037952925.1. NCBI lineage: Eukaryota > Metazoa > Chordata > Amphibia > Anura > Ranidae > Lithobates > Lithobates clamitans. Next base: position 314,108 of record JBBGZY010001178.1, read on the forward strand.
AAGCCCATCATTTATTGGATGTACTTTCGTAGTCTCCCTTACCTCTGTCAGGTGAGGACAAGTCTCTGCCTTGTTTTCAGGTCTCTTTATAAAACCTGATAACGGCTTCCTGTGTGTCTCGGTGGACTGTAAGAAAGGGATTTTTCACAGAGTACAAATCCCATTTTTGATGTAGCCTGCTATCTATAGTTGCACAAATGAGCCCATACGCTATATAGCTGTCTTTTGTTAAAAGCCATGCTGGTTACGTGAGTTATGGATGGTGTTGCATCTGAGCTTTTCTTCAGGCTTTCCACTGGCTGGTTTTTCCATGTTTGGTGTTGCACAGTTTTTCTGCTGTAATGGCTGTGACAGGATGAGTTTGGTTTTTCAACCACCTACTGGTGCTGTCATGTATTTCAATTTTCCATATAATTGTACAGAGAATTAATTATATGGGGGAGGGAACATCGCTATAAACTACATCAAGGATTAGAATGGTCACAATAGTGGCTGCAACACTTGCGGTATCTCACAAGTGCGTACACCCCTTGCATGTTGGTAAATATTTTATCTTTTCATGTGACAACATTGAAGAAATTACATTTTGCTACAATGTAAAGTAGTGAGTGTCCAGCTTGTATAACAGTGTAAATTTGCTGTCCCCTCAAAATAACAACACACAGCCATTAATGTCTAAACTGCTGGCAACAAAAGTGAGAACACCCCTAAGTGAAAATGTCCAAATTGGGCCCAAAGTGTCAATATTTTGTGTAGCCACCGTTCTGTTCCAGCACTGCCTTAACCCTCTTGGCATGGAGTTCACCAGAGCTTCACAGGTTGCCACTGAAGTCCTCTTCCACTCCTCCATGACGACTTTACAGAGCTGGTGGATGTTGGCGACCTTTCGCTCCTCCACCTTCTGTTGGAGGATGCCCCACAGATGCTCAATAGGGTTTAGGTCTGGAGACATGCTTGGCCAGTCCATCACCTTTACCACGGAGGTGTGTTTTTGGGGTCGGTATGTTGGAATACTGCCCTTGCGGCCCAGTCTCCGAATGAAAGGGTTAATGCTCTGCTTCAGTATGTCACATGTTGGCATTCATGGTTGCCTCAGTGAACTGTAGCTCCCCAGTGCCGGCAGCACTCATGCAGCCCCAGACCATGACCCTCTCATGAACATGCTTGACTGTAGGCAAGACACACTTGTCTTTATACTCCTCACCTGGTTGCCGCCACACACGCTTGACCCCATCTGAACCAAATAAGTTTATCTTGGTCTCATCAGACCACAGGACATAGTTCCAGTAATCCATGTCCTTAGTCTGCTTGTCTTCAGCAAACTGTTTGCGGGCTTCCTTGTGCATCATCTTTAGGTAGAGGCTTCCTCCTGGGATGAAAGCCATGCAAACCAATTTGATGCAGTGTGCGCGGTATGGTCTGAGCACTGACAGGCTGACCCCCCCCCACCCCTTCAACCTCTGCAGGAATACTGGCAGCACTCAGACATCTATTTCTCAAAGACAACCTCTGGAGATGAAGCTGAGCACGTGCACTTAACTTCTTTGGTCGACCATTGAGAGGCCTGTTCTCAGTAGAAGCTGTCCTGTTAAACCGCTGTATGGTTTTGGCCACTGTGCTTTAGCTTAGTTTCAGGGTCTTGGCAATCTTCTTATAGCCTAGGCCATCTTTATGTAGAGCAACAATTCTTCTTTTTTTTTTTTTTTTTTTTCAGATCCTCAAAGTTCTTTGCCATGAAGTGCCATGTTGAACTTCCAGTGACCAGTATGAGAGAGTGAAAGCGATAACACCAAATTTAACACACCTGCTCCCCATTCACACCTGAGACCTTGTAACACTAACGAGTCACATGACACCAGGGAGGGAAAATGGCTAATTGGGCCAAATTTGGACATTTTCGCTTAGGGGTGTACTCACTTTTGTTGCCAGCGGTTTTGACTTTATTGGCTGTGTTATTTTGAGGGGACAGCAAATTTACACTGTTATACAGGCTAGAGACTCACTACTTTACATTGTAGCAAAGTGTCATTTGTTACATGAAAAGATATAATAAAATATTCACAAAAATATCAGGGGTGTACTCTTTTGTGAGAAACTGTAGCTCGGCCTACCTAAGCAGGGTTGAACAAATCTTGGTGGAAAGCTCATCTTGGAAAAAGCCCCTGATGATTAACCCCTTTAACCCCCGGAAGATTTGGCTGCTGAATGACCAGGCCATTTTTTGCGTTTCGGCACTGCATCGCTTTAACTGACAATTGCGCGGTTGTGCGACGCTGCACCCAAACAAAATTTATGTCTTTTTTTTTTCCCCACAAATAGAGCTTTCTTTTGGTGGTATTTGATCACCTCTGCGGTTTTTATTGTTTGCGTGATAAACAAAAAAAAGCTTCAATTTAAAAAAAAAAAAAAAAAAAAAAAGAAACCACAATGTTTTGTACTTTTTGCTATAGTATCCCCTTTTTGCTTAATAACATTTTTTTTTTCCTCAGTTTAGGCCGATATGTATTCTACATAATTTTAGTAAAAAAAAAAAATCGCAATAAGCGTTTGAGTGGTTTGCGCAAAAGTTATAGCGTCTACAAAATAGGGGATAGATATATTCTAGCATTCTTTATTCCCTTTTTTTTTTTTTTTATTGGTTACTGCGACATTATGGCGGACACTTGACACATTTTTGGGACCACTGACATTTATACAACGATCGGTGCTATAAAAATGCACTGATTACTGTAAAAATGTCACTGGCAGGGAAGGGGTTAACACTAGAGGGCGATCAAGGGGTTAACTGTGTTCCCTGCTAAGTGTTTCTAACTGAAGGGGGAGGGGACTGACTAGAGGAAATGACGGATCATGGTTCCTAGCTGATAGGAACTCTCGATCTGTCACTAATCTCAGAACAGGGAAGTGTGTGTTTACACACACTCGGCCCTGTTCTGCCTCTCGTGCTCGCGATCGCTCGTGGCTGGTGGTCATCGCGACTGTCGGGCACGAGCATCGGCACCCCTGCTGTGCAGTGTGCGCGCCTCCGACGGCATGCCTGCTCTCCCGATCCTGCGAGCCGACGTATAGCTATGACGGTTCGGATCGTGCTGACCTGCCACAGTAAAACGATGGCGGCTGGTCGTCAAGCGGTTAAAGCTGGACTAATGCTTTGGTAGGAACATTTTGTACGAACCTTCTCATTAGTCCCTTTGATGACTTGATTAATGTTGTTCAAAAGAACTTAAACATTTTGTTTTTGGAGTAAATGAATTTTCGTGAACAAAAATCTCATTCACTGTTAGAAATTAGTTTTTTAAGAAGAATTTTTCCATTGCTGCTCCACTTTTTTTTTTTTTTTAATTTTTTTTATTTTATTTATTTTTTACCCCACTAATAATTACTGGGGATCAAACCCTTGGCAATGCATATTGAGGGGGCGAGTGGCTCTGTTAAAGTGGTAGTAAACTCTCCTTATTTTCACCTACAGGTAAGCTTATAAACCCGTAGGTAAAATGTAAATGTGCACCATTTAGGAGACATTCTAGTGAGCAGCAATCGGTGATGTCACCGGCGCATGCGCTCTTAAGGAATGACATACTCCTTCAGAGCTGTGTTCCGTCGGCTGGGACTTCTATACGCAAGCTATTTAAGTCGCTGCAGTCTACGAACCCGGAAGGATGACTGGGTGAAGGTGGAAGCCTCTGCAGTGATCACGGCGTGCTGCTGAAGAGCACACTAGCACATTGTATTGCTTTGCAGGAAGAAACTTGGTAAACTGATTGAGCTGGCCTGATCACTGATAGCGGAGTACAGTGTGTCCTACTTTACCACAGATCAGATGGAAGGCTAGGCACATAATATAGAAACTGCAGCTACACATGTAGGGGGTTTACTAAAACTGGAAAGTGCAAAAACTGGTGCACCTCCTGCATAGAAACCAATCAGCTTCTAAGTTTTATTGTCAAAGCTTAAGCCCCGGTTCACACAGGGGCGACTTGTCAGGCGAATTAGCTGCCTGACAAGTGGCGTCCCGTTCTGTACTACCTAACCGTTCTAATAGGAGCGACGCGAGTCGCTCCGACTTAGAAAAAGGTTCCTGTACTATTTTTGGGGTGACTTCAGGCGACTTGCATTAACTTCTATACAGAAGTCGTTTTGCAAGTCGCCGCTGAAGTCGTGTGCAGGTCGCCTCTGTGAGTTGGCCTGCAAGTCGTGTTGCCCCTGTGTGAACTGGCAGTTACTGAAGTTTGTAGCTGATTGGATACCATGCACAGCTGCACCAGATTCTAAGTGCTCCACTTTTAGTAAATCTCCCCCATAGTCTTTAGTGCTTTGTATCAGGGATATAGTGGCTATTGTGACTTGTATACATTAGTAGAATTCTATTTAAATGTTTGTTTCTGGAACATTCATGTGATATTTTTTTTCTTCTAATCAGTGGGGTCAAATCTACTTTCTTGCAACCGCAGTGGTGGTAAGGTTTGAAGGAGCTGGATGATATTTTTGAACAGAGCGTTTCTAATTTTCTATGTGGTTTTCATTACGGAAAGTCCATTCTTTTAAAAATCTAATGTTACAAGCAAATTACATTTTTTGAAGTACTTTCAAATCACACTCCCCAAGTAATCAAATGTACTGAGAATTGACATACAAGGATTCATGGAGAATTGTCATATTAGTGCTCTGTGCAACATTGAATACCGCTTACAGCTGGAGAAGATTGGAAGAGAACTCTGCCTACATGATCGCCCCGAAGACATCTGGAAATCTTTGTATTGCGCAAAAAAGCTAACGGGAAAAACTGGGGGAGGTGTACAGAGTTGGGCTTTAAAAAAAAATATATATATATCCCCACAGAGGATGGGTAGAAAGAGGCCTCTAAGTGCATAAGATGCACCTTGATAACATATGTAAAGCTGTTCCAGTAGAATGCCCTCGGAACCCCTGAAACTCGGGCTCTCCAGGCTGCAACATTTATGTTTGCAATGGTACTGGGTTTGCCTATCTTACAATGCAAATTGGGCGTGTATCTCAACAGGTTGTCAAGACTGATATTGTGGGCACAAGCACAGCTTTGACATTTTGAAAAGGCAGAATGTGGCTAGTACATTGAACCTAAATGCTGTGGTCTCCAAGTGTACGCTGATGAACACCTTGCTGTTACTAGTTTTCAGTTAGGGTCATATTTCTACTTGTCACCTTTGGAAGCTGGTGTACTTTAACCACTTCAATACCAGGCACTTTCCCTCCTTCCTGCTCGGGACATTTTTTAGCTTTTAGCGCTGTTGTACTTTGAATGAGAATTGCGCGGTCATGCAACACTGTACCCAAACTAAATTTTTATAATTTTCTTCCCACAAATGGCTTTCTTTTTGGTGGTGTTTGATCACCTCTGCGGTTTTTAATTTTTTCTCATTATAAACGAAAAAAGATTGACAATTTTGAAATAAACAAACTGATGGGCCCTGATAGGCGGCAATGGATAGGCAGCACTGATGAGGAGCTAATGACAGGCATTACTGATGGGGCACTGATTGGCACTGTTGTGGGCACTGACAGCCGTTTATAAAGAGGGACAGGCTGGCAGGTAATGGGCACTGATTGGCACCTTTTGATGGGGGGCTGTGCTGATAATCAATGTGCTGATGATCAGTACAGACCCCCACCCCCCCTCTGACAGGGAGAGCCGATCCGCTCTCCCCGTCGGCGTGAACTGAGGAAACCATTTACCGGCACTTGGTTCACGCGATCAGCTATGATTGGTCACAGCAGATCACATGGTAAGAAGCCTCTGTCAGAGGATTCATACCACCATCGGATTTGCGGTGTGTCAGACTGGCACGCAGCACCTCCGATCACCGTGCTGCGCACCCTCGCGCGCCGGCTCTGTTATCCTGATCACATCATATGACGTCCGATTAGGATAACATAACCACTTTGCCGCTGTCATTTTGGTATATGTCGGGCGGCAAGTGGTGAAAGTATTGCTTATATAGAAATGGCATTTAAAAGGCCATAAGTATTTAATATGTTTTGTTACAATAGCTTAGGTAGTGCTCCATAGTCTGGTACATATTCCATCTTGTGTATGTAGACCTGTGTAGCATCAAAGTGGCCTTAAAAAAATATCTTTTGAAGATTTAAGCTTAATACATGCGTACTGAGATTCGTCCGGTTCCCACTGTACCACTAAGGACTGACTTCTGTCGAACAGTCATGCTGGACCACCAGCATTAGATCAGCCCTCAAAGCCAATGGCTGCAAATAACTGATCTGTGTATTCTGAACCCTTCCGAAATCCAAATAGAACAGAAGGGGAGATCCTGCATCAACATTGCTTGTGTTGATGTGGAGATCTGTCAGTTGAACGCGAAAAACAAAACTATGTATGTATACCAAGATTTAGGCTACTGTCAAAGATGCTGCCATTCACACGTTTCATTGATCTCCAGAGCTCTGAGGATCTTTGTGTCAGTGGCTGGGTTCGCACACCTTCATTAGCTATTAAGAGGGGTTCTTACTGCTGTAGTATTTCTGATCACCACGTTACACCTATCACTTTTCAGTGGTCTGACCTTTCCAGATGTTTGCAGCTCAGGCATTGTTTTCTATGATGATGGCAGGTGTGATATCTTCTAATTTGGAGCTTGGAAAAAAATTGAAGAGGAACTGCTCTCTTCTGCTGCAAAGCTCTAAAATAAAGGCCTGCTTGTAAGTCCACAGAACGTACAGCCTGTCACACAGTAATTTTAATGTGAAAATGAAAGTCTGCTTGAGTTTAGTTCAGACCTGACCTTTGTAAAGTCATCAGTACAAAGATATAACCAGTATCGCAAGCATTTCTATGCTGCTTTTTCTAGAAGCAGGCAAAGTCTGAAATCCATTGCTCAAGATAAAACGTTTACTTGCAAAATAAGCACAAGGAACCTTCAATGTAATGAGGTGTTTTTTTTTTTTATTATATATGATTCAGACTTCTAGCTCAGTAGAAGTCACAGGCTCTCATCAAGAGTGCCCCGCTTATGCCTCCCATTTTTTACCATCCATTTGTGGTATCTGTTACTACAGCTTTTATGAATGAAACGGGATCTATTAATGGAGGCGCTGTACTATCAATCATCCACCTGTCCTCCATTCATAAAAGCTGTAATAACGGTTATTATGAATAGAAGACTTGGGTAGAAAAGACGGGCATAGTCAGGTACTCATGATGAAAGGCTGCGACTGCTCCTCAGTTCTGTTGCTCCCTGCCACACCAGAAGATTACAGTGATGGTGGTGGGGGGGCATCGGAAGACTTTTACGGAACTATAAAGACAAAAACACATGAGACATATATCACATTGAAGGTAAATAATGTCCCTTGTGATTTTTATTATTTTTCCTTAGGTAAAACCACTTGAACCCCTGGAAGGTTTTGCCCCCTTCGTGACGAGGGCATTTTTTGCTTTTTGGCACTGGGCTACTTTAACTGTTAGTTGCTCTGTCATGCGACAATGTATGTAAATTGCATTTTCATCATATTTTATTTTTCCCCCACAAAAATAGAGCGGTGGTACTTGATCACCTCTGGGTTTTTTTTTTTTTTTGCTATATAATAAAGAAATACATTTTTGAAGAAATAAAAACCCCGTTATTTTCTACTTGAATTGCACTTACACTTACTACTCTGGAGGTGATCAGGTTTTTTTATATAATATATATTATTTTTTTTTTTCTTTACACTGTAATTGCTTGTTACAGTGATGATCACTGTCAGGGTCGGTTCACACTAGGACGACTTGGGATCCAACTTGTAAGCCCTCAAGTCGACCCAAGTCGCTTTACTGTGAGCTTTGCATTACAGTGAATGAGAGTGTTTTAATTGACACTACTGAAGTCGCTCCGACTTCAGAGCGTACTACTTGTACTACTTGGATCCGACTTGTAGGCGACCTGTACCCACAGAATTCAATGGAAGTCGCCTCCAAGTCGGATCTCCATCTACATTGAAGCGACTTTTACAGGGAAAAAAATTAGTTTGCCCAGGCAAACCCCTACCTCCCAGAGAGCTGTCCTGGAGGCGACTTGAAGTCGCGTTGTAATTTGCTTAAAGTCGCGTTGAAGCTGCGTTGAAGTCGCGCTGAAGTCGTGTTGTCTCTGTGTGAATCGAGCCTCATGGCAATCATTTTTAAATCGTCCAGAATGCCTTTCATTAACCACTTCAGCCCCGGAAAATGTTACCCCCTTCCTGACCAGAGCACTTTTTTCAATTTGGCACTGCGTCGTTTTAAATGACAATTGCGCGGTCATGCGACGCTGTACCCAAACAAGATTTGCATCTATTTTTTTCCCCACAAATAGAGCTTTCTTTTGGTGGTATTTTACTTGATTATCTCTGCGGTTTTTATTTTTTGTGCTTTAAACAAAAAAAGAGCGACAATTTTGAAAAATAAAAACAAATTTTTTACTTTTCACTATAATAAATATCCCCAAATTAAAAAACCAAAATCAATTTCTTTATCAGTTTAGGCCGATATGTATTCATCTACGTATTTTTGGTAAACAAAATTGCAATAAGCGTATATTGATTGGTTTGCGCAAAAGTTATAGCATCTACAAACTATTGAAAAGATTTATTGCTTTTTTTACTAGTAATGGCGGTGATCTGCGATATTATTTTTAAAATTTTTTTTTTTTGTGATATTGCGACGAACTGTTTCGGACACTTTTGAGACCACTGACATTTATACAGCGATCAGTGCTGTAAATATGCACTGATTTACTGTATTAATGTCACTGGCAGGGAAGGAGTTGACACTAGGGAGAGTGGTCAAGGGGTTAAGTGTGTGTTCTAACTGTATGGGGATAGGACTGACTAGGGGAGGAGACCTATATCGTTGTTCCTACTTAGTAGGAACAAACGACATGTCTTCTCTCCCCAGACAGAACAGGGATTCCTGTGTTTACACACACAAATCCCCGTTTTGTCTCCCGTGCACGCGATTGCTGGCCACGCGCATCTGGTTCACCACTGTGCAGCGGGCGTGCGCCCTCTGGCGGCTCTTAAAGGTGTGCCATTCTGCGCCCGTAAAAAGACGTGAGGTGGTCGGGAACCAGTTAATGACTAATTTACTATTGGAATGCTGTGATTGGACATGGCTAAACACAGGGTGCTGTAATTGGCTCAGGTCAAGCCTGGTAATGGGTTGCTTAAAAACTAGGCACTGGATTGTTGAAAGGTGGCGGAGTATAACTGTAGGTGTACTGTATACATTGGTTGTGAGGACTGTGCATATGGGAGTGAGGAAAAGTACTTGGTACCTCCTGAGTATGAAAAGTGTGCAACTTACTCCCCCCCCACCAACCCCCCCCCCCACTTCACATTGCTAGTGCGTAGTGATTACTGCTTAAAGAGGGAGTCCACCTAAACCGCCAAAAAAAAAAAATATTAAAAGCCAGCAGCTACAAATACTGCAGCTGCTGACTTTTAATAAATGGCCACTTACCTGTCCCAGGGTCCGGCGATGTCGGCAGGCGACGCCGAGAACCCGATCGGTTCTCGGCAGCTGCCGCCGCCATCCTAGGTGAAGGAATCAGGAAGTGAAGCATTGCGGCTTCACTTCCTGGTTCCCTACTGTGCATGCGCGAATTGCGCTGCGCATCGTAACTCGTCCCCGCTCTCTCCTGGGAGCTGTGTGTTTCCCAGGAGACAGCGCGGAGGGACAGGAAGAGGCATACAGTAAAAAATGCCGCGCTGGGACGATAAGATGAAGCAGCAGTAGACAGTGTGACAACACAAAATAACAATAATAAAAATAAACTGCGCTAAGTGTCCTTTACTAGATCAATCATTAGTGACATATACGTCTGAAATTAATGTTCAATGTTATAGTCCAAATATTCCTTTTGGCAAGAAAAAGCACTCCGGGTCATCCAAATGCTATAACATGCACATAAATGATTCACGATCCAGAGATCACGACAATGAATTGCCCTTACCAGAACGCCAGATATAGTGAGCGGATGGCTTAAACCCAGCCGGGGCCTTTAGGATAGGGACCGATCAACTCTATCAAAATACAGGTGTAGTTCCCTCAGTTCGATACCAACTCTCAGACTTTGCACTCATTGGGTTCTATGTCACACTGGGAGATTGATTGCTGTATCAGGAAATCATGTTAGTAGACAATAGTAGGCATATAGTGTAGTTTGGAGCGCCGGCCGGAAGCTCACAGACAACCCGTCCTACTGGAAACAACAGCAGCAATGGGAGGTGACGAGAACACGTCGCTCTGCCCTACGTTTCGTGATAGAGTGACATCATCCAGAGGCATAGACTCCCATGGGAGTCTATGCCGGAAGTGGGTGCAAATACCTGTCTTAGACAGGTATCTGCACCCCCCTCCCCCCTGAAACGTGCCAAATGTGACATCGGAGGGGGGGAGGGTTCCGAAAAGCAGAAGTTCCATTTTTGTGTGGAACTCCGCTTTAAGTTTGAAGCTCTGTCATGGGGGTAAGAAGGCATCCCCAGCCCAATTTAAAATGTTCCCTTTGGGATGCTAAGTTGTCAGTGCCCATGTAGCTTGGTCAAGGGTTCGAGAATTTGAAATCCCCGCTCTTTTCCCTCCTCTTTTGTACAGCACTTCTGGGACAGATCAGAGGGATTTTGATTGGTCAGCACCTGCACATTGAACTAATCGGGTCCATCATGGAATTGCTGAACAGAGAATAGCCTGGATTTCCAGTACCCAGGCTTCTGGACCAGCTGCGTGGGCACTGGCATCCCCGGAAGTATGAGTTCTGTAACTCATAACATCCATTTAGATAAATTTATTGATCTATGTATTGCACTTTAGAAGAGTTTTATTAAACAAACCTGATGGTTTCTCCTGCACACAGGTTTCCCTAATTGCGGTGGTGTGGCACATCTCTAGTAGTATTGTACTCCCATTTTTTTTTTTTATTAACCTTTGAGCTTCCTGTGTTAATGACTTTACAAAGTTCAGGTCTTGCAGAGTTATTCATATTCCGTTTCCTTTTCCAGTTACTATTTAACACAGAAAATATGTGAGCCTTTAAACCACCTGCATTAGATGCCTTTGGACTCGCCACTAGCTGTATTAGTGGTCTAGTCCAATATAGCAAATGTATAAATGTATAAGATATATGTGCAAATAGCACTAATACGGCTATGCAGTCTATCACTTTTACAGTTGCATTTCAATCTGTAATGGGAGAGGATTAAGTTTATTTTGTTGGCAAAATATCAGCATGGTCATAGCAGTAGTGGTCTGTGTAGCACCACTGTGGTGTGTGATATACAGATTCAGATTTGTGCAGCACAGTAATTTGGTCAAACCTATCCCGCCTCTTCATTGCCACTGCTGACATTTTCTCAGTCAACCAGGATTCCTGGGGTGCTAGGGGATCCTTGAGCTATCAGCAACTTCTTCCTCTGCAATTGGTAACCAGTGACAGCAATGGTCTTTTTAGCTATCTGTAAGTGCTTTCACACTGTGGCGATGCGTTGGCAGGATGTTAAAATAAACAAAAAAAAAAGTCCTGCAAGCAGCGTCTTTGGGGCGGTGGAGGAGCGGTGTATACACCACTCCCGCCCCATGAAATGAATGGCACCGCTGCTGAAGCGCCTGCAAAGCGATTCGGCAGGGGTGCTACATGGGTGCTATTAACGCTTTCCTCGGCCGAGCATTAAATGCGGCCCGCTAGCGGCCGAAAAGCACAGCTAAGACTGTAAAGCGCTGCTAAGACAGCCGCAATGCGAAAGGGCTCTAAAGGGGGCATTCTTCCCAGGCTGAAAGTTTTAGAATGCACAAAGGTAAAAAACCTGTGTACAGTAATGGTTGTCTGGCTGTCAATTGCAGCCAGACAACCAATCAGGAAAGAGAGGGGGCAGGCAGAGCCACTGCTCCATGTCTGAATGGTCATGCAGAGCCTGTGGCTTGGGACCTGCTTGGGTGCCCCCATTGCAAGCTGCTTGCTCTGGGGGCACTCAACAAGAGAGCTGGGCCAGGAGCGCTTGCGGGGAACCCGTGAAGGGGAGAATCAGGGCTGCTTTGTGCAAAATTGCTGCACAGAACAGGTTAGTATAAAATGTTTGTGTGTAAATTTTGTTTTTTATGTTTGCCATTTAATAGCACTTTAAATAGTTTGAGGCTTGGCTAGTGTGCTATAATAGTGACAAATACTTATGTTAGGAGGCTTGTGTGTGTGTGTGTTTTTTCTTGGAAGCTGTTTTTTCTTTGTTTTGTCACTGCTGGAGGGGTGCTGATACCCCCAGCAAAGCAATGTCTTTTGAGGCTTTGGCATGTCGAGGTTTTATATATAATTTAATGTAACAACAAGTTAGTTCTAGTGCTAATTAGTATAGTGCCTTTTTTAAAGTCCCACATTTGTGGTTCTTTATTTCTACATGTCTGTTAGGGATGTGGCACAGTTTACCTATTTGTGTCCACGGTAGCCACACCGTGCTGACATAAAAACTTCAATGAAATAGTTGTTAGGAGGAGTGTGTGTGTGTGTGTGTGTGTGTGTGTGTGTGTGTGTGTTTTGTTTTTTTTGTTTTTTTTTTCTTGGAAGCTGGTTTTCTGTTTTTGTCACTACTTTTTATAGCATAAATCTCATGTTTTGCTCTGTTTTAGTAAATGAAGCATGTTATATTAAGTAACAAAGTAATTTACTAAACATAACTAGCTGTTGAAATTCTGGTTTTACAGAAATCCCAGTGAAAATGCCTAGCTCAGAACACCCCATAGTCGTCACCGCATTGATTTGACAAGTGAGCAGACATAGCTGGGGAAGAATGCATGGTTGCTTCAGTTCTACAGTTGAGACTAGAGTTATTGTGTATCTGGTCAGATTTAAAGTAGCAATTGATCAATGTCAAACTTCTTGCTTTCAAACTGCCCATTTTTATACCTGACTTATTGCACAATTTAGTGTTTACATCATTTTGCGTTGGGCTGCCCAGCACATTCCCAAGACAAAGCAATTTGCAGTGCATAGCATGGGGATTGTGTTCCTCACCGTGCACACCAGCGGCCATACATTCGGCACAACTTGCTGGTTTTAATCCCTAAAGGGATTACATTTTTGTTTGCTAAATAAGTGTATACTAAACAAGTCCAATTTTTCACACCTGAAAAATGCTGTTTTCTTGTCAAATTTTGTTTATTGATTTTGAAAATATAAACATTGGTACAATTAACAAAATATTAATTACATTAAATGGTAGTATTAGTTGAATTTGCATATCAGATCTTAGTATTTCTTGTAGTTACAAGCAATGAAAGACTTGAATAGGCTATATGTTTTAGAAAGACTAAGGTGTTACAATCAATTTTAACAATTTTATATAATCAATTTTATGTAATAAATACTATTAATTACTACGAGATTGTTATTTTATAATAGGACATTAAAGCTTACTGTCTATTATTGTATTATAATTGAACATTATAAAAGTGAATGTTTCGCTACCATTTCGTTATGTAAAAATAAATAGAAGACAGGATAGAATAAGGAGAAAAGAAAACAATTAAAGGAAAGTAAAGATGAGAAGAAGGGAAAAACAAAGTGTGGATTAGTAGAGGTTTCCAGGGATTTCTTAGTAACAATATGTACATAGTATCTTTTTTATCAGTTATTCAAAACAAAGTTTTATATAGTTACCAAGGTCTAAGGCTCCTTTCACACTGGGGCGGTGGGGGCATCGGCGGTACAACAGCGCTATTTTAAGTGCTGCTGTACCGTCGTTCTTGCAGCTGTATTCGGCCGCTAGCGGTGCGGTTTTAACCCCCGCTGGCGGCCGAAAAAGGGTTAAAATCACTCGTACAGTGCAGCTATAGCCGCAGCATTGCCGCTATATAGCCGCGCTGTCCCATTGATTTCAATGGGCAGGAGCGGTGAATACACCGCTAAAAAGAAGCGGTTTGCAGGACTTTTTTCACCGTCCTGCCAGCGCACCGCTTCAGTATGAAAGCCCTCGGGCTTTCACACTGAACAAACAGCGGAGGCTGTTTAGGGGCGGTTTTCAAGCGCTATTTTTAGCGCAATACCGCCTGCAAACCGCCCCAGTGTGAAAGGGGTCTTAGTAAAGAAGTGTCAAAATTAGGAGAAAGAAAGTGGGTCACCCAAGGACTCCAAATTTTCTCAAATTTAGGTATGTCATCGTTGGATATGGCATCTGTTTTCAAGAGGATCATGGCCTGATGTATTCTATTTGTAGTTTCAGAAAGCATTAATGATGAGAACTTCCACGCTTTGGTGATGGCCTGCTTTGCGGCTGTGGTAATTTGTAGAAGGATTTTAAAGTGTGTATAGGAGAGTATAGGAGATTTGGGAAAAATGCTGTTTTCAAACTTTTATATAGTTACATAGGTTGAACAAAGAGTCCATCTCGTTCAAGCAAGCAAGAAAAGAAGGGGGGGGGGGAGAAAAAAATCCTACAATTCCATATACACAATCCTATACCCACAGTTGATCCAGAGGAGGGGGGAGGGGGGAGCACAGCACAGCATGATCCATTTTGCTACATCCGAGGACAAAATTCCATATTTGGAGATGAGATCTCTTTTCCCCTAGATGTAAAGAGTGCCCCCTTGTCCTCTGTGATGACCTTAAAGTGAATAACTAAACTCTTAAGTCCACTATATGGACCACTTATGTATTTATACATGTTGCTCATATCCCCCTTAAAAGAGAAGTATAGGTTTGGGCTTTTTAATTTTTAATTTTTTTGATGAATACTTACCTAGGTAGATGCAGCATCAGTCTGATGCTGCATCTGTCCCCCGCCGCCTCTGCACTGAGAAGCGAGCGATCAAACACTGCTGATCGGGATTGCTGTTGATCGCTGATTGCTGCTGACAAGGGAAGACCGAGATCCTGTGTCTCTGCCAAGCAGGAACATGGATCTCTGTCTTCCCACAGTTAACCTCCCTGGCGGTATGATTCTTTCTGATTTTAGGTGCTGAAAGCGGTACAATTATTTTGCATGGAAATTTGGCGTTTTATATTGTAGGTCTGTAATTCTTAACAATAACGCACTTAAATCTGTCCAAACCAGAGTCTAGTAGATATCCTGGGTATGATAAAGTTTGAAACACAAAAACATAAATTATAATAAAAAAAAAAAAAAAAAAAAATTAAAAAAAATAAAAATAAATAGTAATAAAATAAATTTCCACACGATTCACTATCGCTCAATTCTGCAAGTGTTCTAATTTACTATCGCTGTTTTCTAGCTGGTCTAAAGCCATTTTTGACGTAAAGGGACACTTTTTGGTTGCTATGGACAATCTCCAGTTTCTAGGCAGAAAGAACAGTATATGTAATATAAAACTGCATGCAGGGCATGGGCCAAAGCACTGGGGACAAATGGGATGTGAAATGATTTCATACAGTACTGTAATCTGTAAGATTACAGTACTGTATGTGTTATGCTTTTTACATTTTTTTGAATTTGCCGCCAGACTCCGCCCCCGTGCGTCGCGACGCTCGCAGGGAACGGAGCCTGGCACGGAGAGGCTTCGGAACATGACACAGCCCGCGGACGCTGCGGGGGACATCGCAGGATCCTGGGGACAAGGTAAGTAAGAAGGCACCAGGATCCTGCGATGCAATCCTGAGTGGCTCGGGGTTACCGCTAATGGTGCAGAATTTTAACCCCGAGCCACACTCGGGAAAACCGCCAGGGAGGTTAAAGCATCCCCCACACAGTTAGAAAGCACTCCCTAGGGACACATTTGAACCCTTTGATTGGCCCTGATGTTAACCCCTTTCCTGCCAGTGTCATTAGTACAATGCCGGTGCATATGTTTAGCACTGATCACTGTATTGGTGTTGCTGGTCCCCAAAAGAGTGTCCCTTAGTGTCCGATTTTGTCTGCTGCAATGTCGCAGTCCCGCTATAAGTTGCTGATTGCCGCAATTACTAGTAAAAAAATTATAGAACTAAAAATTCCATAAAAATATCCCATAGTTTGTACATGCTATAACTTTTGCACAAACCAACCAATATACGCTTATTGGAGAAAAAATGTACTAAAAATATGTAGCAGAATACATATTTGCCTAAAATTGATGAAGACATTTTATTTATTTTTTTTGTTTTTTCAAAATTGTCGGTCTTTTTTTGTTTATAGCGCAAAAAAGACAAAACACAGAGGTCATCAAATACCGCCAAAAGAAAGCTCGATTTGTGAGGAAAAAAAGGACATAAATGTTGTTTGAACAGCGTCGCACGACCAAGCAATTGTCAGTTATCCACTTCCTGCCTGACATATAACAGAATGACGTCCAGCAGGAAGAGCTGCGATTGCACACCCTCAGGGGCGCGTGTCGATCGTTGTGGTGTGTCAGTCTGACACACCGCATCACCAATCTCAGTAATGAGCCTCTGACGTATGCTCTTTATCATGTGATCAGCTGTGTCCAATCACAGCTGTTTAGCAAAAAAAAAAAACACCTCAGTGGTAATTGCATACCACCAAAATAAAGCTCTTTGTGTCAACAAAATCATAAAAATGTTGTTTGGGTGCAGTGTTGCATGACCCCGTAAGTGCTGAAAATTTGGTTTGGGCAGGAAGGGGGGGGGGGGGGGAGTGCCCTGTATTGAAGTGGTTAAAGTAACGCAGTGCTGTATCGCAAAAAATGGCCTAGTCATGAAGGAGGGTAAATCTTCCGGAGGGCAAATTGTTAATTTACAGCCTATTTGAAGCCATTTCTGTCCACCTGTACTCAGTCCAGCATTGGCTGCAATAGTTGGGTTTCCGGATAGTGATAATGGTGAAACCTGATTTTAACATACTTGCAATGGCCACTTATAGTCCACACTAGAAGCGCATATGACAGTGTGCAGTTGCTCACTTGTGTTGTCTAATGCACATTCCATGCATTAGCATGCTAGAATGCCTTTAATTTTAATGGCACCGTAACTTTTATGCATTAAAGCGGTTGTAAACCGTGCTTGTGGGAAGAGAGAGAGAGGAAACCAAAAAAACAATAACCATACTAGCACAAAATGAAATGCCTTGGAACAAAGCCCTCCAGACCTGTCAAGTCGCTGCTGAGAGGGCTGACATGTTCCCCCTTTTTTCTTTCGGGTTTGCAAGCTCTGGCGCTGCGATTAGCTGGAGCTGCAATGACTTCACCCCTGCACATGTGCGCGGGAGCCTTCGGTTTCAGCATGAAGCTCTGGCAAGGTATGCCGGACCTTCAGAGCGCATGCGCCAGTGATGTCACTGGCTGCATGCAGGGTGAATATCTCCTAAACGGTGCACGTTTAGGGGATATTCATTTTACCTACAGGTGTATCTTATTATTGGCTTACCTGTAGGCAAAAATTACCAAGCGGAGTTCCACTTGTTTTTGTGTTTATTGAAAGTCAGCAGCTATAAAACACACACTTACCTGTCCTATGGTCCAGCGATGAGGCCGCCCGAACCCTCGCTCCTCTCCGCAGCTTCGACATCACTACTGTGGGCACCCGGCTGTGACGGCTTGCAGCTTCACAGCCGGGTGGGCACTGTGCATGCGCAAATCGCTCTGTGCATCCTTAATGGCCGGGCAATCTTCTGGGACCTGTGACGTGTCCCAGAAGATTGCTAGGAGGGAGGGGCTGCCTAGGCAGCCCATAGTGGAAGTGGAACCTGGGTACCTGTGAGAACCTGTGGCATGTCGAGGTCAGGATTTCTTAAAGCGGAAGTTCCACCTTTGGGTGGAACTCCACTTTAAGGCAATGCTTCTTTGTGGCACATGTGTTTTAGCAATGCAAGGTAAAGCACTACTGTGTGTTGTGGTATTCTGCATCAGAAAAAAATGTCCAATTAGTGCATGCTCTGTAAGGACAGACTGTGTGTTTTTGTTTTGTTTTTTTTTCCTTCCTTTTTTTGGTGTGTAGCTTGCAGCAGTAATTCCTGACGTTTTATGCTCTGTGCTACTACAGTGCCTTGAAAAAGTATTCACACCCCTTAAAATGTTCTACATTGTTATGTTAGTCATAAACGAAAAGTGGCACATAATTGTGAGGTGTAAGGAAAATGATAAATGGTTTTCAATATTTTTTACAAATCAATATCGGAAGTGTGGCGTGCATTTGTATTAAGCCCCCTTTTACTCTGATACCCCTAAAATACTAAAATCTAGTGGAACCAATTGCCTTCAGAAATCACCTAATTAGTAAATGGAGTCCACTTGTGCGTAATTTAATCTCTGTATAAATACAGGTGTTCTGTGAAACCCTCAGAGGTTTGTGAGAGGACCTTTAGTATACAAACAGCATTATGAAGGCTAAAGAACACACCAGGCAGGCCAGGGATAAAGTTGTGGAGAAGTTTAAAGCAGGGTTGGGATATTTTTTTAAAATTTTTTTATAACATAAGTATTGAACATATCACAGAGGACTGCTCAATCCATCATCCGAAAACGGAAAGAATATGGCACAACTGCAAACCTAGCAAGACATGACCGTCCATCTAAACTGACAGGCCGGGCAAGGAGAGCATTAATCAGAGAAGCAGCCAAGAGGTCCATGGTAACTCTGGAGGAGCTGCAGAGATCCACAGCTCAGGTGGGAGAATCTGTCCACAGGACAACTATTAGTCCTGTACTCCACAAATTTGGCCTTTGTGGAAGAGTGACAAGAAGAAAGTCATTGTTGAAAGAAAACCCAAAAGAAGTCCCAGTTGTAGTTTGCGAGAAGCCATGTGGTGGACATGGCTAACATTTGGAAGAAAGTGCTCTGGTCAAATGAGACCAAAATTGAACTTTTTGGTCTAAAAGCAAAACGCTATGTGTGGCAGAAAACTAACACTGCACATCACCCTGAACACACCATCCCCACCGTGAAACGTGGTGGTGGCAGCATCAAGTTGTGGGCATGCTTTTTCTTCAGCTGGTCAGAGTTGATGGTAAGATGGATGGAGCCAAATACAGAGCAATCTTAGAAGAAAACCTGCTGAAGTCTGCAAAAGTCTTGAGACTGGGGCAGAGGTTTACCTTCCAGCAGGACAACGACCCTAAGCATACAGCCAGACACACAATGGAATGGTTTAGATCAAAGCATATTCGTGTGTTAGAATGGCTCAGTGAAAGTCCAGACCTAAATCCAATTTAGACTCTGTGGCAAGACTTGAAAATTGCTGTTCAGATGCCCTCCATCCAATATGAAAGAACTTGGAACTATTTTGCAAAGAAGAATGGGCAAACATTTCACTCTCCTAGATGTGCAAAGCTGGTAGAGACATCCCCAAAGAGACTTGCAGCTGTAATTGCAGTGAAAGGTGGTTCTACAAAGTATTGACTCAGGGAGGCTGAATACAATATGCACTCCATACTTTTGTAAAACGTTTTGAAAATCATTTATTTTCCTTCCACTTCACAATTATGTGCCATTTTGTGTTGGTCTATCACATAAAATCCCAATAAAATACATTTAAGTTTTTGGTTGTAACATGACAAAATGTGGAAAATGTCAAGAGGGTATGAATACTTTTGATTGTGTTTTGTGTAGATTGTCTTTCAGTTTGTGCCTAATGCCAATTTTACAAAAATAAGTGTATGTGAAATTTTCTATATTGGGCTTTCTGCTGCAGTGAAGCAGAAAGAAAATACAATTACATTTTCCTGGCCTGTAGCTGTGTGGAAGTGGTGAATGTTCTTGAGATTCCACTATATAAAGACAGGATTTCAGAAGCTCAGATCTAGTGTGTTCTTGTGCATGCTCTGAAAAGCTAATGCAAAATTAAAAAGCAATAGATAATGTAGACCGTGAACTAACCTATGATAACCAGTTGGGTGGTCATGTTTCATTGACTTAACTAATGGTTGAATATTTATTGTAATGGATTACTTGTGTGTGTGGTGTGTGTGTGTGGTGTGTGTTGTTTTTTTTTTTTTTTTTTTTTTTTAAATTTCAGGTACTTTATATAGCGCCGGCAATGTACGCAGCGCTTTACATGTACATTCACATCAGTCCCTGCCCTCAAGGAGCTTACAAGCTATGGTCCCTAACTCACATTCATACATACTAGGGACAATTTAAACAGGATGCTATTAACCTACCAGCATGTCTTTAGAGTGTGGGAGGAAACCGGAGTACCCGCAGGAAACCCACGCAGGCACAGGGAGAACATGCAAACTCCAGGCAGGTAGTGTCGTGGTCAGGATTCAAACCAGAGACCCTTTTTGCTGCTAGATGAAAGTGCTAACCACTACACCACTGTGCTGCCCATGTTTTTAAATGATATTCGTTTAAATTGATACTAAACACATCTAGAGGAACTGCAGTCTGCTCATATAATTTTGTAATAAAAACATCTTTGCCATTTTGAAGCTTCCCTCCAACCACTTTGCATATTTTATATATGCTGTGATTCTGTACGTGCCAAATATGCTGCAGAAATCTCCCTCCACTGAGTCTGGCTGCATCCATTTTAAATGTGGGCAGCTGAATCTGCTGCCTCTTCACTTTCTGGTTTTACTCTGACATGCAGAGGCACACATCCAGCTCTGCAGCTCTCATTGGCCCTCTGACTCACCCCCCCCTCCCTTCCTGACAAACTCTCACGAGAGTCAGAGCTGTGCATGATGTCATAAGCCTAGGCTTTTTTACCAGAGAAGAAACAGAAAGTGGGCTGTATAGGGTATTAACTGGCAGAACAAAATGTTTTACTATCCAAAGTTAAAGGGCAGAAGATTTAATAGATGGAAAGAAGAAAAAATGACTGAAGTTCTGCTTTAATTTACATTATCCTTTCTGTATATGGATGATGGCACCATAATTATTTAAAAGTACTGTACCTTTTTTTTTTTTTTCCTAATTGATATACTTTACAGCTCATGACCCAGCTCTTTCCCAGTCTGTCTGCAGGGAACCTAAGCAGGAGGAGCTTCTTGTTCTCTGCAGCTGGTCTCATGTTAAAAAATAAAAAAAACAGGCTTTGGGACACAGAGTAAAAATATTAGTCAGTTTTAGATTGTCATACAAATGCATATACATTTGAAATTATTATTTTTTTATTTTATTTTTTGGCTATAATGTTGTGGGGGCGTATTTTCTGCCAATAATAGGCTGTGTTGCGCCCCTCCTGCCTCTATCTTAGAATAACAGGGAGGTGAAGCCTCCATCAGTTGAGATTTAATATCCAACCCATTGGGTTTAGCTGATTAGTGGGCATGGAGAAGGTGGGAGGGAGTGGGCTGCCATTTACCACTGTGCATATGCCCACATGTGTGACCGACCAAGGAAATAAATGCTTCTGTCCCTGCAGACTTCAAGGAGGATCCTTTTTTTTTTTTTTTTGTTTTTTTTTGTTTTTTTCTACATTACATATCTTTGCAGCAGAAGCTTGTTGAATTCGATGAATCCACTTAAAGTTCATTTTAGTGACATACTCCTGAACACCTTCATTTATAATTGGTAGCTGAATGCTCACATTCAGTTTGGAACGTATGTAGATATAGATAAGGCTCATCCTAGAAATTGATATCAGTTGCAGTGTGCTTTGCGGGTATTTGACACTCCCTGTCTATAGACACGATGTGGACTTGCCTGGCTTTGTGCCATTTGACTGTTTGAAAGCTGTTATCTCTGAGAGCTGTACAGGGGTATTCTGATCTGGGCTGTGAGATGTCTCACTACTTTATGTTGGATGCATTTTCTGTATACTGAGGAGAGGACAGAAAAAGATGTAATATATCCTTCCTTCCTTTTTTTTTTTTCTTTTTATACCTTAGAAATTATGGGGTTACAATTTTAAAGCGTATATAAACCCAAAAGCAAAAATATATTTGTATTGCAGCTTACAAATTTTTAGATGGTGGTGGCTGCATTCGTTGGCGTCTTTATTTTTATTTTCATCTTGCGGTATGGCTTGTGGGTGTGGGTGTTTTTTGTTTTTTTGTTTTTTTAGTATTTTTTCACCTTCCTGTTAAAGTGGAACTAAACCACAAAATTTAGTTGGGGTCTTGACTTGATGTGTGGCCCCCGGGACACCTAGTTCCCCTCATATACTACAAAATACTTGCCTTAGCTCCAACAGTCTGATGCCTGCGAGTTCACTTGCCAGCACATATTCTCCTCAGATTCTTTTGGACGCTGGTCTTCAGCCATCTTGATAGGCCAATGTGGGATGGCGTAACACATACACAGGAGTTCTGTCATCTCAGCAGACAGACACCGTGCCGGAATGTATGCTGAGCATGCGCAGCTCGGGGTACATTTTTAACCACTTGCCTACTTGGCACTTAAACCCACCTCCTGACCAGACCAATCTTCAGCTTTCGGTGCTCTCATACTTTGAATGACAATTACTCAGTCATGTAATACTGTACCCAATTAATTTTTTGTCCTTTTTTTCATACAAATAGAGCTTTCTTTTGGTGGTATTTGATCACCTCCTGGGTTTTTTATTTTTTGCACTATAAATGGAAAAAAGACCAAAAATTTTGAAAAAAAAAAAAAAGCATTTTTCTTTGTTTCTGTGATAAAATTTTGCAAATTATTAATTTTTCTTCATAAATTTTGGCCACAATTTATACTGCTACATATCTTTGGTAAAAATAACCCAAATTCGTGGATATTATTTGGTCTTTGTGAAAGTTAGAGAGTCTACAAGTTGTGGTGCAAATCATAATAAATTGATCACACCTGATATACTGGTGGCCTATCATTTCTTGCGACCCGAACAAGCCAGGAAAGTACAAATACCCCTCAAATTACCCCTTTTTTGAAAGTAGACATTCCAAGGTATTTAGTAAGATGCATGGTGAGGTTTTTGATGTTGTCATTTTTTCCCACAATTCTTTGCAATATGAAGATTATTTTTTTTCCACAAAATTGTCATTGTAATAGGTTATTTCTCTCACATGGCATGTATATACCACAAATGACACCCCATAATACGTTCTGCTACTCCTGAGTATTACGATACCACATGTGTGGGACTTTTCCACAGCCTAGCCACATAGAGAGGCCCAACATGCAGAGAGCACCATCACGTGTTCTAGGAGCATAAATTACACATCTAACTTGTCGACTACCTATTACACTTTTGAAGGCCCTGGAGCACCAGGACAATGATGCATGACACTGATGTGGTACTGATGACAGATGGCACTAATGTGTGGCACTGATGACAGATGGTACTTATTTGTGACACTGATGACAGATGGCACTGCGGACAGGTGGCGCTGATACGTGGCACTGGGCACAGATGGCGCTGACAGGTGGCACTGGGCACAGATGGCGCTGACAGGTGGCACTGGGACACTGCCAACACAGATTTCCCCTGATGCGCGCCTGCGGTGGCGCGCAGGGAGGATGTGAACAGGAAGACGTCCAGGGACGCCCTCCCAGCAATTGAGCGGCGCTCTGCAGCTGTCTTTCGGCTTTAGCGCGGGCGTGAGGTGGTTAAGGACAACTGTGAGCAGGCAGGTAGGGTTAATTTATTGCAGAATCTACAGCAAAGTAGACATGCAATGTCAACAGGCTGCCTGCTCTGTTTTTTTTAACAAGAGTTTTTAGTTCCGCTTTAACAGGGTGGTGGTTTTTTTTTTTTTTTTTTTTTTTTTTTTTTTTTTTTGTTCAGTTAGCTGGTTGAACAAGAAATACTGACTGACTGATCCCTGCATCAATACAACTATGTGTGAAGCCTGGATCTCTCCCGCTGAGCTATTGTATTCTAACAGCAGGCCCCCCGCTAGAATACACTGATCGGTGCTTGCAGTCATTGATTGAATGCTGATTTTCTAAAGACCGGCTTCTGTCGAACAGAGAAGAGTGCATGCAGACCGAAAGTCAGCCAATTCCTGCTGAACTGGCTGACTTTCAGTACATATGTACCTGGATTTAATCTTCTAGTATATTCTAAACTACCCATACCGCAGATTGACAGTGCTTTTTTCCAAAAATGTCCGTTCCTCCAGTGGAGTAGGGACGCCCTAAAGTCTAGTACACACGGGCCGAATGTCAGGCACATCGTCTGATTAAAAAAAAAAAAATCCAACATTCGGGCCCGTATGTGTGGCAGCTGGTCCGACAGGCTGGCCGTTCATACTAAAAAACCAGCAGCCGCCTGGCTCCCGATCAGCACTCTTAGCCAACGCTGAGAGCTCTGACCGAACTGTTCTGGGGGGGGCGGTCCCCCAGTCAGAACACAACAGCTCAGCAGGGGATATTGCTGTATTAACGTCCGATCATTAGTACAGTGACTCCGACTGGAGCTGTCGGGGTTTTTTTTTTTTTTTTTTTTTCCTTTGAACCCGCTGCGATTGAACGAAAAAAAATATTGATCTCGTGTACTAGGCTTAAAGCAGAAGTATAACCAAAGCTTATTTGGCTGTACTTCTCCTGTGGATTACAGGAGTGCAGTTCGTTCTGCACTCCTGTGACCCATTTTCAGCAGACAGTGGGCTGTCGGTTTACGTCGCAGAGCCAGTCCAGGCTGAGGCAAGATCAAGACCATAAGGTCAGATCTGCCCACATGCCTGGACCTGACCCGACCGCCCCCGCCCCCACCCCCACCACAGCTCAGCACTCCAGTAAGCGGGGGGGGGGGGGTCCTCTCTGCTCAGGAAGTCCTAAGAAGCGAGCGATCGACAGGGTTTGATCACTTGATTCTTAGTATTGGAGCCGGCAAGAGACAAAGAGACAGATGCTGCATCCACTTAGGTATGTATGTAGGGCTGAAACAATTAATCGACAACTAATCGATTATGAAATTAATCGATTACTATTTTCATAATCGATTAATCGGACAGTAACATAATGGGGTTAAAAAAACCTAAAATTAGCCCTTTATAGCACAAAAAGAGCAAATAATCGCTACTGTAAATCAAACTTTCACAGTTCTACAGTAAAAAAATGAACCCCTTACAGTAGTGATTATCTAAAGGGCTAATTTTATTTTTTTTAACCCCATTATGTTACTAAACGTCTTAGACCTGCTTCACATCTATGTGTTTTTTGGTGCTTTTTGCATAAACGCACTACAGTTCATTTACATGGTTTCCTATGGGACACATTCACATCTATGCTTTTTTCAGCCAAGTCAATTTTCAGACGAGAATATTCAGACGAAAAATCTTTGTACATTCGCTGAATGAAAGAATGAAAAAAAATTGATGTCTGAGTCTGATGATATTTACCAGATTCACCCTTTAATAGTATATATGCTCTAATAGTATATAAAGTATCTCTTCTAATAGTATATACAGTATATCTCTTCTACTTGTATATACAATAGATCTCCTCTAATAGTATATACAGTAGATCTCCTCTAATAGTATATACAGTAGATCTCTTCTAATTGTATATCTCTTCTAATTGTATATACTATATACTATACTATATACTACAGTATATCTCCTCTGTCTTATTCTCAGAGTGGATTAGAGCTTTTGCTCCCTAACCATAAAGTTAGTACCGTATATACTCGAGTATAAGTCGTTCCGAGTATAAGTCGAGGCCCTAATTTACCACAAAAAAATGGGAAAAACTTATTGACCAGAGTATAAGACGAGGGTGAGAAATGCACAGCTACTGTAAGTGGAAAAGAGGGTCAACAATGCCCATTTGCAGCCTCACTGTGCCCATTTGCATGCCTCACTGTGCCCATTTGCAGCCATAGGTCCCCCGAACTTCAAACTCAGTAGTTAAGTGTTCCTAGATGCCCCCTAGCTGCAGCCAAAATTTGGGGTCTCTGAACCCAAAGTGTCCCGAAATGACATTGCTACAGATGGACACAGTTGACCGAATTTGGGGCCCCGTATCTCGGGGCCACTTAGTGCTAGGAACCCTAAATTTGGTGTGCAAACCCAGTGGAACTAGCACCATAAAATTTTCAAAGCTGTTATTTCTAGAACCCAAGTGGCCCCGAGATACAGGACCCCAAATATTGGTTCAGAAAATGTCAAGCACTTTTCTACAGCAGAGAATGACATTTTCCGAACCTATTTTGGGGCCCCATATCTCGGGGCCACTTGGTTCTAGGAACCCCAGCTTTGAATATGTTATGGTACCAGGTCCACTTGGTTTGCACACCAAATTTGGGGTTCCTAGCACTAAGTGATCCTGAGATACAGGGCTCCAAAGTCGGTTCAGAAAATGTCAAGCACTTTTCTGCAGCAGAGAATGACATTTTCCGAACCGATTTTGGGGCCCCGTATCTCAGGGCCACTTAGTGCTAGGAACTCCAGCTTTGGATATGTTATGGTACCACTTGGTTTGTACACCAAATTTGGGGTTCCTAGCACTAAGTGACCCTGAGATACGGGGCCCCAAAGTCTGTTCGGAAAATGAAATTTTTTGCTGCAGAAAAGTGCTTGACTCCAGTATAAGTCGAGGGGGTCATTTTCAGCACAAAAAAAGGTGCTGAAAAATTCGACTTGTACTCGAGTATATACGGTAATTTATATTTACCACTGCATTGAGATATTTAGGAATAAATTTCCTTTTTTTTAAAACTTTAAATATTGAACTAAATTATACACCACACTGTTTTTTTAGGTTATTAACCGAATAATCGATTAATCGAAACAATAATCGGCCAACTAATCGATTATGAAAATAATCGTTAGTTGCAGCCCTATATGTATGATTGTGGAAAAAAAAATCCCATACTCTTCTTTTAGGACAGGAAGTGTGTTACTGGCTGACCATGTGAGAAAATGGGGGGGGGGGGGGGGGGGAGCCTAAAGAAAAGGAATACAGCCACCACATCTAAGAATTGGTAAGCAGCAATGTATTGGTTTAGTTATGCTTTAACCACTACCCGCCCGGCCTATAGCAGAATGACGGCCGGGCAGGGGTTCCATTATCCTGACTGGACGTCATATGACGTCTTTCAGGATAAAAGCCGGCGCGGTCTGACACACCGCAACACCGATCTCGGTAAAGAGTCTGACGGAGACTCTTTACCACGTGATCAGCCATGTCCAATAACGGCTGATCAGTGTAAACAGGAAGAGTCGTTAATTGGCTTTTCCTCACTAGCGTCTGACAGATGCAAGGAGAGCTGATCGGCGGCTCTCCTGACGGGGGGGTCTGCGCTGATTTTAAACGCAGCCCCACCGCTAATGCCCACAGAGGATGGCCACAAGGTATGCCACCCTGGTCAAGGGATGCCAATCATTGCCCATCAGCATGCCTGCCATTCCTGCCCATCAGTGTCGCCTTTCAGTGCCCATGAGTGAAGGAGAAAATTTACTACATTTTATAACAAACAAAAACTTCTTTCTTTCAAACTTTTGGGTCTTTTTTTGTTAGCAAAAAAACCCATAAAAAGCAGAGGTGATCAAATACCACCAAAAGAAAGCATTATTTGTGGGAACAAGATGATAAAAATTTTGTTTGGGTACAGTGTAGCATGACTGCGCAATTGTCATTTAAAAAGTGACAGAGCTGAAAATTGGCTTGGGCAGGAAGGGGAGGGGGGGGGGGGGAAATGCCTGGTATTGAAGTGGTTAAAGACTCCATTGTTGAAGGCCAGTCAGGAGAAAAAATTAGAAACGATTAGAGGAGAAGTCCAGCCTAAGCTTGTTTGGTTGAGCTTCTCCTATGGGTCACAGGAGTGCAATCCTACTTGCACTCCTGTGACTCGTTTTTAGCAGAGAGCGGTCTGAAGTGCGCTCTCTGACATCACTGGAATCAGTCCAGGCACCGTGTCATTGTGACAAAGTCTGGATCCGCCAGATGCCTGGATTGAGAGCCTGTCTCAGCCTCTCGGTAAGCCGCTGAGAGACTGAGACGGACGCTCCCTGCCCCTCCACAGCTCAGCGCTTGAATGAGCATGGGGGAGCAGAAAGGAGAGCTGCTGATAGTCAGCGGCTCTCCGCTCGGGGAGCTGAGAGAACCGAGCCATCGGCACTGTTCAGTGGCTCGGTTCTCAGTGCAGAGACGCCGGGGGACAGATGCAGCATCCACCTAGGTAAGTAAATGGGCTAAAAAAAAAAACTATACTTCTCTTTTAAAGTGCACGTCCACTTTTAAAACTAAAATCCCTGCATCCACAGGCATCCACATTCTAACACTAACCTATCTAGCCCTGTAAAGAAGAAATCGCTATACATACCTTTTTTTTGAAGCCGTTCCGATCTGGTCTCCAGCGGCAGAAGCCCTGCAGAGGGCACAGCCAATAACGGCTGTGAAATGAATGGGGAGTTACTATGGGGCTTCCGTTGTTGGATGTGTCCTCTGCACCCGCCTCCACAGAGAAACCGCAGCTGACCGCTCAGCGTAGGGTCAGATTGGCGCAGAAATAAGCTCTGTTACCGGCGCTCAGCTGATTTTTCTCCTGCCTTGTCTCTCCGACTCACAGCTGCAGTGGGCAGGGCTGAGCTCTCCTCACGTCAGCTGGGGAGGAGGGGGAGAGAGGAGGAGAGCGGAGATGCAGAACTCCGAGCCGCTGACAATCAGCTGAGCTGCGGGAGCTGAGCTCGTATAGGTACAGGTGTTTTTTTTTTTTTTTTTTTTTTTTTTTACATTGCACAGGCACATTTAGTATAATGCTGCAGAGAGGATGGCAGCATGTAATATGTGAAATGAGAGGGGGGGCGCGGGCACTGGTAGAGCAGAGACAGACGCAGAGGGGAAGAGGGAGGAGGAGGGGGGAGAAGGACACACAGATGGCAGGCTGCGGCATATGGAATCACGCAAACAGACCACGATGTCAGCAGCCATGATTATCGTGGTCTGTTTGGGGAGGGCATAGCTAGGCAGGATCAGCCAGGTATTTCAGGTGATAAGGCACAAGCACTGTGCTGTATAACATGCTTTAATGGAACAAGATCTTAAATTTCTTTTTTTTTTTTTTTTTTTGGGGTTAACAAACACTTTAAACACTACAATGCAGGCACCTAGTGCTGCTTTCACATACCTTAGCTGCAATCTTCCACAGCCTGGGAACCACCAATCCTAGACGACTGCTTCCTGCAAGTTTTGGCACTTTGTACAAGTGTTAGATGTGGGTCCTGATATCACTTGCCTCCCACACGTTTCTCTGTAAGAATGCTGTTCTCTTGAGATATGAAGAAGGCAAAATTGTGAAAAAATACCATTAAAGGTATTTTCAGGCATGTCTGCAGATGCCAAAGGCTATTGCTGGAGCCTTTCAGTACCATTGAACTACTAAGGCATTTCTTTTAAAGTGGCCCAGTTATCACTTGTAGACAAAGCCCATGCTGACAAGAACATGTTTTTCCATTGCCTTCAAACTTTTATAGTTTTGCAGATTAAACCCCTCTGCATTTCTGAGATTTTGGACATTAAAGTAGAACTATAGCAAGACTTTTTTTTTTTGGCCCCCATTTTTGGATGGAGCAAGGGAGGATTTAAGTGTGGTGTGTGTATGTATGTATGTATGTATGTATGTGTGTGTGTGTGTGTGTGTGTGTGTGTGTGTGTGTGTATATATATATATATATGTATGTATGTATGTATGTATGTATGTATGTATGTATGTGTATGTATGTGTATGTATGTGTATGTATGTGTATGTATGTATGTGTATATATATATATATATATATATATATATATATATATATATATATATATATATATATATATATATATATATATATATATATATATATATATATATATATATATATATATATATATATATATATATATATATATATATATATGTATGTATATATATATATATATATATATATATATATATATATATATATTCCTTCCTCCCTTGCTCTATCCAAAATGTGGGAATTTTTTTTGCAAATATCTATCTAATTTATGCGTGTCATTCTGCAATTCCGGGTAGGGGGCGTGCATCGCTTCTGCTTTGGTCATGGCAAAAGTCGATCAGCGGGTGCCGGCAGGCATCCATTGGCCGGCACCCGCTGACTGTTGAGAAGAGAGGCTGGTGGAACTTTGCATGTAAACCATGCAGAGCGCTGTTCTGACAGCAGGGATATGCTTTTCTTTCCTGCAAAGCATTGTTACTGCGGCCTCCCGGGCCGGGAAATTCAAATCCAGTTCCGTGACACAGTGGGAGATTGCCGCTCTGATCTGTGCACTAGTGAGGCTGCATCTCACAGGCACCGGGGAGGCTGCCTTGATCTGCAATCTGACCATCTCCTGTATCATGTCTGCTAGAGGTGCACTGAATGGAAATTTTGCTAATACTATTAGCAGTGTGTTTAAGTTTAAATAAGATTGCAGACATGATACAGGGACAGGAGATTGTTATTGTTTGTGCAGACCACTGCAGCACGTTATAACCTGACCAGCTATAGGGAAGATTGCCTTGTTTCATCAGGGCAGTGATGGGCAACGCTCCCTAGCTCAGTCCAATGCTGCTGGTGCAAATGAGGTTGTTGTATGTTTCTTTTGAGGTTATTACAGAGCAATATAACAGCTTTTCCAGCAGATATAAGGCAAAGTCATCCAATAAAGAACTTACTTTAAAGCACAATTGAAGACTTAGTAGTTTGTCTGTGTCTTTCATTCCCTGGTCACTTGTAGTGTGTGTGTGTGTGTGTGTGTGTGTGTGTGTGTGTGTTGAGATGAGTTTTAGAGCCCTTTCCCACAGACCTTCAGTTTTTCACATGGATCCAGGCTGAACCACAATGTGGGTCTATGAAAGGGTGGATGTATATGAGCATTTATAACCGCCTACATCCGAGTCAGTTTGTCTTGTCTGCTCAAAAAAAATGGGAAAGGTCTGCATTGTTTTCTGATTTTGTGAACATAGGCGGGCGTAAACTGATGTAAACCGAACTGGTGACAGATGTTAAAAAAACAATGGAGATTTATGTAACTCGGATCAGTACTTATCAGTTTTTTTTTTTTCTTAGCAAAAAATGTGACTGCACGGATGATGCCCGTGTGAAAGGGCACGTAACTTTTTTTTTTACTCTTTTAGAACTACGTATTTAGTCAACTGAAGCCATATATGAACCATATATTTTATAAATGTTCTCTATTTCTTCTGTTTCCTCAGGCAAGAGCAAAGAAGCAGAAATAAAAAGGATAAACAAGGAACTGGCTAACATTCGCTCAAAGTTTAAGGGTATGTGTATTCTTTATTCTTTCCAGATCCCATTGGATATCTGATTTCTTTCAATGGTGCCTTTTTCTGATCAATAGATGTTGGTCATGATTTTGTCCATTTCTGTGCAATGCTCTACACACCTAGTATGTCAGTAACCAAAATTTGTATTTTTTAATATTTAATGATGTGGAAATCTTAAAGCGGTAGCAAATTGCATTTGTTTAAGATGATAAAAAAAACACCTGTAAGGCAATTGCATAATGTTCTAGTATGCATCACATACTAGCACATTAAGAAATTCTTGCCTTGGAATAAAGCCTCCAGTGCTGTGGTTTTCACCGCTGCGAGGGCTGACCTCTTCCCTCCGCTCTTTCTTCCGAATTTGCGCGCTCCAGCTTTGTGATTGATTGTCCAAAGCCACAATATTGTCACTCCCGCCCATGGGCGTGGGAGCTCTCGGTTCCGGCACAAAGCTCTGAAGGTCCGGCAAGGTATGCCAGACTTTTCGAACGCATGTGCGAGTGATGTAACTGGCTGCATCCAGGGTCAATATCTCCTAAACAGTGCATGTTTTTAGGAGATATTTATTTTACCTATAGGTAAGCTTTATTATAGGCTTACCTGTAGGTAAAAATCACCAAGCAGGCTTTACTACCGCTTTAAGTGGACTTTCAGCCACAGCTCCCCTATAATAATATTATTATTATTATTATTATTATTATTATTATTATTATTATTATTATTATAATAAATAATATTATTATTATTATTATTATATTATTTATAATAATAATAATAATAATAATAAAAAAAATAATATTTTTATTAAGTATACTTCTCACCGGGAGGCGATGTCTGCACAATTTGGATACTCAACCAGCCACTAGATCCAGTGTTGTTCAGCTGATATCATTCTGTCATCAGACACTTCTCGGTCCCACGCTGCCATCTTACTTATGATGTCATCGAGAGGCCCACCAGCTATTCCGGGTTCAGCTGGTGGGGCTTTGCGATGACGCTCCGTAAGGCCGGCCCACCTCCTACTTGCTGAATGAAAGGCTATAGGATATGCATATCCCAGGTGGCCCAGCAAGCACTATGCATGTCATTCGCCTAGGCTAACAATGTGCATAGAGGAGTGGGGCAACACGTTTTGTAAAAAAAAAAAAAAAAAAAATTAATGGGGGAAATCTGAGGAAATCTGTTCTGGTAACTAAAAGTAAATTTCTAAAGTTTCCATGGGTCAGGAAATTTTAACGATTTTCTACTGATAGGTGAAGAACCTTTATCTACAAATCATGATTATAAAATAGGCTGTGGGTGTCCTCATCCCCATAATCAAATATGTGTATCTCTGCCATACACTGGACTATAATCTACTAGGGAATCCACAACCTATACACAAAATAGTTATAAAATCTTCTTTTATTATATTTTTCAAAGAGCTGTGTAACACGGGTATTACATCAATATCAATCAATCTTCCTGACAGGACACAGACTGCAAGAAAGAACAATTCAACAGCGTTCTTTAAATTTTTGTTACTCTTTCTAGAACTTAAATGGAAAGTTTTGGCTTTACATATACTTAGAATAGTTTAGTAAATACTATAATTACTTTTCTTGAATGACGTGTATGTGTGTGTATATACTCTCAGTAAAAAGTGAAAGAAGGGTCAGGAAATGTGATTGCATGGTTTCCAAAATAAAGAGAAAAAATCTGATATTAAAGCGATAGTAAACCGCCATAAAAAAATAAAATCGGACCCCATGCAGGTTTAAAGTTTTACTCGACCCAGGAACTTGCATTCTCTATTTCTGGTCTCCCACAGTACACAGAACATGGAAATACAATTATTTTAGTAAATATAAACTACTAAATACATTTTCTCGTCAGCAGTATATAGAAGTCTTGTCTTGTAGGAGGTGATTTCATTCTACTCCGACTGTCCTATGAGGCTGCAGGACCCCTGACCCTCTGTCTGGACTGTGCTGATTAGACCTGTGACAATCACATGCACCCTCCGAAGAAAAAAAACTCTAGCAATACACACCAAAGGAGGATTATCCCTTGGGTTCCACAGTGAGCATAACAAGCATGCTTTACTGCATATACAGACTGATTTTACTGTTGTGGGTTTAGTAACACTTTGTCATAATGTACTAATAAGTGTCAATGTGCTAATATGCGGCATATGACTGTACTTGGAGCCCTGTTACGGCTCCCCACTGCTTCCATCTTCTCCCAGTCTTTCTTTTGGGTTCACTGGCTCTGGCTGTATGAATGGCCAGGGCCATGATGACATCACTTTACTTCCACTTTAAAGTCTGTTAAATCCCAGCTCCTGTACGTCGGTCCGTGCAAGGAGGATAGCAGGCTCTGTCTGCCGGTGACCTGCGATCGCTGTGTACAGAGGCAGAATTGGGAACTACCTAATGTAAACAAGGCAAATTCCCCGTTCTGCCTAATATGTCAGATGTCAGATCTTCTGTTTCCAGTGATCGGGAACAGTGATCTGTCATGTCCCAGTGAGCCCACCTCCCCCCCCCCCCCCCTACAGTTAGAACATACCCTGGGAACACCCTTAACCCCTTGATCGCCCTCTAGTGTTAACCCCTTCCATGTCCGTGTTCTTTTTACATTGTAAAACATTCAATGTAATGTCACTGGTCCCCAGAAAGTGTCATTTGGGGTCAAATTTGTCCGCTGCAATGTCGCAGATCGCCGCCATTACTAGTAAAAACAATAAAATAAGTTTCTAAATCTATCCCATAGTTTGTAGACGAGATAACTTTTGCGTTTTTTTTATTCTATTCATTTTGAAATACCGTATATACTTGAGTATAAGTCGAGTTTTTCAGCACATTTTTTTTGTGTTGAAACTGCCCCCCTCGACTTATACTCGAGCCAAGCACTTTTCTGCAGCAAAAAATTTCATTTTCCGAACCGAATTTGCGGCCCTGTATCTCAGGGCCACTTGGTGCTAGGAACCCCAAATTTGGACTTATACTCGGATCGACTTATACTCGAGGATATACGGTATGTAGAAGAATACGTATCGTCCCAAACTGATGAATACATTTTTGTTTTTTATATATATATATATTTTTTTGGGGTATGTATTATAGCAGAAAGTAAAAGTTTTTTTTTTTTTTTCTTAAAAATTGTCGGTCTACTTTTTGCGCTATAAACAAAAAAACAAAACAAAACACAGAGGTGATCAAATGGCACCAAAAGAAAGCTCCTTTTGTGGAAAAAAAGACATCAATTTTGTTTGGTGTGTTGCACGACCGCGCAATTGTCAGTTAAAGCGACGCAGTGCCATATCGCAAAAAATGGCCTGGTCATTAAGGGGGCATTTCTTTCTGGGGCTGAAGTGGTTAAAGTACAGGTTAAGAAAAGACAGAGGTTGAAAATTTAAGGGTGTTTAGGATCACAGGATACCTTTTTTAAAAGAACAAGTGTGTTTTAAAGCGGAGTTCCACTCAAATTTTTAACTTAATCTTACCCCCTTCAGTTAATTGCATAGATTAATTGTTCAAATGCCGCACAAAAATTTTTTTTATCGCTGTAATTACCTTTATATTGTACTTTATTGTGGCACTTCCTGTCTCTCCTCCCATGGGAGTAGACGTGTTTATTGCCTTTCCCCGGCACCGCACTGTCTCCTGGGAGCTTAGTGTCAGGCTTCCCAAGATTCAGTGCGGAAACAATGATCATGCTTGTGAACAAGCTGTGAATGAACAGCATTCACCGTATCCAGGAAATCAATGCTTGTGGGCTTCACATGCCCACAAGCAAGATGGAAACAGCCAGCATCACATTTTTTAAGTTATTCTTCAGCACGAAAACAGACAGAGGCGGAATTATTACACCCAAACTGTGAGTATTATTTTGGGATTAGCAAAGTGTCTCAATGACCAAAAAAAAAAAAAAAAAAGATTGGTCGCCAGACTCCCGCTTTAATCACTTACCGACCGTGCTATAGCTGAATGAGAGCTACAGCGCAGCCGGCCAGTTCTGGGAGGGCATCATATCGTCCTGTGATCATTCGGGACACAACTGATCCGGGTAAAGGGACGTCTACACTGATAATCGGGGGCGGGGCAGTTCTGATGATCGGTGCAGTCCCATCAGTGCCGCCTGCTGGTGCCCTTCAGTAAAGGAGAAAATTTACCTGTTTGCAAAATTTTTGTTCTTTTTTCATTTAGCAAAAAATTAAACCCAGTGGTGAATAAATACCACCAAAAGAAAGTGGTTATTGTCATTCAAAGTGTGACAGCGTGGAAAGCTGAAAATTGGCCTGGGCACGAAGGGGGTAAAAGTGCCCAGTAGGCAAACGGTTATTAGTTCTAAGTTTCACTTAGGTGCTTGTCAATTGAATTACTAATGTAATGTATTTAAAAATCCTTATTGTTTTAAATGCTCTTAATTGCTGTAAAGAAAAAAACTTTCCACGTTCCCTTACTCATTTTATGCTGGCTTTTAAATTTTGGTTTGGGTTTTCTCTGAAGACCAAATAATCAATTTTACAAATTCAATTGAATGTGGTGTGTTTTTGCAATGAGCACACCTGTTCATTAAAACGGGTACAATAAATCACCTAGTTAATAGATTGTGTTTTTCAGCCAGGTATTAGAATTGGAAAGATGTTTAATCTGTTTTATTTTGCCCATGGAAAGATTGCTAATGACATATTGGGCACGGCATCTAGGAAACTGCAGAACTCCAGGGAATTTCTAGAACCTGTAAAAAGAAAATTTAAAAAACCGCTGCAAACCCGTTCTCAAAGAGACATGGCAGCGGAGAATGGCCAGCTTGTTTGGTTGATGGTGGTGCTGATAGCTTCACGGTCCGAAATTTGTGTATGTAAGTGCTAAAGGGGTATGACTAGATGCTAAAACTAAATTCTGGATGAACCCTGCCTCTAGTCCTAGTTCCCCTGCCCCTAGTCCTCCCTCCAGCCTTTTGCCAATCCAGAGAGAGATCGCCATTGAAGTTGTACTAATGCTTCTCAAAACCCCCTAAGGCAGTGGTTCTCAACCTGGGGGTCGGGACCCCTTGGGGGTCGAATGATGATTTGCCAGGGGTCACCAAATCCTTGGCTGTTCCTGAAGCCCTCACTGATCTCCCAGCCTTTTTGCGGTCGCCCAGCAGGGCTTTCCCTGGAGCCCGTGGCCGCCCACTCAACCTCTTCGCAGCCGCCCATTCAGTTCACGGCATGACTGGGGGGCAGTGACTAGAGGTCAGCTGACTGATGAGGAATGTGAAGTGGGTGGGGCTGGAGGAGACCCTGCCTCCTGATTTTGGCATAGGTGTCACTGCTATGAGACACCACAAATTTAGAGACACTGAAGCCGGAGACACAGTGAGTAACACTACCTGTGATTAGAGTTGCCATTAAAAGTCCCCACTACAGTTCTCAGATCAACAGATGACCTTCATCAAGGGCACCTAAGTTGGCTGATCAGAACTCCCCCCCAGCACTGCCACTCATCCCATTCCCCCCACCAAGGAGTAAGAGAAGAAATAAAAATAGAGAATACATGGAAGGGTGAGGAAAAGAGGGGGAGGAACAAAGAAAAAGGGGGACAAAGAATAAGAGAAAGAACAAGAAAGACTGCTAGAAGGAGGGATGGGGGAAAAAACCAAGAAATTAGGATAGAGAGAGATAAAAGGGAAAGAAAGGAGAACATAGAGAAAGAGTAGTACATCCTAAAATGTACCATAAGGGATTTTAATACTGTATGAGTGAAAGGGACTCAGGAAGCGCTAAATGTCCGTGGGTTAGGGGCGCAAATTACTTGTCTTGCCTTGGGTGCTGACAACCAACGCTACGAAAATAATTTTACTGTTAGGGGTCCCCACAACTTGGGAAATTTTATCAAGGGGTCACGGCACTAGAGAGGTTGAGAACCACTGCCCTAAGGCCTTTTTCACTGGCACTCTCCTGGGTTTAGCTTTTCTATATGGAGGAGAAGTTGACTGGTTAGTATAAACAATTTTATGCTTCCCAGATCATTTTTATCTGCGTTGTTCATGTTTCTAGGTGTATTTACATAATTTTAGTTGCATTTAGAATTCTTAATTTAAATCCTGGAGACGTGCAATTCTAATTTCTCAGAATGTGGCTAAAGTGACTGCACCTAAATACAGGTAAGCGCTCAGTGTGAATGGCAGAATGGAAACATCAATACATTAATCCAAATTTAGAAATGTTCTCCAAATGCATGTTTGACACTACTATTGTGAATGTGGCCTGAAACTGGGCCAATTATGATGAAGAGTTCATACTCCATCCTATGCATGAGGGCAGAGTGTAGGCCCAGGTTAAAGGTTTGGATAAATGCCTCTATGACTACAGAGGTGACATCTCGCTGGATTAGAGACAGGTAAGTATAAGATTGGCAGGGGGTGCTGGGAGCAGGAAGAAATGCTCTATAACTAACTGCACCAGAAGTGCAGTTACAATTTAATATGTAAAATGTCGGATCTCCCAACTTGAACTTTCAGCATACGGTGCTTCTGCAGGCACAGACACATGAACAGAGTGTTTTGGATCACTTTAATTATGCGAGTACCCACTACCGGACTGCCCAACACACAATGTTGAATGACTTTTCCTAAATGCTGCAGAGTTTTGTTTGCACTAATCTCTGCCTCCTTGTCCTACCCCTGCTGCAGCCAATGCAAATAACATCATTTCAAGCATTGTAGGAAGGTCTATGAACTTTTTTCTTTCATCACAGCAGTTCATACATGACCCTCTCTGCGCCTATTATATATAGGTTTGTGTAAAGTGTTTATTACAATGTGAGCATAACATTTCAGCTATTCGTTAAGACTGTAAAGCGGGATTGTCAAACTCAGTTTCATCGTGGGTTGTATCAACATTATGGTTGTCCTCATGGACTGTTTGTAAGACTGTATCTACTCTGTATCATATTAAATAATTGCCTTTTGCTTTATTATGGTGCGCTTCCTATTGAGCGTAGGGTTCAGGGGTGCGCTTCCTATTGAGCGTAGGATTCAGGGGTGCACTTCCTAGCGAAAGCTGGGTTTAGGGGTGCGCTTTCTAGAGAGTGCAGGGTTCAGGGGTGTGCAACACAGGTTGTCCACATGTCACCTCCACCACCCCCTCCCAAAGCTTCTCGCATCTCACCTACCTGGCCCAGGCTCTAGTACCAGTGTACTAGTCTATCAGTGTAGGCAAATTTGCCTCGCCTTGCAGGGAGATCATTGATTGACATCTGTCCCCACCGTGAGTGTGTGCAGGGATCTTTGAGAGTCGCTAGCTGCCAAGAACAAGTCTGTCCTTGTAAACACAGAAGGTTTTGTGTTTTTAAAGTTGACAGTGGGGAGCAGAGGGCGAGGGCTGGAAAATAGCCCTGAGTGCGAGGACCACATGAAATGGCCTGGCGGCCTGGATTCAGCCTGTGGGTCATATGTTTCACACATGTGCTGTAAAGAGTTTACTCCTAAGGTTTACACTATTCATAGTATTACATTTTTGGATGTCTTTACATTTTTGATGGCACCAATTTTTAGTAATTCATTTTGAAATCGTTAAAAAGGATTACTCTGAGCATGAGGTGGTTTGCAGCAAGTGGGTATTGGATTCGCCAACATTGTTGTAGATTTCTCAGTGCATGATCTCATAGGAACCAAACAATTAAAGCCAAACTCTAGGTATGATCTTAATTGCATAGTTACATTGGTTCAGCTTGTATACATGTTTTATATCCGATTGCTGTCATCTCCCAGGCTCTGTGCTGAGCAGCTGCCAGCTAGCACACTTCATACTGATCACAGGGGGTCACTCGCTGGTGGGCACATTCACAGAGCGCCTATTTTTCAGATTGGATCATAGCCCACCTAGTCTAATCCACAAACTAGGAAGATATTGGTGATCACTGTAGTAGTGTTGACTGCTACGGTGATTGTCAGTTTGCGCAGCAGTCCATTTGGATATGAAATGTGCATATTTACATTTGTTTAAAGTGGATGTAAGCCCTCGCATATACCCAGCAAAGTGAAGAGCCTCGGGGATTAAACCAATCTACCTACATAAGTTTTACATGTATATCTGCTGTCTTCATCTTTGTATACTATTTAGAAAGTTCAGATCCTGTTAGATGTTCTCTTCCTGTTCAGCACTGCAGTGAGGCCTGGGCACACAGCCAAGACAGCTGATTGGAGGGAAGGCACACACCCCCTCTCCTCATAGGTAGAGACTTTCAGCTCTGTTTGTTGAATAATCTATTTATAGGATCATCCCCAACACAAAACTCAGTCTGCTTTTATCATATATGACAGAGAACTTGTCAGCAGTTATCAGGCTGATAGAAGAACTGAGCAGGACAAAGCTAAGGGGACATTGGGAGTTATTTACTAAAGGCAAATCCACTTTGCACTACAAGTGTAAACTAAAGTGCAAAGTGCACTTGAAATTGCACTGAAAGTGCACTTGGAAGTGCAGTCGCTGTAGATCTGAGCGGGACATGCAAGGAAAATAAAGCATTTTAGCTTGCACATGATTGGATAATAAAATCAGCAGAGCTTCCCCTCATTCAGATCTACAGCGACTGCACTTTTGCACTTGTAGTGCAAAGTGGTTTTGCCTTTCTTAATAACCCCCATAGTGCTTTGAAGAGATAACAAAACACTGCATGAATTGGGTTTATATCCACTGTAAGCTGGACTAATGTGAGGCTTCATGCACACTAGTGTTTTTTTTTCTGCTCCTAGAAGCTAAATAGTGTTATCCTA
Organism: Lithobates clamitans; assembly: GCA_037952925.1. Taxonomy (NCBI): domain Eukaryota; kingdom Metazoa; phylum Chordata; class Amphibia; order Anura; family Ranidae; genus Lithobates; species Lithobates clamitans. The sequence goes on from JBBGZY010001178.1 coordinate 353,875, forward strand.
TGTGTCCATGCACACTTCATTAGGCTATTGGCATCAGCTTTCAGAAGCAGAAAAAAAATTGTTTTTTGAGCGCTTTTCCAGCAGAAAAAAACTCTGAATGCGCCTAACTGCTTCTAAATGCTACTTTTCTTTTGAGCTTATAAAAAACGCTAGTGTGCATGGAGTCCCTTCCTTCAATTAAGATCATACCTGGAGTGCAACTGTAATTTTGCTTCATTTAATATTAACCTTGATTATATAATTTTATTTTTTTAGATTTTTAGCCTAGCAATAACCAAATCTACTAGTGCAAGCCATATATCTACAGCTATTATTAAATGTTGCCATCACATTATATTTGGCAGAGATTATGTAGAATAAATTTAAATATGCAAGAAAAAAATGTAGCAGCTCAAGCCTTCCACTCCTTTCATTTTTTTTTTTTCAAATCCTTTTTCCCTTTCATGTCACCTGTTGCATGCTTGTGATCAGACGAGGAGCTGTATATACAGGAAGTGGAGGAGTTAATCCAACTCCAGAATAGCCGCATCATAATGTCGTGACAAAGAGATTCCGGCACCATAGCAACCAGGGAGGATGAGCAGTCAGACAAGCTGTAGTGTTTGCTCCTCTACCACTGTCAGAACAACCTCCTATTCTCTATAACGCCGTCCGCATACTTTGCACAGCCTTCCTATTTATGGCTTTTTAATACAAATAAAAATATACCTAGATAACTGCTTGTCTATGTAGGTGGTTAATGCTTTTGGATACATGCATGGATTATAATCTCTTTATCAGAGAGGAGTGTTTAAAGTGATAGTAAAGATTCCATTTTTTTTTTTTTTTCCTTGAAATAAAAATGATGTTGTACTTGCCTGCTCTTGTGTGCAATGATATTGTACAGAGCAGTCCCCTACCACCTCTTTTTCAGTCCCCTGCCGCCCGCCCGTCGGCACTGTCATAGACCCACACAGCGCTGGTAATCCACGTCCCCACTCTCTTCACAGGAGTTTGACTGACAGCAGCAGGAGCCTATGGCCTCTTTCACACTGGTGTTCACTCTAGATCCATCTGTCGTTTTATTTCAGGTGGATCCAGACTGAACCACAATGTATGTCTATGGGTGGGCGGAAGTAAATCGATCGTTTACATCAGCTTTCATTCGTGTTTGTTCAGGTCGGTGTTTGTCAACGCTACTACAGTGATCACCGATTTATCTCCCTGGTTTGTGGATTATACTAAGTGAATGGGTGGGCTGTACCAGCATGATCTCTACCTCATTCAGTCTGAAATGGGCGCGCAGCGAGTGACCCCCCCCCCTCCCCATGGTCGGTATGGAGTGGGCTAGCTGCTCAGCACCGAGCCTGGGGGTGACAGCAATCTGGAATAAAACATGTATACAAGCTGAACCAATGTAACTATGCAATTAGGATCATACCCAGAGTTTGGCTTTAATTGTTTCCTATTTCTTCCGCCTGTGGGCTCTAGAAAATGGCAGGAACTGGCTGCCGTTGGGATGAACAAACAACTGGAGAGGATTAAAATCTTTCCCCAATGTCTGCTGTTCTAGTAAGCTACTGATTGCTTTGCGGGATAATCTCAATTCAGTCCTACAAAAAGGCTTTGTATGCATCCTAAATGTATATTGCCTTTCCATAGGAATGAATGAATATTCTTCCAAATGTTAGTGAAAAAAGCGGGTGTTGGTGCAGTACAGGGGGGTGGTAACGCGTTTCAGAGACAAATTCCTCCTTTTGTTTTTTGTTTTTTTATACTAACTTTGAGCCTTGTATACACGAGCACCATAAGGGGACGCTTATGTTACTGCTGTCCTCTAAATTAAGTCTGGGGGATGATCATTCTGTTGAACCACATGACGAAGTACAGATTCGTTTTTGTGAAGCATGAAAGGATGAAAGGCTCCAGCATGTGTCCACATTGCAGTCTGTTGCCCCATCCATGAAAAAGTCAGATGTGCTCCCAAAATAAGCTAATTGTATAGAAATGTTGGATGCCCATCACCTTCCAGCACACGTGTACAGGACTTGTCCTCTATAAAAATTATTTAATTGGGCAGGGCTGGACATAAATAGTTCTATAGCAATAAGTAAATTTGTATAACTGTAATGAGTGCCTCCCACCCACCTTGACTTCAAAGTGTAGGAATTTATGAAGCCCAGAGCTGTGGCAGGATATTGGATTCACTGACCAAGTGTTTGAAGTAAGATGTTCTTGTCCATGTTTGCCTATTCACTTCCACACATGCTCTTACAGTGTGCTTTGGGCACTGATTTCCCTATTTACATGACTTTATTAATATGATTTTAAAACATTCATAAAGATGCAGTTTAGGAAAATAGTTGAGGCTTCATAAATCTGTTCTAGTAGGGTCTTCAGGGGTCGTAAGTAAAGTTTGAGAAAATCAGCAAAAAAGACTGCGTTCTTTGAGAATTGTTTTTTTTAGTGATAACATTGTGAGGGTTTTCAGGTCAGAGTTCTTTCAAACAGCTGAGGTAGTAGAAATCGGAGAAAACTGCAGAGAGGTTCCTTCGAAAATCAAAAACAGGAAACTGAGTCATCCTTCCTGTCCTTTTTTTTTTTTTTTTTTTTTTTTAAACATGAATCTGCAATTTTATGGTAATCGGCTTATTCCAGCACTTGACACATTTTGCTTTGAATCTAGGAGCCAGCTAAAAAAGTTGGGAGCCAGTTTTTTTATTTTTTTTTGTGAGGTGCTGAATGTAGGACATGGGATGCAGGGTACCAGAGAAGGGTGCAGGTCACTGCAGGGCATGGGGTGTACAGACATGTGGTACAGGGTACTGGAAAAGGGTGCAGAATGTGTGGTGCAGGGCATGGGGTACTGGAGAAGGGTGCAGGTCACTGCAAGACATGGGTTGCAGGCAAAGGGTACAGTGTGCAGAATGCAGGACATGTGGTGCAGGGCGCGGGGTTCAGGACAGTAATGCAATCGCCCACTACCCCTGTGTTATCCTGCATGTCCTGTGCATCTTCCCCAACAGTGTCTGTGCAAAGTGGATGCAGAGGGCAGCTGTGATTAGTAGATGTGATCTGTCTACCACACAAACTATACTCATATCATCGATCTACAGCTCGACCTCCTCCAGCAGCTTCTGCGGGTCACTTCTCACCGAATGCGCCATCCCTCCTTTTGGTTTGTGGTGCTCAGATGCAGTGTAGTTCTGCTTTAAACTAGGTTTATACATGGATGTGACAGTGCTTGTTTATCTCCGAGACAAATATTGTAGCAAGTATGGTGTTATTTTGTATGATGTGTAATTGGCTCTGTTGGGAAGATTTGTGGGTGTAATACCGAATTCACAGCACTGACAGGCGTCCTGAGACCTGGGGAGATTTGCATGGTTCTATGAATCAAGTCAGCATATTCCTTACTTATTTGCTAAGCTGACCTCTCCCTACTGCTCGGGTGTGAATCTGCACCGTCATCAGGCCAGATTTAGCAGCGTTTCACTTTTTCATTCAAAGTGTGAAAACTTTTTTCAAATTTAAATGTTTGTCTTGGCACCATTGACTTGTTACATTACATGTGTTTATTATCTTCACTGACTCATCCCAGCTGCTTTAAATACAGTATATACACAAATGAGTTGTCTGTTTTGGTTCATTTGCATTTATTTTACTGGTATACCCTTTTGATTCCATATGTTCTGACATGTGGCATGCTATGTGTATATTCTATTAAGTGTGTTTATATGTATGTATGTGTATGTATGTATGTATGTATATGTGTGTGTGTATGTATATGTATATATATATATTGTATGTATATATATATATTGTATGTATATATATATATATATATTGTATGTATATAATATATACCTGTATGTGTGTGTGTGTATATATATGTATGTGTGTGTGTGTATATATATATATATATATATATATATATATATATATATATATATATATATATATATATATATATATACACACACACACACCCCGGTGTGTGTGTGTGTGTGTATATATGTATATATATATATATATATATATATATGTATGTATGTGTGTGTATATATATATATATATATATATATATTGTGTGTGTATTTACTTTTCCAGGGGACAGCTCAAAATTTGGGATTTTCTTTTACTTTCCCTTCTTTTTAATTATAATGGTAAATGGGACATATAGGGGGAATCTCCCTAACTGGGACAGAGCAAACCACTCTCTCAGGTGTTCTAATCCACCTCCCCTCTATCCAAAAAAAAAAAAAAAAATGTTGCCTTTAGTTATACTTTGACCACTTCCGGACCGGCTCACGATGATATACGTCGGCACTTTAAAGAGGGATATTGTTATGGCAGCAGCTAGCTGCCAAAACCTCGGCATCCTCTTCGGAAACGACATCAAAACATCACTTACGCCCATATATCTTAAAGGGACATTTTTTTTTTTTTTTTAAATTCCATTTTAGTGTAAATATGAGATCTGATGTCTTTTTGACCCCAGATCTTTTATTTAAGAGGTCCTATCATGCTTTTTTTTTTTTTTTTGTTCGATTACACGGGATGTTTACATGCCTTGTAATGGGAATAAAAGTGACACAATTTTTGTATTTTTTTTCTTTAACCACTTGCCGACCGCCTACCGCATATATACTGCGGCAGAATGGCACGGGCAGGCAAAATCACGTACCCATACGTGATCTGCCTCCCGCGGGTGGGGGGTCCGATCGGACCCCCCCCCGGTGCCATAGACGGTCGGCTCTCGTTCGCGGGCGATGGGAGGTGAGGGGGAGGCCATCCATTGATGGCCACCCCCTCCCGATCGCTCCCGGCGAATGAAAACGCTTCCTTTCCCTCTGTAATGTAAACAGAGGGAAAGGAAGTGATGTCATCTCTCCTCGAGCCGGTCTTTTCGTCCGGCGCAGAGGAGAGAAGACATCCAAGTAAGTGCACCAACACTACACTAACAGTAGAACACGCAGGCACACTTTTCACCCCCCTGTCACCCCCCGATCACCCCCCGATCACCCCCCTGTACCCCCTGTCACTCTGACACCAATAGCAGTGTTTTTTTTTTTTTTTGCATTGGTGTCAGTTTGTCAGTTATAAGTGTTAGGGCTGTTAGGTTAGCCCCCTTTAGGTCTAGGGTACCCCCCCTTAGGTCCAGGGTACCCCCTAACCCCCCCCTAATAAAAGTTAACCCCTTGATTACCCCCCGTCACCAGTGTTGCTAAGCGATCGTTTTTCTGATCGCTGTATTGGTGACACAGGTGACGCTAGTTAGGGAGGTGAGTATATAGGTTTGCTGTCAGTGTTTTATAGCGACAGGGACCCCCATATACTACCTGCTAAAGGTTTTAACCCCCTGATTGCCCCCTAGTTAACCCTTTCACCAGCGATCGCCGTATAAGTGTTACGGGTGACGCTGGTTAGATAGTTTGTTTTTTGTAGTTTATTATAGTTTATTACAGTTTATTATAGTTTATTATAGTTTTAGGGCACCCGCCGTTTATTACCTTATAAAGGTTTAACCCCCTAATTGCCCGGCGGTGATAGAAGTTAAGTTTTTAGGATCTGATAAGGTCTGCGTCGCCCCAGGCAGCGTCAGGTTAGCGCTAGTACCGCTAAAACCCACGCACGCAGCATACACCTCCCTTAGTACTATAGTATCTGAACATATCGATATCTGATCCGATCAGATCTATACTCCCCAGCAGTTTAGGGTTCCCTGAAACACAGTGTTAGCGGGATCAGCCCAGATACCTGCTAGCACCTGCGTTTTGCCCCTGCGCCCAGCCCAGCCCACCCAAGTGCAGTATCGATCGATAACTGACACTTACAAAACACTAAGCACACATAACTGCAGCGGTCGCAGAGTCAGGCCTGATCCCTGCGATCGCTAACAGTTTTTTGGTAGCGTTTTGATACAGTCGCTAACAGTCAGGAGCTTTTTTGCCTGTGAGTCTCACTAGTGTACCCCTAAATTTAGAGGCCAAAATGGCAAATCGAAGGTACACTAGTGAAGAGGCCTACAGGATTCTGAGTATGACAGATAGTGAAGAGGAAGTCACTCATCTGTCAAGTTCAGGCTCAGAATACGAACCTGTAGAGGACAGCGGCTCCATGACAGATAGCTCTGACGACGGAGTTGTGGTCCCTGCTAGGGTCAGGCGTACCAGACCCCGAACTTCTTCTGTCCTTGAAGTGCAAGAACCGCAGGGCTCTCGTATGGAGCAGAGAAGTACTAGTGCCGCTACTCCTTCTGGTGAACTGGCAAGCACCAGCGGCCTAGTACACCCTGGTCGTACATCCAGCACTGCAGTATCACGTGGTGACGTGGCGAGTCCCATAAGTGCAGTTCAAGCTGGCGAGGTGGCAAGCAGTAGTAGTGTCCCGCTGCCACCAAGAAGAAGACGAACACAGGCCCGTCGTGCCCATAGTGCCCTTCCTGCTGCATTCGCCAATCCGAATTGGGAACCTTCCACTTCTGCAGCACCCGTACTTCCCCCTTTCACTGGCCAACCCGGAATTCAGGTGGAAACAGTTGACTTTACGCCACTGGATTTTTATTCGCTGTTTTTCACCGAAGATCTCTATAGATCTATTGTGGACCAAAGCAATTTGTACGCTGGTCAATACATCGCCACTATGCCCCAGTCCACCCTTGCCAGAGATTGGAGACCAATTACGGTCTCCGAATTTAAGACCTTTCTGGGCCTTTCCCTCCTCATGGGCATAACCAAAAAGAGTGAGTTGCGGTCATATTGGTCCACTGACCCAATTCACCATATGCCCGTGTTCTCTGCCTCCATGGCCAGGGCACGATACGAGCAGATTTTGCGGTTTATGCACTTCAACGACAATGAACTCTGTCGTCCTCGTGGAGACCCTGCATACGATCGGCTCTACAAAATTCGGCCCCTCGTAAACCACTTCAACCAACGTTTTGCAGACTTGTTTACCCCCCATCAAGTTGTCTGCGTTGATGAGTCCCTGATTAAGTTTTCTGGCCGCTTGTCATTCAAACAGTACCTTCACAGCAAGCGTGCCAGATACGGGGTCAAGATGTATAAGCTCTGTGACAGGGCCACAGGCTATACATGTAGATTTATGGTTTACGAGGGAAAAGATAGTCGCGTAGAGCCGATAAACTGCCCTGACTACATAGGAAGCGCTGGCAAGATAGTGTGGGACTTGGTGTCACCCTTATTCGGAAAGGGGTACCACTTGTACGTGGACAATTATACGAGCGTGCCACTTTTTAGTCACTTGTTTGATCATCAGATTGGAGCATGTGGCACCGTGCGACCTAATCGCCGGGGCTTTCCCCAGCGGCTTGTAGAGTCCCGTCTTAGGCTGGGGGAGAGAGCCTGCTTGCAGTATAATAATTTGCTCGCTATGAAGTGGAGGGACAATAAGAATGTTTTCGTTCTTACCTCCCTTCATGCAGACACGACGACCCAAATTACTACGGCGACTGGTGTTGTGGAGAAACCCCTCTGTGTCCACGAATACAACCTTAATATGGGAGGGGTGGACCTCAACGACCAGTTGTTGGCGCCGTACTTAGTTGCCCGTAAGGCCAGACGCTGGTACAAAAAAGTGTCTGTTTACTTATTTCAATTGGCTTTGCTGAATGCTCATGTGCTATACAGAGCTTCAGGACGGACTGGATCCTTCCTTAAATTCCAGGAAGAGATCGTCAGAGCCCTTCTGTTTCCAGATGGTGCTCCACCTCACCTTCCCAATCCAAATGCAGTAAGCCGGCTGCATGGGAGGCATTTTCCTTATGTCCTCCAGAGTACCCCTACCCAACGAGCCCCCCAAAAAAGATGTCGTGTCTGCAGCAAGCGCGGATTTAGGCGTGACACCCGGTATTGTTGTCCCTCCTGTCCTGATAATCCTGGTCTATGCATTGGTGAATGTTTTGAACGCTACCATACACTAGTGGAGTATTAGCGTAGGGTTCAGCACGGCACAGACTAGGCACACTAACACAGGGTCTCCCAAGATGCCATCGCATTTTGAGAGACCCAAACCTGGTACAGTTACAGTTAAAAGTTAAAGTTACTAAAAAAAGTGTTAAAAAAAAAAAAAAAAAAATACAAAAAAAATAAAAAAATAAAAATACAAAAAAAATATAAAATAAAAAAACCAAAAATAGTTGTCGTTTTATTGTTCTCTCTCTCTATTCTCTCTCTATTGTTCTGCTCTTTTTTATTGTATTCTATACTGCAATGTTTTATTGTTATGTTTTTATCATGTTTGCTTTATAGGTATGCAATTTTTTTATACTTTTTTATTGTTAACCACTTTTTTGTTTTCAGGTACGCCATTCAGCTGCAGAGCGGATTTATTTATCTTGACAGCAACAGCGTTTGCTCCCACGATATATAAAGCCGTGACTCCAGCGCTGTCGGAGGTGATTTCACCACCACAGTTCCATACTTCAGCATATATGCCGAAGCAGTAGTGGGTGGAGGAGCAATTTGCTCCTGCCTTTTGCGGGAGGATGCCCCCATGCTTCGGCATATATATATTTTAGGTAGGCACAGGTTGCGTTAAATGTTTTATTTTTTACTATGTTTTTTTTGTATTTGCTTTGCAGGTATGGTAAGGTATACTGTTATACTGTAATGTTACTTTGTTTTTTTGTTAACCATCATTTGCTTAGCAGGTACGCCATTCAGTTGCAGCGCGGATTTATTTATCTTGACAGCAACAGCGTTTGCTCCCACGATATATAAAGCCGTGACTCCAGCGCTGTCGGAGGTGATTTCACCACCACAGTTCCATACTTCAGCATATATGCCGAAGCGTGGGGGCAGTAGTGGGTGGAGGAGCAATTTGCTCCTGCCTTTTGCGGGAGGATGCCCCCATGCTTCGGCATATATAAATGGTGCATGTATGCCCATCATTAGAAGTGGGCGGATGAAGGGAGGTATTCTAATGGTGGGCATACCCACCGATCAATATCTTTTTTTCGTTCAGCCCACAGGCTGCATGAAAAAAAAGTTTACAATACAAGGACCAGCAACGTACTGGTATGTTGCTGGACTTTGAGTGGTTATACCAGAATGATGCCTGCAGGTTTAGGTATCATCTTGGTATCATTCTTTTCAGCCAGCGGTCGGCTTTCATGTAAAAGCAATCCTAGCGGCTAATTAGCCTCTAGACTGCTTTTACAAGCAGTGGGAGGGATTTCCCCCCCCCCCCCACCGTCTTCCATGTTTTTCTCTGGCTCTCCTGTCCCAACAGGGAACCTGAGAATGCAGCCGGTGATTCGGCCAGCTGACCTTAGAGCTGATCAGAGACCAGAATGGCTCCAATCATCTCTATCGCCTAAGAAACCGGAAGCTACGAGCATTTCATGACTTAGATTTCGCCGGATGTAAACGGCGCCATTGGGAAATTGGGAAAGCATTTTATCACACCGATCTTGGTGTGGTCAGATACTTTGAGGGCAGAGGAGAGATCTAGGGTCTAATAGACCCCAATTTTTTCAAAAAAGAGTACCTGTCACTACCTATTGCTATCATAGGGGATATTTACATTCCCTGAGATAACAATAAAAAAGATAAAAAAAAAATAAAAATGAAAGGAACAGTTTAAAAATAAGATAAAAAATCAAAAAATTAATAAAAAAAAAAAAAAAAAAGCACCCCTGTCCCCCCCTGCTCTCGCGCAAAGGCGAACGCAAGCGTCGGTCTGGCGTCAAATGTAAACAGCAATTACCCCATGCATGTGAGGTATCGCCGCGAAGGTCAGATCGAGGGCAGTAATTTTAGCAGTAGACCTCCTCTGTAAATCTAAAGTGGTAACCTGTAAAGGCTTTTAAAGGCTTTTTAAAATGTATTTAGTTTTTCGCCACTGCACGTTTGTGCGCAATTTAAAAGCCTGTCATGTTTGGTATCCATGTACTCGGCCTAAGATCATCTTTTTTATTTCATCAAACATTTGGGCAATATAGTGTGTTTTAGTGCATTAAAATTTTAAAAAGTGTGTTTTTTCCCCAAAAAATGCGTTTGAAAAATCGCTGCGCAAATACTGTGTGAAAAAAAAAAATGAAACACCCACCATTTTAATCTGTAGGGCATTTGCTTTAAAAAAATATATAATGTTTGGGGGTTCAAAGTAATTTTCTTGCAAAAAAAAATTATTTTTTTATGTAAACAACAAGTGTCAGAAAGGGCTTTGTCTTCAAGTGCTTAGAAGAGTGGGTAATGTGTGACATAAGCTTCTAAATGTTGTGCATAAAATGCCAGGACAGTTCAAAACCCCCCCAAATGACCCCATTTTGGAAAGTAGACACCCCAAGCTATTTGCTGAGAGGCATGTCGAGTCCATGGAATATTTTATATTGTGACACAAGTTGCGGGAAAAAGACAAATTTTTTTTTTTTTTTTTTTTTTGCACAAAGTTGTCACTAAATGATATATTGCTCAAACATGCCATGGGAATATGTGAAATTACACCCCAAAATACATTCTGCTGCTTCTCCTGAGTACGGGGATACCACATGTGTGAGACTTTTTGGGAGCCTAGCCGCGCACGGGACCCCGAAAACCAAGCACCGCCTTCAGGCTTTCTAAGGGCGTAAATTTTTGATTTCACTCTTCACTGCCTATCACAGTTTCGGAGGCCATGGAATGCCCAGGTGGCACAAACCCCCCCCCAAATGACCCCATTTTGGAAAGTAGACACCCCAAGCTATTTGCTGAGAGGTATAGTGAGTATTTTGCAGACCTCACTTTTTGTCACAAAGTTTTGAAAATTGAAAAAAGAAAAAAAAATATGTTTTTGTTGTCTTTCTTCATTTTCAAAAACAAATGAGAGCTGCAAAATACTCACCATGCCTCTCAGCAAATAGCTTGGGGTGTCTACTTTCCAAAATGGGGTCATTTTGGGGGGTTTTGTGCTATCTTGGCATTTTATGGCCTTCAAAACTGTGATGGGTAGTGAGGAGTAAAATCAAAAATTAACGCTCTTAGAAATCCTGAAGGCGGTGATTGGATTTTGGGGCCCGTATGAAGCTAGGCTCCCAAAAAGTGCCACTCATGTGGTATCCCCATACTCAGGAAAAGTAGCAGAATGTATTTTGGGGTGTAATTCCACATATGCCCATGGCATGTTTGAGCAATATATCATTTAGTGACAACTTTGTGCAAAAAAAAAAAAAAAAAATTGTCACTTTCCCGCAACTTGTGTCAAAATATAAAATATTCCATGGACTCAACATGCCTCTCAGCAAATAGCTTGGGGTGTCTACTTTCCAAAATGGGGTCATTTGGGGGGGGTTTTGTGCCATCTTGGGATTTTATGGCCTTCAAAACTGTGATAGGTAGTAAGGAGTGAAATCAAGAATTTATGCCCTTAGAAATCCTGAAGGCGGTGCTTGGTTTTCGGGGCCCCGTACGCGGCTAGGCTCCCAAAAAGTCCCACACATGTGGTATCCCCGTACTCAGGAGAAGCAGCTAAATGTATTTTGGGGTGCAATTCCACATATGCCCATGGCCTGTGTGAGCAATATATCATTTAGTGACAATTTTGTGCAAAAAAAAAAAAAAATTGTCACATTCCCGCAACTTGTGTTAAAAAATAAAATATTCCATGGACTCAACATGCCTCTCAGCAAATAGCTTGGGGTGTCTACTTTCCAAAATGGGGTCATTTGGGGGGGTTTTGTGCCATCTTGGCATTTTATGGCCTTCAAAACCATGATAGGTAGTGAGGAGTGAAATCAAAAATTTATGCCCTTAGAAATCCTGAAGGCGGTGCTTGGTTTTCAGGGCCTCATACGCGGTTAGGCTCCCAAAAAGTCCCACACATGTGGTATCCCCGTACTCAGGAGAAGCAGCAGAATGTATTTTGGGGTGTAATTCCACATTTGCCCATGGCATGTTTGAGCAATATATCATTTAGTGACAACTTTGTGCAAAAAAAAAAAAAAAAAAAAAAAAAATGGTCACTTTCCCGCAACTTGTGTCAAAATATAAAATATTCCATGGACTCAACATGCCTCTCAGCAAATAGCTTGGGGTGTCTACTTTCCAAAATGGGGTCATTTGGGGGGGTTTTGTGCCATCTTGGCATTTTATGGCCTTCAAAACTGTGATAGGTAGTGAGGTGTGAAATCAAAAATTTATGCCCTTTGAAATCCTGAAGGTGGTGCTTGGTTTTCGGGGCCCCGTACGCGGCTAGGCTCCCAAAAAGTCCCACACATGTGGTATCCCCGTACTCAGGAGAAGCAGCTAAATGTATTTTGGGGTGCAATTCCACATATGCCCATGGCCTGTGTGAGCAATATATCATTTAGTGACAACTTTGTGCAAAAAAAAAAAAAATTGTCACATTCCCGCAACTTGTGTCAAAAAATAAAATATTCCATGGACTCGACATGCCTCTCAGCAAATAGCTTGGGGTGTCTACTTTCCAAAATGGGGTCATTTGGGGGGGTTTTGTGCCATCTTGGCATTTTATGGCCTTCAAAACTGTGATAGGTAGTGAGGTGTGAAATCAAAAATTTATGCCCTTTGAAATCCTGAAGGCGGTGCTTGGTTTTCGGGGCCCCGTACGCGGCTAGGCTCCCAAAAAGTCCGACACATGTGGTATCCCCGTACTCAGGAGAAGCAGCTAAATGTATTTTGGGGTGCAATTCCACATATGCGCATGGCCTGTGTGAGAAATATATCATTTAGTGACAACTTTTTGTAATTTTTTTTTTTTTTTTTTTTGTCATTATTCAATCACTTGGGACAAAAAAAAAAAATATTCAATGGGTTCAACATGCCTCTCAGCAATTTCCTTGGGGTGTCTACTTTCCAAAATGGGGTCATTTGTGGGGGTTTTGTACTGCCCTGCCATTTTAGCACCTCATGAAATGACATAGGCAGTCATAAAATAAAAGCTGTGTAAATTCCAGAAAATGTACCCTAGTTTGTAGACGCTATAACTTTTGCGCAAACCAATAAATATACGCTTATTGACATTTTTTTTACCAAAGACATGTGGCCGAATACATTTTGGCCTAAATGTATGACTAAAATTGAATTTATTGGATTTTTTTTATAACAAAAAGTAGAAAATATCATTTTTTTTCAAAATTTTCGGTCTTTTTCCGTTTATAGCGCAAAAAATAAAAACGGCAGAGGTGATCAAATACCATCAAAAGAAAGCTCTATTTGTGGGAAGAAAAGGACGCAAATTTCGTTTGGGTACACCATTGCATGACCGCGCAATTAACAGTTAAAGCGACGCAGTGCCGAATTGTAAAAAGTGCTCTGGTCAGGAAGGGGGTAAAACCTTCCGGGGCTGAAGTGGTTAAAAGAACAGTGTAAAAATAAAAAGTAACGCGCCACGTCCCTCCAAGCTCGCTTGCAGAAGCGAATGCATAAGTCAGTAGCTCCCGCATATGAAAACAGTGTTCAAACCACACATGTGAAGTATCGCTGCGATTGTTAAAGTGAGAGCAATAATTCTAGCCCTAGACCTCCTCTGTAACTCAAAACATGCAACCTGTAGAATTTTAAACGTCGCCTATGGAGATTTTTAAGGATAAAAGTTTGTTGCCATTCCACGAGCGGGCGCCGTTTTAAGTGTGACATGTTGGGTATCAATTTACTCGGAGTAACATTATCTTTCACAGTATAAAAAAAAAAATGGGCTAACCTTACTGTTGTCTTATTTTTTTAGTGCAAAAAAATGTATTTTTTCCAAAAAGTGCTCTTGTAAGACCGCTGCGCAAATACAGCGTGACAAAGTATTGCAACGACTGCCATTTTATTCTCTAGGGTGTTAGGAAAAAAAATATATAATGTTTGGGGTTCTAAGTAATTTTCTAGCAAAAAAAGAAAAGTTTAACTTGTAAACACCAAATCTCAGAAAGAGGCTCGGTCCTTAAGTGGTTAATGTAAAAAAAAAAACTTGCCTTTTTAGAACCACGTTAAGCACAGAATTTAATGACTCCTCCTTTTTGTCATATGTTAAAGGCCAACTGAACATACAGTTGAAGTCTGCTACCTTCTAGATGCATCAAAACAAAAGATGTGCAAAACCTTTAAGGAGTTGTAAAGGCAGAAGGTTTTTTTTTATCTTGATGCATTCTATGCATTAATATAAAAAGCCTTCTGTGTGTAGCAACCTCCCCAGCACCCCCTTATACTTACCTGAGCCCCATCTCTATCCAGCGATGTCCACGAGTCCCTCGGCTGTCCCTGACTTTCCCTCCTGATTGGCTGAGACATCAGCAGCGCCATTGGCTCCCGCGGCTGTCAATCAAAGTCAGTTAGCCAATCAGGAGAGAGGGGGCAGGGCCTGTATGGAAACAGAGCTGCAGCTTGGCTGGGGTGCCCCCATAGCAAGCTGCTTGCTGTGGGGGCCCTCAACAGGAGGGATGGGCCAGGAGCAGCAAAGAGGAACCCGAGAAGAGGAGGATCCAAGCTGCTCTGTGCAAATCCACTGCAACAGAGGATATAAGTACAACATGATTGTTTTGTTGTAAAAAAAAAAAAAAAAAAATAAGAGACTTTACAGTCACTTTAAAAGATAAAGTCACCTTTTGGAACATGCAGCATGTTCTGGTAGCTGCAGCCTCTCTCCCTCTTCCCCTCCCTGTTACTGCAAGCGGGGGATCTTCTCCCCATGCCTGCTGTCATTATTTGAGAACACAGGAGGTTGCTCGGCAAAAACTGTTGTCACAATCTTCACCTTAGCCAAAGTATTTTGCATTCATTGAGAAAAGCAGGCGCCCTCCTGTTTTTCAGTAAGCAGCAGGGCAGCTGCTTGGCACTGGACCCAGAAGCTAGTGGACAACACTGTAGTAGTGGTGCCTACTATAATGATTTCAGGCTTCCAGGGGAATCCCACAGGTATGGGACAATCACTTGCCCAAGCTGGAGCAATGTAAAAATTGCCATACCTCCAATTTGGCTTTAAACTAGAGGTTTAATTTGGGCTTTAAATGTTTAAAAAAAAATTTTTTAAAAATGACCCTAAACCGTTATTTTCCTTTTTAAATGAAGCAGAGTTTTGTGTGTGTGTGTGTGTGTGTGTGTGTGTGTGTGTGTGTGTGTGTGTTTATATTTTAAAACCAGATGTATTCATTGTGCATACTTGGTGGATCTTTGTAATGCAAATTTAATTTTTCTGAATTGATGTCCCTTTTTATTTTGCTTCCCTCCCATCCACAGGAGATAAAGCTTTGGATGGCTACAGCAAGAAGAAATATGTCTGCAAGCTGCTTTTTATCTTCTTACTTGGCCATGACATTGACTTTGGCCACATGGAGGCTGTGAATCTGCTCAGTTCCAACAAGTACACAGAGAAGCAGATTGTGAGTCAGACTTTTTAATATCTTTTTATAGCACCATGATTTTTGTTCAGTTCCTAGCATCTGAACTGATGTGCATCTGAGAGGTCCTGTGGTAGGTAAAGAAATAAAACTGTTGTCTAAAAAAAATATTATATAAAAAAACTGTCATGACTGTCCCTTGGCTTATCTGCACACGGTCCTTCCCAAGGTCTTCCCTCCAATGGAAAAACTCTAGCCTCTTCTATGCATAGACTTGACAGTCCAGGAGACAGCCATCCTTTAGCTTTTGCATAAAGGTTTTGGGACTGATGATGGCCTCTTGAGCTAGTCTCACAAGCTCAATCTCATTCCAGACTGTTGCAACTCAATATACTGGCAATGTGGGACAGGCAGGCTCAGTCACTGGATCACTGCATCTGCCGCCCAAAAGCAGGCTTGCACTGGCCTGGTGTCTAACCAGTCTAGTACTGGAAAATCCTTTTTCCCGGTGGTTTTGGGCATTCTTACGACAGGCAGCACTTGAAGATTCGGACAGTTATCCCTAGGCCCTTTCAAGACCAGGAAGTTGACTTCTTACAAGTCTGTCATTGAGCCTGGAAAGTGAATTTCTCATGATGTGAGGCATAGAATTCCATCTAAGACAGTACTCTGAGACAAGTCCTATCTTTTCTCTAGTCTGTTGTTTATCAACGTCTGGCCTTAAAGTGATTGTAAAGTCTGGGGATCAATCCTCGGCACGCTCTCAAGACAAGGGATTTGGTAACTGTGGGAAGCTTGTCTCTTGATCATTATTTTAAAGCTCAGGGTGATTTGGTTGTCCTTTCAGCATCAGACCGCTCCTCTCTGGGTCCATATAATTAGGATTCAATAAGACTGCGTCATGGCAGTGGTTTACATTAAAAGTGAGAAACCAAGACTTGCGTGCCACAAAGAAGTGTATTTGATTCTTCCTTGGGTGAAAAGGCATGCACATTTCGGGCATGGGGATTTACGAAATGAACTTCCTCCATTATTAGTGTCTGAACTCCAGAGAGTGCCTTCTTCATTAAAAAAAAGTTTCCAGACCTCTTTGATTTGGTGGTGGTGGGGGGGGGGGGAGGGGGAGAGAAAGGGATGCAGTACCTGGACCTTAGCTACTTTTGCAGGATCAAGATGTACAGGCAGACAGGTATTTGGAGCATATCAGGCTCCTTGCAGACTTTGTGGGCCCTCACAAACAAATCATCTTATCTCCAGGACCAGTTTACCACCCTGCGTCCTAAGTCACTGGCTTTTAACTGCTTGGCTCTTGAAGATTCGGACAGTTATTCCTAGGCCCTTTTAAGACCAGGAAGTTGACTTATTACAAGTCTGTCATTGAGCCTGGAAAGTGCATTTCTCGTGATGGATGGAATTCTATGCCTCACAAGACAGTACTCTGAGACAAGTCCTATCTTTTCTCCAGTCTGTTGTTTATCAACGTCTGGCCTTAAAGTGATTGTAAAGTCTTGTTTAAAAAATAAATAAAATAAATAACAAACATGTCCCACTTGCCTCCTCTGTGCAGTTGGTTTTGCACAGAGCAGTCTGGATCCGCCTCTTCTCGAGTCCCTTTTCTATGCTCCTGGCCCCTCCCTCCTATCGAGTGCCCCCTCCCCCAGCAGCTTTCTATGGGGTCACTTGAGCTGAGTCAGAGCTCCGTGTATCCATTACACTACACTACAAAGATTAAATAGGCATGTTACAAAGCAGAGGATTCAGGTAAGAACCTATATTCCTCTAGATTACATGAATCTACAACCTGATCACTTGTCTCCAAAGGATTGGCCTTCTACGTCAGTAAGCAAAGCTCACCCCAGGGGATAGCATCCCATACTCTGGCTCCCAAGCATAGGTGTTCTCCATATTGACTTTATTAACCACTTATGGACCGCCCGCCGCAGTTTTTTTACGTTGGTTCTTTGAAGAGGAATATCATTGTTATGGCAGCAGCTAGCTGCCATAACCCCGGTAACCTCTTCTTCAGCGAGCGGTCCGCTTTCAGATAAAAGTGGTCTCTGCGACGGATCCGCCGCAAGATCACTTTTTTCGGCGGAGGGAGAGGGCCCCTTCCCACCGCTTACCGGCGCCGTTGGTAGCGGCGGAGGTGATCGGATCCTTCTCCTGGCTTGGTATGGAGACGAGTGAGGGGAAGATGGCCCTCACCCATCTCTATTTCATTGCAGGGCAGAAGCGACGTCAAAACGTCACTTCCGCTCATAGCTCTTAAAGGGCCATTTTTATTTATTTTATTTTTTTAGTTTTTCAAATGACAATTTTTTTTTTTTTTTTTTTTTTTTTTTTTTTTTTATTGCATTTTAGTGTAAATATGAGATCTGAGGTCTTTTTGACCCCAGATCTCCTATTTAAGAGGTCCTGTCATCCTTTTTTTCTACTACAAGGGATGTTTACATGCCTTGTAATAGGAATAAAAGTGACACAGTTTTTTTCTTTAAAAATAAAAGTTAAAATAAATAAGAAAAAAACATTTTTTTTTCAAATGCCCCCTGTCCCGCCGAGCTTGCGAGCAGAAGCAAACGCATACGTGAGTTGCGCCCACATATGAAAACGGTGTTCAAACCACACAAGGTAGCGCCGCGATCGGTAGAGCGAGAGCAATAATTCTAGCCCTTAAACCTCCTCTGTAACTCAAAACATGCAACCTGTAGAATTTTTTTTTTTAAACATTGCCTATGCAGATTTTTAAGGGTAAAAATTTGTTGCCATTCCACAAGCGGGTGCAATTTTGAAGCGTGTCATGTTGGCTATCAATTTGCTTGGCGTAACATTTTCTTTCACAATATAACATAAATTGAGTTAACTTAACGGTTTTATTTTTTAATTAAAAAAAGTGTATTTTTTCCAAAAAAAGTGCGCTTGTAAGACCGCTGGGCAAATACGGTGTGACAAAGTATTGCAACGACCGCCATTTTATTCTTTAGGGTGTTAGCAAAAAAAATGTTTGGGGGTTTGAAGTAATTTATCTAGCAAAAAACTGTTTTTAACAAATCTCAGAAAGAGGCTCTGTCCTTTAAGTGGTTAAAAGAAAAGTATGGCTTTAACAAAAAAAAAGAAAAATTTAAACTTGACTATGTGGATGCAGCATCGATCCTGATACTGCATCTGTCCCCCCACCAGCTCTGTAGGGAGAACTGAGTGGTCAAACACCACTGATTGCTCCCCTGCAGTGCTCACTGGAAGTCTGGGCTGTGGAGGAGGCGGGAGGGGCTCACTCATATCTCTGAGAGGCTGAGCCAGGTGGCGATCCAAGGTTCTGGGTGGATCTTCACCATGTGATCGATCTTTTCAGAGCCTGAACCGGCTCTGTGACATCAACCCACAGCGGGCTGTAGCTTACTGTCTGCTGAAAACTGGTCACAGGAGTGCAGAACTAACTGCAATCCTATGATCCATAGGAGAAATATAGCCAAAAAAGCTTTCTCCTTTTAAATGAAAGCAATAAATTTAACACTCATAGGTCAGAAGACCAAAGCACTTTTCCAGTGAGCCGTCCAATATAGAGATCAAGCCACACTTGCATATAGTCGCCTTTTCCTCAGACCCCCATACTGAGCACAGCACATTTGATTTAAACAGCTTAGGGTGATTTGTCATGTAGTGCATGCAGCTTGGTATTTTTGGCCAGTTGTGCGGAATAATTCTATTGACATAACACCCCTCGGACTGCTTTTGAATGTCCCGTTGGTTCAAGACTACTTCATCTAGTATCCTGGAATGTGCAATTTAAAAAATAATTTTAAAACAACATTTTGATTAACTCCTGAATATTTTCCAAAGCAAAATGCATGCACGAACCCACCTTTATCTGTGGTGCCAAGCCGTTGGGAGTAGTTACATTTTCTGTATTAAATTTTTTTTAATTGAAAAAAAGAAAGGAGCTACACATCTTGATATGCCACTTTTTGCAGCAAGTAACTTTAAGCTTTAAACCTAAAACTGCATGTTACCAATTGCTCTTTTCATCATCCTAGGGTTACCTCTTCATCTCAGTTCTGGTGAATTCAAATAGTGAGCTGATCCGCCTCATCAATAATGCCATCAAAAATGACTTGTCTAGCCGCAACCCCACCTTCATGGGACTGGCTCTGCACTGTATTGCCAATGTAGGTAGTAGAGAGATGGCAGAGGCCTTTGCTGGAGAGATCCCAAGGGTACTGGTTGCTGGGTAAGAATGTTTCTTTTACTTATAGATCTACAGTACATTTACTATATCTACAATACTTATATACAGTCATGGCAAAAAATATTTGCACCCATGCATTTCTGTTAGATAATGCACCACTTTGCTCATAAAATTGTTGCAATTACAAATGTTTAGGCGTTCTCATGTTTTATTTCTTTTGTTTGGTATTGGGTATGACAAAAAAAGTGGAGAAACAAAAAGCCAAATCTGACACATTCCATGCAAATCTCCAAAATGCGCTAAACAAAAAAACTTATGTTTTGAAGTAAAGTGATAGTATAACATAACACCAGCAAATATTTATAGGAAATATAAAGTCCAAATCTTTAAAATGGTAGAATGTTCAGTTTGAATGTAAATAATAATCCAAATGAGCTGTGATTGCTCTTACCAGAAATTTCAATGATATGAGCGGATGGCAAAAAACCCTGCCAGGGCCTTTGGAATAATGGATCAGTCAGCACCGTCCGTTTTTCAAATTAAAATCCCCTCAATGGATGCAGGAGAAAAAACAAACAGAAGAAAACTGGCCATAGTGTAGTATATTAAATGTTAGGCATGGACAGACAGACATACCAAACACCCTGGTGTGCACATAACAACAACCAAAAAGGAGGGGAGGGAAGTGAAAAAACCCCACCACCGTGGCTGTAGATTGTGCTTACCGACTCACGGTGATAAACAGGCTCTATAATGAGTTGGGAGCTGATCAAAAGTTGGCAAGGAACACTTTTGATTCATCCACATTAGCCCGAAGTCCACATCATCAGTACACAGCCCAGAATATAAATGATAAGCTTTCCATGGTGAAGTACGTTTAAAATCGAATTTAATAAGTAAAGTAATGCACTTACAGAATAAAAACACTTGTATCGCATAGACTATAAGTCGCCGGCCGGCATACAAACATGGAAGCGAAGCTCGTCCTACTTCCTGGTCTCGTGGTAGCGTCGCTGCGTGCGTACCCAGACGCGTTTCATCATCAAAAGGACGTTCTCGATGGGGGTTCTCAATTAGTCCCCATTGAGAACGTCCTTTTGATGACGAAACGCGTCTGGGTACGCACGCAGCGACGCTACCACGAGACCAGGAAGTAGGACGAGCTTCGCTTCCATGTTTGTATGCCGGCCGGCGACTTATAGTCTATGCGATACAAGTGTTTTTATTCTATAAGTGCATTACTTTACTTATTAAATTTAATTTTAAACGTACTTCACCATGGAAAGCTTATTTATATTCTAGGTTGTGTACTGATGATGTGGACTTCGGGCTAATGTGGATGAATCAAAGTGTTCCTTGCCAACTTTTGATCAGCTCCCAACTCATTATAGAGCCTGTTTATCACCGTGAGTTGGTAAGCACAATCTACAGCCACGGTGGTGGGGTTTTTTCACTTCCCTCCCCTCCTTTTTGGTTGTTATGTACACACCAGGGTGTTTGGTATGTCTGTCTGTCCATGCCTAACATTTATTATACTACACTATGGCCAGTTTTCTTCTGTTTGTTTTTTCTCCTGCATCCATTGAGGGGATTTTAATTTGAAAACGGACGGTGCTGACTGATCCATTATTCCAAAGGCCCTGGCAGGGTTTTTTGCCATCCGCTCATATCATTGAAATTTCTGGTAAGAGCAATCACAGCTCATTTGGATTATTATTTACATTCAAACTGAACATTCTACCATTTTGAAGATTTGGACTTTATATTATTTCCTATAAATATTTGCTGGTGTTATGTTATACTATCACTTTACTTCAAACATAAGTTTTTTTTGTTTAGCGCAGTTTATAATTTTCTTTGTTCTGATTGGTGTTGTCGCACTGTTTACTGCTGCTCATCTTTATATGCTTCTAGCGTGGAATTTTTTGTTATAAATCTCCAAAATGGACTGGACAAATTTATTGGCACCTTCTCAAAATTGTGAGAAATAATTGCATTCCAAGTTTGTGATCCTCCTGTAATTTAAATTTTATTTTTTTTACCTGTGTCAATTAACAGGTGCTGACAATATAGAAACACACCTGCAACCAGTTAAAATAGTGAAAAATTGGCTTGGCCTTTCTGTTGTGTGTGTCTTTGTGTGGAGAGAGAGAACAGCAAAGAATTACTTCTGTATTTGAGAACAGAAATTGTGGAAAAGCTTGAACAAGCTTAAGGTTACAAGTCCATCTCCAGAGATCTTAATGTTCCTGTGTCCACTCCTGTGCGCAACATTGTCAAGAAGTTTACAGCCCATGGCACTGTAGCTAATCTCCCTGGATGTGGACGAAAAAGAAAAATTGATCAAAGATGGCAACAAAGGATTGTTTGGTGGATAAAGAACCTTGATCAACTTGCAGACAAATTTGAGCTGACGTTAAAACACAGGGTACAACGGTGTCAGCTTGCACTATGTCTCCGTCTGAATGAAAAGGGATGCTATGATCGGAGACCCCGAGGAACTCGCTTCTGACACAGAAAAATAAAAAAGCCAGATTGGAGTTTGCCAAAACTTACCTGTGGAAGCAAAAATCCTTTTGGGAGAATGTGCTGTGGACAAACGAAAAAAAATTACAGCTTTTTGGTAAAGCCCATCATTCTAGTGTTTTCAAAAAAATAAATTTAGGCGGTTAAAGAAAAGAATACAGTCCCTACAGTCAAACATGGTGGAAGTTCACTGATGGTTTGCTGCTTTGATTGCTTTGCTGCTTCAAGCACTGAATGACCGTGTGCATGGCATTAGGAAATCTGAAGACTACCAAAGAATTTTGGGGTGCAATGTAGGTCCCAGTGTCAGAAAGTTGGGTCTCCGTCAGAGGTCATGGGTCTTACAGCAGGACAATGATCCAAAGCACTGGGGGTGTTGAAAGTAATCAGCGCATCAATGCAGCCTCTAATGATTCTGTATCAATGCGGAATCCACCTGAATCGCGATTGCGCATGGCATCATCCGGCCCCGCCCCCCACATGGATGGACTGTTGTGTGGGCTGTCGGGACTCCCAGGCCCATTGCCGCCTTTTCAAAAGCCGTTCCATCAGTGGCCAGTTGGATCAATTCCAACTCTGCCAGAGCTGCACAGCGCACTGTGCTTGAATTATTCAGATCCAGGCTTGAGTATTTAGCATTCAGATCGAGGCTTGGTTACTACAGATGTTGTGGCACATCTTATTTTTGGTATATTGGCAGCCCATTGATTTCAGTGCACATTAACGTGTAAGAAAAAACACACAATACACCACACAAATGTAAATGACCATACATAGAACAAATTTGATTGGGAATCGGATGTCGCGACACAGGAGCTACTCCACTCTGACATCCCCAACCCTGGACTCCAGGAGGAGACCATCACACCCCCAACCCTGCCATGTACACAGCACAGAGGGTCCTCTACCTGATATTCCTCACCTGCAGGACTCCATGATGACAATCTTAACATCCTCCCTTTTGATTCTTCCATCCTTCAGTCCCCCCCCTACCACCACAATATTTTTCTTTGAACTCTTCCATCCTTCTGTTCCTATCATAGCTTTCTCTATCCCCAGACTCTTCCATCCTTCAGTTCCTATCTTCAGACTCTTTCAGCCTTCTATTATTCTCTATGCATGGATTCCTCCATCCCCAGACTCTTCAATCCTTCAGTTCATATTCATGGATTCTTCCATCCTTTAATTCCTCCATTGTATCCTGGACTCTTCCATGTCCTGGTACGTGCAGGTAGTGTTCTTCTATCTTCTATCTCTAGAAACCATAGGCAGTAATCGTGATACATCGCAGAATCGAAACATTGACTAGGTAATCGAATTGTGAGACTAGTGAAGATGCCCACCTCCTACAAACACATCAAAAAGCACCCAGAAATGGTTTAGGACAAAGTGCTGGAGAGTACTGAACTGGCCAGCAATGAGTCCAGCTCTAAATCCCATAGAACACCTGTGGAGAGATCCCATAACCGCTGTTGGGAAAAGGAGCCCTTCCAATCTGAGACCTGGAGCAGTTGGTGAAAAAAAGAGTGGTCCAAAATTCCAGTAGAGGGGTGTAAGAAACTCATTGGTTACAAGAAACAATTGATTTCAGTTTTTTTTTTTTTTTTGCAAAGGGTGTGCTACCAAATATTAAATTGAGGGTGCCAGTAATTTTGTCCAGTTCATTTTTGGAGTTTTGCCTGGAATGTGTCTCTTGGCTTTGTGTTTCTCCACTTTTTTGTATCCTACCAATACAAATGAAAGAAATAAATGTGAAAATGCTTAAACATTTGTAATAGCAACAGTTTTCTGGGCAAAGTGCTGCATTATCTGATTAAAAGCAGGGGTGCTAATATTTTTGGCCATGACTAATTACATCCTGAGATGTATCGATAGGAATTTTCATCCTATCACCTTTTGGCCAGGTGATTGCACTTGCACTGGCCATACATACAAAGGTAAATCGTAA
The DNA here is from genome assembly GCA_037952925.1 of Lithobates clamitans. Classification (NCBI taxonomy): domain Eukaryota; kingdom Metazoa; phylum Chordata; class Amphibia; order Anura; family Ranidae; genus Lithobates; species Lithobates clamitans. The sequence continues at coordinate 377,797 of JBBGZY010001178.1, forward strand.
AAAAGCACTTCGAGAGTTGTTCCTGATTTTATAAAAGTCTGTGCTTTTATTTGGTACAAACACAATTCTTGATGAAGTTGTCACCCGATGTGCCCCACCCCTCAAAGTGTGTGTGTGGGGGGGGGGGAGTATTTGCAAGTAAAAGTAAAGTAAAAAATGTTTGAGTGTAAGATTTCATATCAGCACGCAGAGTGATGTGATTTTTAGTGAAAGGAGGGAACAGTCCATTTGAAAATGGAAATTGCTGCTGTGAAGCTTTCGATATATTGTATGATTTCTACATCAGTCAGTTCTGTATGAAGTGATGCTATCCTTTAATATCTTGCACTGTGCATTATGCTGATTGATTACATCCTACTGCATTTTAAATAACAGAGGATGAAGAATCGACGTGCAGTCTGCTTTACTGGACAGAAGTTTGTGGATTGATATTATTGAACAGAGCACTTCTCAAAGCTTATATGCAGAAAAGTGCATCAACATCCTTAGTGGTATCCCCTAGTGTGGCTCGGGGTGAATTTTCAGTACCAAAAGCGGTAACCCCGAGCCACACTCGGGATCGCATCGCAGGATCCAGGCAAAGGAAAGTGTGGTGGTATGTGTGTCCCAGATTAGATGAGGCACCTCATCCCAGCAAGGTAAAGATAGAAACAGTGGACTGGGTAATGGGATTATTTTGGTGCCAAAAATACAACAGTACAAATACTAAAATGAATTCAGTTTATTACAAATATCATTAAAAAAGGGGAGTACATTTCAAACCAAATATAAGTTACATAGTGGAGCATAGGCAGGTGTTTACAACCAGTGGATGGAGAGAATCAACCAAATAGTCCCTACTAGTTTCGCCAATACAATGGCTTCCTCAGGGGATATAACAGGTTGTAATTCTATAAAAAGAAAATCTCATATTAGTATAGCAAAATATATGGATTATACTGAAAAACAGTGTTGCGCAGGCTACTAACACGGATGCAGGGAGACTACCAAATGCAATGTCACCCAGCCAATGGGTCCCAACAAGGATGGAATTAACATCAATCAAGGATCAACACAACCTACCCACTAAAACCCAAGGGGACGGATGGACCACCTCCAAGGTGGGGGTCGTTCTTCACTGCCTTAATGTGACTGCAGGGGGCTTGATAAAAAAAACCTTGAAAGTAGCTGTGGAAATACACATATATAAGGCTGAAGAGCTCAATTAACTATAATAAATGGAGAAAGGACCAAAGAATCCTCAATACTCACCATAAACAAGGTATACTAATAATACCAGGATCCAGGCAAAGTTACTTACCTTGTCCCCAGGATCCTGCAATGTTCTCCCGCTGTGTGTACGAGCTGTGTCCTCCGCCGGATCTGTCACAGTATCGAGCTCCGTTCCCTGCGAGCGTTGCGACCCACGGGGAGGGAGCACGGCGCCAAATTCAAAAAGTTAAAAACACATTACACATACAGTACACTGTAATCTTACAGATTACATTACTGTATAACATTATTTCACCTCCCTTTTTGTCCCTAGTGGTTTGTCCAGTGCCCTGAATGCAATTTTATATTATATATACTGTTTTTTCTGCCTGGAAACTGGAGATTGTCCATAGCAACCAAAAAGTGTCCCTTTACATCAAAAGCGGTTTTAGACCAGCTAGTAAACAGCGATAATAAATCAGAATCACTTGCAGAATTGAGTGATAGTGATTTGTGGGGAAATGCATCATCAACACTCGATTCACACAGGGGCAGCGTGACTTTGCACGGCGACTTCAACGCGACTTCAGCGCGACTTTAATCAATTTACAACGCGACTTCAAGTCGCCTCCAGGGCAGGCGACTTTGGCTGTGGCCAATCACAGAATAATCAGCTCTCTGGGAGGGAGGGTTTTGCCTGGGCAAACTAATATTTTTTTAACTGTAAAGTCGCTTCAGTATAGATGGAGATCTGACTTGGAGGCGACTTCCATTGAATTGAATGGTACAAAGTAGTGTCAATTAAGATGCTCCCATTAACTGTAATGTAAATCTCTTCTTGGGGCGACTTGAGGGCTTACAAGTCGGATCCCAAGTTGTCCTAATGTGAACCGACCCTGAGTGACAGAGACAATTCTGCAACTGATTAAATTTCAGTGTTTTTTTATTTGATTACATTATTGAATAATTTTTATTATTGTAATTATTTATAGTTATTATAATTTTATGATTTTGTGTTTCAAACGGTATCATACCCAGGCTGTCTACTAGAGTCTTGTTTGGACAGATTTAAGTGTTATTTTTAAGAATTTCAGGCCTACAATATAAAACGCCAAATTTCCATGCAAAACATTGTACCGCTGAGTATCAAAAATCTGACCTAATCATACCGCCGGGGAGGTTAAAGTACTGAATCAGTCTTTTTGATTTTAGCTTTGGCTTTCTTGAACTAGCCAGCTCGTGTTGTGTGCCATTGGGCAGTTTATTTACAGACTGTCTGAGACTGTGTGTGTGTGTACAACGTTGTCCTCATTTTATGGGTTGGAATGGGGTGTGCTTAATGTATTTATGAATTGTATACAATGTGTTTCTATCAAAACATAGATTTTTATTATTGAGGAGTAACTCTTGAAGTTTAGTCCATTTTTTCACCATTTCCCTTTTTGTATATACCATTTCAGTCTTTCTTGCAGTCTTGAAAGGTTTCTTTTTTTTTTTTTCACTCGCATATGTTGTGTCTTTCCTGTGCTACAGTGTTCCAAAGATTTTGTCAGGTTCCTGCACACTTTTGGCTGTGTGATGTCCAGTGTCACATGACCCTTTCCTGTCGGCCACTAACATGCTTCACAGTAGTTCTCAGGACTACGGGGGTGTGATGTGAATGTCCCAGAAGGCACTGAACCTCTCTGCATGAAGACGGGACAATCACATAGCTACTTCTGTGGGGTAACTCTGGAACGTCCAGGGCACAAAAAGAATGTTGTGCACATTGACCAAGTTGCAATAGCGGTAATTAATATTTAGTAGCTGGAGATCCGCTTCAAATAGTTCTGCGGGTAGTATATGGCTGGGTGTCTAGATGGGGAAAATGCACTACAGACTGGATTTCAATTTTTTTGCAGTTCTTCTCTCTATTATATGAAAGGAGAAGTTTTGATAAAGTTTTTAAACTTAAGGTTTGAACAGCCTTTGGAGAAGCATGAAATGCTGTATATTTGAGTTTACAAAACCACAATCTCCAGTTAAGTGTGGGCATGGAAATTTTGAAATTGCCTGTATGTAGGTAGGTCATGTGTCCCAACATTTTCTGTGGCTAGCTGCTTAGCTCAGATCATTGACTCTGTAGTAGAGCGAGGATGAAATCTACACTCCTTGCATCTTTTTAAAATCAGTCCTCGATCATAAATATTCCCATTCTGACAGTTTTTGTGTAAAATGAACCTGTGCCCAGATCATGCATATCAAAGTGTTTACATATACTGAACAAGCAGGAAATGCGGGTTAAAACAAGCCCTCATTCATCTCTATCTATAAACACTCTAAAGAATGAAAGTTTCAAAATGCAAAGCACAGGCAGTGGGGTTTTCTATAAGAAGAGATCTTGGCAGCCTGAAGCCAAATTCCTTGTTTTTATTTAGCTTTGCTGTGATCTTTGAGAATGAATGTCACATTAAACGGCTAGATCCTAGGTCAGGTGTTGCTTGTTTTAATCAACTGAGCTAACATATATGCTGCGTCATCTTCTGAGGCGCTACATAGATGCAGAGTTTATGCTAGAAGCATTCTCCATAGGGAGTTTGCAGCATGGATGAGCTGTCATCCATAGGTCCTGTACTAATTATGGGGAGATGGGAATACATACTCCCGGTCACATAACTGAATTAGCCTGTGATTTGCTATTATAGTGATCACTCATTAAAAAACATTGTTGTACTCCATTTCTTTTTTGAATGGAGAAAAATATGCATTGGATTTGACCATATATTTGACCATATAGCACCAACATCTTAGACCTAGATATCTTTGTCAGGAATGCAAAAGAAACCAGGTGGGATTTTAAGGTGCCAATTACAACAAACTAAGTTGCATTTTTATTGATGCATATAACAGGGTTAAAATCCTGTTCTAAAAGTAGCATTTGTACATACAAAATGTAAGTGCAAGACCACCCTTAAATCCAAACCCATAGACCTACAAACGCCAATCACAGTACAATGGGGAAAAAAAACATCTTCTATGATTACAGTTTAGACTTCAGGTGTCTTCACAGGATATAAAACTAACGCGTTTCACGACCCCACCCTGCTTTTTTAGGAGGTAAGGGGAGCTTAAAAATTTATAAATCAAAATGAGCACATTACAATAATGCATTACACAACAACCTGCTGTACCTACAGCTTACCAATCCAATGGAGGTATATAGGCATTACTGCGTCAATACTTTCAAGAGAATATATACAAATTCTCTTGAATGTATTGACAGTTATGCATATTTACTTTCAATAATTATATACCTGTGTCTATGGCCGCATATGCTCCCTCTTGAGCTATTGGCCCTTCATTGGATTGGTGAGCTATAAGTACAGCAGGTTGTTTTGTAATACATTTTTTGTTGTAATTGGCACCTTAAAAGTCCACCTTGTTTCTTTTTTGTTATTTGGAGACTACATTAAAATTTGAGCAGCTGTACATGGCAACCAATCAGCTTCTATCTTCATCAGTTAAGCTTTAAAAACTAAAGGTAGAAGCTGATTGGTTGCCTTGCACAATTGTCGAAATTCTGTCTGCTTCAATTTTGATAAACTCCCTTTGTTTGATGCATTCCTCCTCATTTTATGTTTTTCTTAAAGTAAAGTAAAAAAAGTCTGCATGTAAAATGTAGTAATTAAGACAAAATAACTAGATCAGAACTTGATTTAGGATAGTCTTGGGGTCTGTGTGTTTTTTAAGTGGGATAAAAAAAAATTAAAAAGTAAAATGTGTACTATTTTTTTTTTTTTTTTGGCACGTACTATAGGTGCCAAATACAGTGGGTATAGAAAAGAATCACCCTCTTTAACCACTTCAGCCCCGGAAGGATTTACCCCCTTAATGACCAGGCCATTTTTTGCGATACGGCACTGCGTCGCTTTAACTGACAATTGCGCGGTCATGTGACGCTGTACCCCAAAATAATTGACATCCTTTTTTTCCCACAAATTGCTTTCTTTTGGTGGTATTTGATCACCTCTGCGTTTTTTTGTTTTTTGCGCTATAAACAAAAAAATGACAATTTTGAAATTTTTTTTTTTACTTTTTGCTGTAATATCCCCCCAAAAATTTGAAAACAAATTTCTTCATAAGTTTAGGCCAATATGTATGCTTCTATATTTTTGGTTAAAAAAAAATTGCAATATGCGTATATTGATTGGTTTGCGCAACAGTTATAGCATCTAAAAAAATAGGGGATATATTTATGGCATTATTATTAATAATTTTTTTTTTTTACTAGTAATGGTGGTGATCAGAGATTTTTAGCGACATTGCGGCGGACAGATCAAACACTTGAAACTTTTTTTGGGACCAGTGACATTATTACAGTGAACAGATAAACAATAACCACTGATCACTGCATACATGACACTGGCAGGGAAGGGGTTAACACTAGGGGTCGATTAAGGGATTTGGGAAGTGTTTCTAACTGGGGGGGGGAGTGGACTGACTGGGAGAAGAGAGAGCGCTGTTCCTGATCATTAGGAACAGACTATCCCTCTCTACACCCCTGACAGAATGGGGATCTGTTTGATATACCTTGACAGATGCCCGTTCTGGCTCTCTGTGGAGCGATCGTGGGTGGCCCTCAGACACCGCGGCCGCTGGCCTTGTGCATGCTGTATGCATGCGTGCCTGCTATAGTCATTAAAGGGACCGCAGTACCGGTACGGCGATTTGCGCAGCCGAGCTCACCTGCTGCAGTATAACTGCGGTGGCTGGTCGGCAAGCTGTTAGTGTTTAACCCCAAAACAAGAAAAAACCCCGCAGATACTGTTCCTTTAAAGCATGATATACAGCACAGGGCTTGAGCTTTGTCATTTGGCCCCCTGTATACCCTAAAAAACATGCCTGACAATCCCCCCCCCTCTGCAAACAGACCATGATAATCATGGCTGCTGAGCCCTGACATTGTGGTCCGTTTGCGTGATTCCGTCAGCCGCAGCCCTGCTCTCTGCAGCTCTCCCTGTGTCCTCTGTTCTCCCCCCTTCTCTTCTTGCTTGTACCTGCGTTTGTACCCCCCGCTCCTGCTCCTCTCTATCTGCTATGAAATCTTCTTATCCCCTCTGTGCCTTTTTTAATAACGTGTCCCTGCGACTGTTTAATGTAAAAAATCTGAGGCTCCAGGCGCTCGGCTGATTGTCGGCTCTCTGTCTCTTCTCTCCTCCCCGGCTGACGTCAGCGGGACGGCTCGGCCCTGCCCACTGCAGCTGTGAGCCGGAGAGAGGAGGCATTAGCTGTGTGCCCGGAATGGAGCTTATATCAGTACAGATCGGCAGATTTTTTACAGAACACAGGTACAGGGACACATGTTAAGGTACAGAGGGGATAAGAAGATTTCATAGAAGTGGGTTAACAACCACTTTAAACTCATTACGTTTTGTTGCTTTGCAGCCTGAATTGAAGACCGTTTTATCCAGCTGTATTTACCTAGGGCAACTTATAACATCCAAGTGAATGATCTAACGCCAAGATATCAGAAGAAAAAAAAAATTCAAAAACCGAATCACTGCGTTGGAAAAAAGATCACACCGCGTCAGTATTTTGTTGAACCACCTTTTGCTTTAATTACAGCCTTTAGTCTGTTGGGATATGTCTCCACTAACTTTTCCCACCTAGACTTTGAAAAATTTTCCCACTCTTTGCAGAATTGCTCAAGTTCAGTTCAATTTGATGGGACCGTTTTGTAGACTGCAGTCCGAGTCATTCCACAGTTTTTCAATGGGGTTCAAGTCTGGGCTCTGACTATTCCATACAAGGACATCATCTTTTTCTCCTTCAATCACTGTGTGGTCGTTTTTGCTGTGTGCTTTGGGTCATTGTCATGTTGAAAGGTAAATCTTCTTCCTATTGACAACTTTCTGGCAGAGAGCAGCACATCTTCCTCAAGAATTTCATGGTATTTTGCCCCATCCATTTTTCCTTCTATCCTGACAAGTGCTGTAGTCCCTGCTGCAAAGCAACAACCCCACAACAGCATATTGCCACTTCCATGCTTTACTGTAGTAGTGGTGTTCTTTGGATGGTGAAATGTATTGGATGGCTGCCAGACATATCGTTTGGTGTTGAGGACAAATAATTTAATTTTAGTCTCCTCTGACCAGAACACCTTTTTTCATGTGGCCTCAGAATCTTCAAGGTGCGTTTTTGTCAAAGCTGTCGTGACTGCATGTGGCCTTTCTTGAGGAGTGGCTTTTTTTTTTTCTTGAAACCCTTCCACACAAGCCACATTTTGTGGAGAATTTGTGATATGAACACGATGACCATGGGATGCCTCTTGGTAACCTCTTTTGATCAGTTTCCTCCTGGCTCTTTCATCCAGTTTGGCGCAAAGTCCTGATCTAGGGTGGTTTTGTGTTGTACCAAATACCTTCCACTTCTTAATAATAGACTTCACTGTGCTTCTATCCATCTCCTGACTTGTGCCTGTTCACAACTTTACCCCGGAGATCTTTTAACCGTGCTATGCCACCCATAGTTGTTTGCTTCAGTTGCACTAACAGGGACTGAAATGCTCCAGGAAAGCTGTTTTCATGCTGAGATAATCAAATCACCACAGCTGATCAGTTAAATGTAAAATGGCTTTGTGTGCCATTGAGAAGGTGATTAGCTACACTTGATTAAGTTTACAAGTCTTTTTTAAGGGGGGGGGGGGTGATCCTTTTTCCAATTTGGTGATTCTGTTTTTGAATTTTTAAATTTTTTTTTTTTTTTTTTTTTGCTTTTCTGACATGGTGTTTTATCTTTTGCTTGGATGTTCTAAGTTGCTGTAAATACAGCTATATAAAACAAAAGCTGTCTGTCTTCATTTCAGGCTGCAAAGCAACAAAATGTGATTATTTTAAAATCATGATTCTTTTCTATACCCACTGTAAATATAGTAGGTTTTTATACTGGAAATTTTTCTTTGTGTCATCGGCACCGCATAGGTGGATATTTTACAAACTAAAGGTAGATAATGTAGTAGAAAGCTTTTGTCAAGAAAAAAAATAATTAAATTGTCAAAGTGTGTGTGTGTGTGTATAAGCATTTAATTTCCCTTTTCGTCATTCAGGACAGCTACTATGAGAGTCTCCTCCTCTTCCTCTAGGAAACACTGCGCCAGCCCATAAATTCTTACTTCCCCTGCGGGACCTCAGTTATTAGTGTTTCCTCCGGTGGGGAGACACTGTGCATAGGACCAGGCTTGAGCAATCGGGAGATTGTGCCGTTTTGGAAAATCCCATAGGGAAGCAGGGGCTTTCAGGGGGAAAAAAGAGCGGTTCATACCCGCAGCAGAAGCCGCCCCTTCCTTGTCGAGCGCGGCATCAGGTTGCGGGGGACCCCTATCGCGTCCACAGGGCCGCAGCAAGGTGACAGTCCGCTCTCCCTGTATGCCGTATAGGCACCATTTTTTTGGAACCAGCGGGCCGGACGATGGGTGACGTCATTAACGGCGGAGGGCGGACATTTTCCTTTGACCCGTGACTTCCTGTTCCGGGTCGCGGAGCTGATAGGGGGCCAGGCACAGGCTGGAGAGAGTCAGGAATGCGCACAGGTAGCGTGAGACTCACTGAAGGCAACCACCTTCAGTCATGTCGGAGGCAGACGCTACAACTGACACTACGAGTCATACTGACACTACCTCCAGCCTTCCTAAGGTAGGAGCACCCTGGGGAAGGGTCCTCTATCCAGGAAGTCCCTCCATGTATGATTCCTATCTTGGGGGGGGGGCAGACCCCCTGGGTGGTCAGGGGGAGGGAGGCTCAGATCCCTAGAGGTGGGTCTAGTGCACTCCCAAGGTTGTTTACTGCTTGTTTAAAAGTAATATTTTTTTTCTGCATTTTTGGTACATGTATTTCAGAAAGCTACAGAAAAGACAAAATCAACACATAGCTCTAAAAGGAAGTGTGCCTCATGTAGAGACAATTTCGGGGAATTGTGGACAAAAGTTTTGTGCAAGGACTGCATAGACTCCCTGGTTAGGGAAAGGGAATCTGAACAGCAGTCTGGACTGGCAGCCTCTGTAAAAGAGCTCTCATCCACCTTTTCATCTTTTAAAACTTTTTGAAAAGTTTCAGCTTCCCTCCAATCCCACTCCGCAGGATACAACCCCATCACAGGCTCAGGGCTCTGCACCTACCAAACCTGCTACTACAGTTATGGCAGAGGAAGCTTCAGGCCCTTCCGAGGTGGAGCAAAGGCAACCAGACAGTGGTACCTCCTGACTCCCAGGAGGAATCAGAGGGAGAGGAACAGGACGGGGAGTCCAGGAAAACCTCTAGATATAAATTGCCCTTAGATGAGGTAGAGGACATCCTAGGGGCAATTTACACAACCCTCGGTATGCAGGAGGATAAAAAACCCCTGTCACTCCATGACCTAATGTACAAAGGCTTGGGGGAACAAAAGAAAAAAGTTTTTCCAGTTCATGAAGTACAAATACACAGGATCCCGAAAGGAAACCCTTTTTTTTTTTTTTTCTCTAGATCCCTAAAGATCCCTAAAGAGAAGGTTCCCATTTTCGGAGGATCCAGCATCGATTTGGAACAAAAATCCCAAATTGGACGCAGCCTTCTCACAGGTCTCTAGACACACAGACCTGGCATTTGAGGACATGGGGGCCTTGTCAGGTGTCATGGACAAAAGGATAGACTCGCTGCTTAAAAAAACGTGGGACTCAACAATAAGTAACTTAAAGCCAGAAATGGCTGTTACAGTTGTAGCCCGCAATTTAGAACATTGGCTCTCCCAGATTCAAGAGCATATTGAAGCAGGTACAGCCAAGGAGACTATTCGATCTTCTTTCCCCACGATTCTGCGAGGAATCGCATACATAGCAGACGCCTCTGCAGAATCAGTCCGAATGTCGGCCAGATCAGCGGCTCTGGCCAACTCAGCCAGAAGAGCCCTCTGGCTGAAGACATGGCCTGGCGACAGCGCCTCTAAGGTCAAGTTGTGCGGGATACCCTTGACAGGTGATATTCTCTTTGGTCTTGGGTTAGATACGGTCCTAGACCGTATGGCAGACAAAAAGAAGTAATTCCCACTCAAACGGAAAGCCCCAGTTCAAGCAAAAAAGGTGTTTCGTCCGCAAAAACTGTAGGGAGGTTTCAAAGCCGGAAGGGCAAAAGAAAACTTGGGGCCAAAGAGGCAAGGGCAGAGGAGGGACAATTTTTCGCCCTCCTGAAAAAGCCCGTAAAGATCAATAACTCTTCAGGTACAGTGGGAGGAAGACTGGGGCCTTCCTACCGCAGTGGGAGACAATCTCCCCCAACCGGTTCATCCTGGGGGTCATAAGAAGGGGGTACCTCCTAGAGTTCACAAGACCTCCCCCGCAAAGGTTCCTTGTTACGCACCTTTCCAATTGCAGGGCAAAGGCCGAGGCTTTGTTAAAGGCCATAAGGGAACTAGAAAATCGGAAGGTAGTTCGCAGAGTACCAAGAGGGGAGGAAGGAGAAGGCTTTTATTCCCACATATTTGTATATAAACCTTCAGGGAAATTCAGATTGATTCTGAATTTAAAACCCCTAAACAGGTCAATTACCTACAAGAGATTCCGCATGGAGTCAATCTTCATGGTCAGAGCCCTGCTACCACACAATTGCTTTATGGTGTCTCTGGACCTCAGGGACGTGTATTTACACGTCCCTATCGCAGAAACCTCTCAGAGGTTTCTCCGATTAGCAATTGACCTGGACGGGGTAGTAGTGCATCTACAATTTCAAGCACTGCCTTTCGGGCTATTCTCCTCGCCCCACATATTTATCAAGGTCTTGGCGGAGGCCATGGCTTTCCTGCGACTCCAGGAAGTTATAGCGTATCTGGACGACCTGCTCCTGTTTTGCAGTATCCCCAGAACAACTAGTCAAAGATCTCGATCTAACAAAGAGGGTCTTAACAGGCCTGGGGTGGCTGCTGAACTTAGAAAAGTCCAGCCTGATCCCTTTGCAGCGTATTACGTACCTAGGATACCTGCTGGACTCAACGCTGTTGAAAGTTTTTCTCCCGATGGAGAAATTTCTGCAACTGGACAGAACAGTAGCCTCTCTCCAGTGCAATCAACAGGTTTCCAAAAGGTTTCTAGGCCTTCTAACCTCTACCCTCCCAGCAGTGCAGTGGGCAGGTCTACACTTTCGTTCCCTGCAGACGTTTGTACTAAGGGTGTGGGACCACAGTCAGAGGGATCTGGACACCTTAGTACATGTTCCTCATCAAGTAAAGAGCTCTCTCTGGTGGTGGAGGAAGGAAGCGAACCTGTCGCAGGGACGTCTGTGGCTTATTCCAGTTTCTCAGGTAGTAACCACAGATGCAAGCGGCAAGGGCTGGGGGGCACATCTGGGATCCCTTCTAGCACAGGGCACCTGGAAGGACGATGAACTAAAAAGATCGTACAATTGGAAAGAGCTGAAGGCAGTTGAGCTAGCCCTCAGATTTTTTAAAAGAACTCCAGGGCCACCACATCCAGGTGAGGTCGGACAACTTGTCTGCCATGGCCTATATTAACAAGCAGGGCGGCACAAGAAGCGGAGTCCTTCTGGCCCTAGCAACAGACATTCTAAGCTGGGCTGAGATCAACACTCTCTCTCTCTCAGTAATTTTTCTGAGAGGGGATAGGAACGTGATAGCGGACTTTCTCAGCCAAAGGAGACTGAGGGAGGGAGATTGGGCCCTCAACCAGGAGGTCTTCAATCTCGTATCCGAAAAATGGGGACCCCCAGAAGTTGACCTTTTTTGCGTCAAGAGAAAACTCAAAAACCCACTGTTTTTTTTTTTTTTTCCCTAAATGGAGAAGGAGCAATGGGGGTGGATGCGTTAACCCAGAACTGGCATTTCAGAACATGTTCTGCCTTCCCTCCTCCAGTATTACCGGCATTTCTGAGAAAGTTTCAGCTAGAGAACACCTCTCTGATTCTAGTGGCTCCACATTGGCCAAAAAGGGCATGGTTTTCGGGTTCTCAAGCAACTGGCAGCGGAGCCTCCCCTATTCCTTCCACTTCAGGAGGATCTCCTCTCACAGGGCCCAGTATTCTATCCACAGGTACACCAGTGGAATTTAGCGGCCTGGCTACTGAGGAGGGTTTATTAAAATCTAAGGGATTTTCAGAGAGATTAATCTCCACCCTCCTCAATAGTAGGAAAAAGGAGACGCGCCGGATTTATAAAAAGGTCTGGCTCCATTTCAACGAATGGTGCGTAGAAAGCTTTTTCTCGGTGCAGAGCCCCATAGCGGTGTTGGAATTTCTGCAGTGCGGGGCAGACAAGGGTTTATCCATAGGTACCCTTAAAAGTCAGGTGTCAGCTCTCCGTGCTTATTTAGAAAGGTCTCTGGCCACCAACCCATGAGTGGTCAGATTCTTTAGAGCCCTGTCTAGACAGAGACCAGTCCGTGGTACACCCTTTCCCAGGTGGGACCTATCTTTAGTCTTCCAGAGCCTGACAGGAACCCACTTTGAGCCTTTGGACGGATGTTTGCTAAAGGAACTAACCTTTGAAGACAGTATTTTTAGTTGCAGTGACAACTGCCAGGAGGGTCTGTGAAATTGAGGCTTTAGACCTCCTTTTAGACCAATTAGACCTCCTTTTTGCGTTATTTTTTCAGACAGGATAGTTCTCAAAACTGATCCAGCATTTTTGCCTACGGTAGCTTCGGGATTTCACAGAAGCCAGGAAATAATCTTACTTTCATTTTGTCCCAACCCCTGAGGAATAGGGGAATTGAAATTTAACTTTTTGGCTATAAGGAGATTTATCCTACAGTACCTAGAGCTGACCAAAACAGTAAGAAAGTCAGACTCTTTATTTTGTTTTCTGGGGCCAGAAAGGGATTCAGAGCATCTCGACGCACGATTGCCAGATGGCTTAGATTAACCATTGGCCAAGCATATGCATTAGCAGGGAAGGGGATCCCTACGGGTATAAAGGCGCACTCTTCCAGAGCTATGTCAACTTCCCAGGCAGAGAAGGCTGGAGCAATGCCAGAACAAATATGCAGGGCAGCAACATGGTCCAGCTACTCCACTTTCTTAAAGCTTTACAGAGTGGACCTGGTGTCGGCAGGTGAGCAGGCCTTTGGGCGAAAGGTTTTGCAAGCTGTAGTCTCACCCTAATTGGTAAGTGCTTGTTTATCCTCTCATAGTGGCTGTCCTGAATGACGAAAAGGGAAAATTAAAGTTACGCTTACCGGTAACGTCTTTTCCTGTAGTCTTTCAGGACAGCCCTAGTTACCCACCCGAAACTTTGGGGGGTCTTATAAAAGACCAGAACGCAGCATGATAATGATATTGGATAGTATGTTAATGGTTTTTTTCTTGTGTCTCCCCAGCTGGCCGGAGGTGATCTTGAAAAAACTGAGGTCCAGCAGGGGAAGTAAGAATTTATGGGCTGGCGCAGTGTTTCCTAGAGGAAGAGGAGGAGACTATCTCTTATAGTGGCTGTCCTGAAAGACTACAGGAAAAGACGTTACTGGTAAGCATAACTTAAATTTTTTCATTATGTAAAATAGGATTTTTACTCACCAAAAAATCCTTTTGTTGGTGTCCATTGAGCGACATAGAAGGTCTAATACCTTATAGGTTATACTTTCCCTGTACAGGAGGATTGAAAATGAATTGTAGGCCAGCTCAGTATAACACCACCCACTGCCAACATGCCTCGATTTTTGTGGAAAAACCATACTAAGAGCATGATTATAGACAGAAGGGTCGGACCTGTGTCCCTCAACTTAGAGAGTGATTTTGCAGTGAGTGCAAAAAGCTTATGTTCGTTATTGTCGCTTGAGGAGCACAGGAAGTCTTTTATCTTGTGGACCTCCAAAAGTAGTCCAGTTGTGGGAGGTGCGCAACAATTTAAATCGCTGTCAGGTCCAATGTGAAAGATAGAAGAAGAAAAAAAGAATAGAAAGGGACTGCCTGCAGCTCAAAAGCTGCCTGAAAGACCTTATACCCGAAGCTGGTATTATGAGATCTGCCACCTCCATCTGGTAGAAAAACATGAGAATAGAAGACCGGGAGGCAGCCTTGCATTGGAAACAGATGCTTGATTCCATAAAAATCAAGAGATACAAATGATTTCTCCATGATTGTTGCACAACCTATTCCATTTCGGGCACTTAGTGAATCCTTTTACACAAATATTGCGGTCCTTTTCAGGACCTTTGTGAAAAACACAACCTCCCTCAAAAGGACCTCCAGATCCACCACTATGCCTTATCATTTGCACCTAATCTTCAATTTTCCAATTTATCCCCGTTTAAAAGACTTGTCTGAAATTGAACCTTTTTGGGATGGCCCCCCAATGAAATATATAAACTATTGAATGCATACCCTTTGGAAGCCCTAGGAAAACACTGGTGCATGCTTAGATGGGAACAGGCCATTTGATGAGGAGCTATGCATGCCTCAGTGGCAGATTATATGGTCCCAAACTACCAAGAGTTCAATATGCACTCTTTAAAAAGAAAATACATATAAAATACTTTTATTTTTGGTATATGACCCCCCCTCCCGTCTTAAAGCTATGCATCCCCTAGCTTCGGATCACTGCTGGCGATGCTGTAAAGATCTTGGTACCTTGTTTTATATTTTTTATTTTGGCAGTGCTCATCATTGCATCCCTGGCAGTCATTACTGGAAGTCAGTACAAGACCTCCTTCAAAGGTTCATAGAACTAACCCTTCTCTTTTTGTCCTAAGGTCTTTTTTACTAGGGCTACTTCCAGCCAAATTATCTAAACTTGCTAAAATGTTGCCACTTCATATCTTGACGGCAGCTAGATGCCGGGTGGCTCTCCATTGGAAAAAGCACACCACCGTCCCCTATACACTAGGATTAGGAATGTAGAGATTATGGAGGCACTGATCGCTTGTCTCACTGACGTGGTCGAGCAGCATAATGCCGTCTGGGAACCTTGGCAATGGAGAGAAGAGCCCTCATGAGTAGAGTGTTTCATTGTCTGCAGTGACGGTGTGGTCTAATTCCAGGGAACTATGAATCTAGGACCCTTCCTATTTTTCTCCCGTTATTCTTTTTCTTTCTTTTTTTCTTTTGTTTTTTTTTTTTTTTTTTTTGTAGCAGCCACCTCTAGACATCGTATAACGCCTTGGGCAATGTCCCCGTGTTTAGCTGAATCTTGATTGGTTCACTTGGGGACTGGGTCCAGTAGCTTGCGTACGTGCAGCTAGACTGGTCATTGTGTTCCTTCTCCTTAACCATTGCCATTTTTTTGTAGATGCCTTGCTACTGTGACTCATGTATATTCTCTAGATACAGTCAGGTCCATAAATATTGGGACATCGACACATTTCTAATCTTTTTGGCTCTATACACCACCACAATGGATTTGAAATGAAACAAACAAGATGTGCTTTAACTGTAGACTTTCAGCTTTAATCTGAGGGTATTTACATCCAAATCAGGTGAACGGTGTAGGAATTACCACAGTTTGTATATGTGCGTTCCACTTTTTTAAGGGACCAAAAGTAATGGGACAATTGGCTGCTCAGCTGTTCCATGGCCAGGTGTGTGTTATTTCCTCATGATCCCATTTACAAGAAGCAGATAAAAGGTCCAGAGTTCATTTCAAGTGTGCTATTTGCATTTGGAATCTGTTGCTGTCAACTCTCAATATGAGATCCAAAGAGCTGTCACTATCAGTGAAGCAAGCCATCATTAGGCTGAAAAAACAAAACAAACCCATCAGAGAGATAGCAAAAACATTAGGTGTGGCCAAATCAACTGTTTGGAACATCCTTAAAAAGAAAGAACGCACCAGTGAGCTCAGCAACACCAAAAGACCCGGAAGACCACGGAGAACAACTGTGGTGGATGATCGAAGAATTCTTTCCCTGGTGAAGAAAACACCCTTCACAACAGTTGGCCAGATCAAGAACACTCTCCAGGAGGTAGGTGTATGTGTGTCAAAGTCAACAATCAAGAGAAGACTTCACCAGAGTGAATACAGAGGGTTCACCACAAGATGTAAACCATTGGTGAGCTTCAAAAACAGGAAGGCTATATTAGAGTTTGCCAAACAACATCTAAAAAAGCCTTCACAGTTCTGGAACAACATCCTATGGACAGATGAGACCAAGGTCAACTTGTACCAGAGTGATGGGAAGAGAAGAGTATATGGAGAAGGAAAGGAACTGCTCATGATCCAAAGCATACCACCTCATCAGTGAAGCATGGTGGTGGTAGTGTCATGGCGTGGCCATGTATGGCTGCCAATGGAACTGGTTCTCTTGTATTTATTGATGATGTGACTGCTGACAAAAGCAGCAGGATGAATTCTGAAGTGTTTCGGGCAATATTATCTGCTCATATTCAGCAAAATGCTTCAGAACTCATTGGACGGTGCTTCACAGTGCAGATGGACAATGACCCGAAGCATACTGCGAAAGCAACCAAAGTTTTTTTAAGGGAAAGAAGTGGAATGTTATGCAATGGCCAAGTCAATCACCTGACCTGAATCTGATTGAGTATGCATTTCACTTGCTGAAGACAAAACTGAAGGAAAAATGCCCCAAGAACAAGCAGGAACTGAAGACAGTTGCAATAGAGGCCTGGCAGAGCATCACCAGGGATGAAACCCAGCGTCTGGTGATGTCTATGCGTTCCAGACTTCAGGCTGTAATTGACTGCAAAGGATTTGCAACCAAGTATTAAAGTAAAAGTTTGATGGTTCAATGTTAATCTGTCCCATTACTTTTGGTCCCTTTAAAAAGTGTGAGGCACGTATACAAACCGTTGTAATTCCTACACCGTTCACCTGATTTGGATGTAAATACCCTCAAATTAAAGCTAAAAGTTTGCAGTTAAAGCACATCTTGTTCGTTTCATTTCAAATCCATTGTGGTGGTGTATAGAGCCAAAAAGATTAGAATTGTGTCAATGTCCCAATATTTATGGACCTGACTGTATATATCTCTGTTGGATTGTTAGTTTGTCATGGATTTTACATGATGTCTTCTGTTATGTATTTGTCAATAAAATTAATAAAAAAAAAGATACCTAAGCAGTCAAAGTACACCTTGATAGTGGAAGGGAAAAAACTGAACAATAACAAGTTTTCCCCCTTCCCTGCAAAGTAAAGGCATACTGTGCTAGTATGCGTCACATACTAGCACATTATGTGACACCTGCAAATGAAACTGTCCCTGCTGCAGGCCGCATCCATCTTCACCCGTCTTCGTTCCAGGGCCGCGGACTCCTTGCTCTGTGACTGGCCGGAGACGCATCCCGTCACTCCTGCACACACTTGCCTAAAGAAATGGCATAGGAGGCCATTTCTTCAGAGCACATACACTGATGACCTCATCAGCACAGTAAATATCTCTTACGGCGCATGTTTAGAAGATATTTACAGTACCTATAGGTAAGCCTTACCTATAGGTACAAATGTCTTAGTTTTTCAACCTCTTTAAGATAAGACTATTGGATGCTGGTTTATCCGAACCACTCAGAAGAATGAGAACCAAATCGCCCTTCAGGGTTCATCTGGAAGAGTCAATAGCTGAAGGATAGACTCGCGGCCTGAACAGTAGTCAAACAAGGAAAAAAACTCCCCTCGGAAAACTAAAGCCAGGTCTGACAAGATTGCCAAGTTGAGGAAAAGATTAGAAATTGCCTTGAATCAGGAGAAACACCTGGGCTTCAACTCAGCTGATCCCATTACAAGCCCAAAGGGAACTGGTATTCCGTACATGGAAAGGCTGACCGGTCAGACGCTCGCCTCATAGAATCAATGACTTGCAGTCAGTTTAATGCTGCTGTCTTAGCCAATGAGGAAGAAACCCCGGGAGAGCCACTGCTGTTGTGACATTTCTAGATTGAGATGGGGCTCAGGTAAGTATTTGGGGTAAGCCTTGGAATAAACTTTTTACAATTGGGCTTTAAATTTAACTTTTCTGCTCTCCTTGATGTGAATAAGCCAGTGTCTTATTTTATAAAGATTGTTTCCTGTTTCTCAGCAGTTTAAATAAATGTGATTATTGCTCAATTTATTACTATATTTTCACCATATTATTATAGTATTTTAAACTGTAATAAGCAAAAAACTACAGGCATAAAATAGTTTATGTTGAACTAATGTTCTTGAATATTCACATGAAACCTGTATTTTTTTTCAAGTTGGCTTTGATTTGCTCTATGCAGCATCTCCACTTAGTATTTTCTGTATGTTACCAGAGACACCATGGACAGCGTTAAACAGAGTGCTGCCCTCTGCCTTTTGCGCCTGTACCGTACCTCTCCGGACCTGGTGCTCACAAATGAGTGGACTTCACGAGTGGTTCATCTGCTTAATGATCAGCACCTGGTAAGGCAGTCAGAAGCTGAGCTTGTGTTTATTGACATTTGTGTTCTTTATTTTATTACCTGAAAACTAAATCGGTCTCATTCTAAAATATTTATGGGTGTTCTCAAAATCTGTATGTTGCATAAGGTTACGGTACTTGTAGACATTCGATGGAAGACCTTTTTTTTTTTTTTTTTTTTTTTTTTTTTTTAAACTGGTCAGGTTTAAGAAAGTACTTACATTTTTGTTTTAACATGCACTATAAAAAAAAATGTAATGTATTGTAGCTCATCAGTCCTTAGATGTGATGGCTGCTAGTTTTTCTTTCTCTTTTTTTAATTTATTTATTTTTAGACTATTTTTATTCTAGTTTACAGCTAACACAATTCCTGTCCTCGGGTGGCTATGCTCACTGGCTCCACTGAGGGAGGTGTGGTTGGCACTTGGCTGCTCTGCACTGCTAACTCCTACATAGGGAGGTGTTCTTTTGTAGTTCACAGAAGGTAGCCGAGACAACTAATAACATTTTTGATATAAAGTTAGAAGCGTTCTGCTGTATACTATTATATAATTAGTGAAGCCTGTACTGTATACACAGGCTGAATAATGCGCACACAGAATGGTTGGTTGCGAGAAAGTTCTCTTGCCTATTCAGTAACTTTCAACAGGTTTAGTACGGTTAAAAGACAAAGTTGGATCAGTTGCCTAAAAACAATACAATTCTATGCCTTAGTAGACAATCAAGGTCAATACTGGCTATGTGCTTATAAATACAAAAAGTTTTCTATTTTCTCATGAGCATGCAGCTGAAGAAAGGAAACTTTGAGAGAACCCTACGTGTATAACCAAAAGGAATAGTGCCTCTAAAGCATATCTGAGCTAGGCCTACTTCCTTGGATATATCAGTTCAGTGTACATGATGTAATATAGTCAGTGGAATTCAGTAAAATATTTTGTGTATTTGCAGGAAATGCACCTTGAAAATAGAAGGTAGATAGAATAAGCCTGAAAATGGAACACTTAAGGCAGCCACCACATTAAAAAAACAGTATTGAGCAACATATTACATTTTTGATTTTGGGCTTGGCTATCATTTCATTTTCTTTTTACTAGACCCATACATCCAGACCTGTTGTCCTGGATAGTGGCTAATTGGAGTAGAAAAAAAGTGGCCAATTACTTGTTCAATAAAATTATTTCTTGATGATTCCCTGAGGTTTCAGTTGTTTGTATTTTGTGAATGGCCAATTATAATTCAGATTCTTGCACTTTTGCGTGCTTAATTCCACTGAAAAAAAGTCTGTGTAATTGGGCACCACCTTATGGAGAAATACAATAAAGTTGTATCCACGTGTGCATAACATTCCCCCATAAACAGATTTTGGGAGAATGCTAGGGGGTGGGGCTTGACACCTTCCCATTCATAAATTTCGTCAGCGATTGCACTTTAGTCTAATGGATTAAACTTGTATGCATCAAAAGGAAGGTGGGACTTTGAATTGAAGCGGTTGAAATGCAGAGGCAATGGTATAAATATAGGATTTTATTGGTATCAAATTGTTAAATTACGTTTATTACATATATGTACAAGATGTGGGCACGATAATACAGAGGTGTAAAAAACATAATTGCATAAAATAAATTCACAACAATCAAATGGATAGTATGCGACAGCAACATGGCCTAAACAGGCCAAACACAGCATGCTCGGCACCTGTATAGATGATCACATGGTAAAAGATCAAAAGATAGCTGGGTTCATATGGATAACATCATAGGCCATAATAAATGTGTCTGTAGCATCATGTAGCTCTACGCGTTTCGTGGATTCATTTCCACTCGTCAGGAGCTGATGCGACATATCCCTGTAAATATAATAATTGAAGTAAACCATACTCTGTTTAAAATTGAAAAATGTAAATTAAAATTTAAGAAATTTAACCCAGTGCACTCACCAGCCACAGTAGTGGGCGCAGTAGGGGGCAAGCAAGACACGGCGAATCGGGAGCATAGACCACGTCACGGGAGCTGAGGCGGCGTAATAGTGCACAACTAGCTTGGGAAGATGTAGGGGTGCCTATGAGGGTTTCCATGTGCCAGAATACAGGTATGTGATGCTGCAAATTGGAGATATCTGAAATCAAATGAAAATTTGTATTGTGAGATGGAAGGTGTATGAAATTAGAAATTAGAAAATATGAATGTGGGAAACGGTTGGTGTGTGAGTGGGATAGGGTGGTAGGTTGGGTGAGATATCTATACACCCAGTGTGTCCGCATGTGTAAGTGATGGCCAAAAAGTGCAGTATAGGTGTGAGAGTGGTTGTTGTGTGTATAAGGTGGGCTGACCTAAATGTGAATGTGACTGTGAGAAACTAAATCGTGAATGGAACAACAAAAAAGCAAAAGACCTGGAAGTAGTGGTAAAAATATGTGTAAACACAAACGTGCGGGGACATGCAAGTGAACAAAAGTGGACCTGACTCGAAGGACACTTACCCAAGTAGCATGTCATGCAACACCAGCGGTGGAGTGGCTGGTGTGCAGGGGCCCCAGGCGGAGACCAGCCAGATGAACAGCCGGCTCCGACTGAGGGTGCAGAGTATATACGCCGCCAACGCCACGTGCGTGACCATGGGAGGGGCGAAAAACGGCGTCCGCACCCGAGTCAAGACGCTCGGTGATTGGCGCCGAGACGCCCCCACATGCGTCACGCAGATGGTGCTCTCAGCGGCAGCGTGATGACGTCATGACTGACGCCAAGCGCTGGACGTGAGGACCGTGGCGCCGATGCGCGAGGGGGCGTCCGCCCGATCCTCAAGACACAGCTGTACAGGGAGAAAGGGGAGGACCCACAGGGCGCATCGCAGCTCCCGCGAATGTGGAAACCCCCCACACACCATGAGCAGGCTCAGGAACCCCAAACCCGCACACACCAACAGTGCGGCAAGAACACATGGATGTTGGAATCAGAAATTATATATCCGTAAACAATATTAGCTTGTATAAGCGTAAACAAGAGTAAAAAAAGGGTTTAAGCCAATTGAATTTGTGCCGGGAATGCCGTAATATTGCTGTCACTGGTAAGATAAATGCATACACCAATGTATGTACCAATGGATTAAACTTGTATCTTTTAAGGAAAATATGAATGTAATGAATCATCCTTTATTTCTCTTGCAGGGTGTAGTAACTGCTGCCACCAGTCTGATCACCACCCTGGCACAGAAGAATCCTGAAGAATTTAAAACTTCAGTTTCGCTGGCAGTGTCACGGTTGAGCAGGGTAATAATGAACCTCTTAACATTGTTTGAGTCATACTGCCAGACTTTTCTCTGCTTGGTACCATATGTCTGATTTTATTACATCTTTGCTTCATAAAATATATTCTGGCTTTTTAGCCAATATTATATCCATATTTAGGTATATCTAGTGACAAGGCATAGTTCAAATGCATATCTAAATGGAAGGTATGAATGTGAACCCACCAATCCAGTGAACTTGGAAGTGTGTGTCAGATAATGTCCACCACCAACGAGTGAACTTAAGACTCACCAGAACGAACGGCTGCTGTCACAGCAGCAAATGCTCCTTTTAAACCATGAGTAGAACCATGAGTAAACCATAAACCATGAATAGAAAAACCTCCTGGAGATATCGCAGCATACTACTCCCACAGGCAGCTCTAGACTGAGTACAGAACAAAAAAATTCACTAGGAGCCCAGATGGATTTTCCTAGTGTGGTAAATGTTATTGTTCCAGTAGTAAAAAACATAAAACAGGATAAAAAAACTCTCACTTGGACAGCCGCTGGCGACCCAGAATTGTACAGCAACATAACGTCAATGCCAAATGTCCCGCCCGATGCGTTTTGGTCCAATAGGATGTTAAGGGGGCACAGCACAGATTCTTGCACATTACATCCAATATTAGTAGAGAAAGGTGTCAGTCTTTCTGACCCACTTTTAACTGTTAAAACTGGCCCAAACTTTGCCGGTCATAAAAAGTGCCAGTAGCTGGGTTCCAGAGCAGTACATTATTATGCAACATGTTTGCATAAAATCACACCACTCTACATGCTGCATGTCACTGCACAGAAGTGCAGTTACATGAAGTGTCTGTACACTAATATTATGCAGGATTTATATAGCGCCAACAGTTTGCACAGCGCTTTACAATGTAAAGGGTGTATTGTCTCCAACGGTACAATTCAAAACAAGAAGGTGACAGGAGCCTTGCTCCTGCAAGCTTACAATCTAAGAGGGAGGGTCTGGTGAAACAATATGTAGGGACTCTGAGGGATGAACTGATGAAGTAGAAGATTTGATTGTTGGCTAGAGGCAGGATAGGCCTCCCTGAAAAGATGCTTTTTCAGGGATCGCCTAAAAGTGGACAGAGTAGGAGATATCCTGACAGATTGGGGTAGTGAGATCCAGAGGATAGGAGAGGCTCTGAAGTCCTTGAGGCGAGCAATATAATAAAGTTTGTGTAAAAAACAAAAACTGTCTAATGCAATAAAATGCGCATCACACTGCCCTCTATTGCATAGCTCTGTAGCCCAAAAAGCTGTGTGGGCAGCAGCATTTGAACGGCAGAGCATTGTGAACAGGCTCTCCTCCTGGCCATTGCAAAGTTGACTTTTTGCACTTTAAAAGTATTTGGTTGTTCCACCACACACAGTAGTTTTACTACTATACCCAAGCTTTTTAAGCGTTCTATTTTAGTTTATTTCTACTTTTTCAGTGGTTCTAAATATTGGCAGTGGCGCAGAATTTTACCCATAACAGTTTTTGATATCAATTTATTTATTTACCAAAAGAAAATAAATTCTATATTATCAATTCTGCTCCCAAAATTAGTGTGCTGTAAATTTCCTCCAGCATTGATTCTGTTTCTTCCTGCTGGAGGACGCCATTTTGTTGAAGCTCAGAGCAGAGCCAATTCCATATTGGAAACTCTCCCCCTCGCTTTTGTCTCAAACTGTCACTTTCTTCAATTACAGTATGTACATTTCCAGCCTTGATTGTATGCCTTGGCGAAGTTGGAGAGGAAGGCTGACAAAAGCTTTAGGCCTGTTTCACACGGCCTTCAGCTTGTATAAAAGCAGTGTGATGTGAACAGAAAGCTTTGACATGGCATTTGCAGAGCGTTTGGCAAGCTTTGTTGAAGTTTAGGTACCATTCAGCTACAGTTTGTAAGTGTTGAACACAAATGTTCATAGAAGAGTTGATTGCCACTTTCAGCAAGCTTCAAGAAGTGCTGAATCCTACTAGCAGCTTGTTTAAATTGGCAATCAACAATCCCATAGGATCTGTGTTCAGCATTTACAAACTGGAGCTGAACAGTAGTTTAAAAGCTACATCAAAGCTTGCTGAAAGCTCTGTAAATGCTTTGCCAAAGGTTACTGTTCACGCTGCTCTTATACAAGATGAAGCCCGTGTGAAACAGGCCTTACAGTGTTGAAGTTCAGAGGCTGAGGGGGAAAGGAGAGAATTTCTATGCTATATACCACTAACATTGACAGTTTAACTACTTTGTGTCTCCCTGGCAGCAGAGTTTGTCCTGTCACTTCTCCTGCTTTTTCTTTTCTCCGTCTCTAATCTGTGTTCCCTTGGCACAGTCTGTTATTCCTGTTGCTTTCTTTCCCCCTTCAACGACAGTAAATCCTAAAGCTGTGATCTGATCTGCCTCTAGTGGCTCTTATTTTAGGCACAGGGCTGAGAATAGCGAGCAACTGAGCATGTTTCACCCAATTTTTTACCAAAAACTTGATTATTAAAATGCATTTTTGTTTTAATTGCAGTTTAAAAACTGCTACGCAAATATTGTGCCATTAAAAAATTGCAACACCCACCATTTTATTCTGCAGGTCCTTTGCTTAAAATCAAAATACCTTTGGGGGTTTGAAGTAATTTTCTGGCAAAAATGCAGATGTTTACATGTATGAGAGAAATGCTAGAATTGGCCTGGGAGTCAAGTGGTTAATTCAATTATGTAGGTGGCAATTTGTTTCCCATGCATCTCTGCGTAGTAACTGACTTTGTTGTACCTTTTCCTAAATGTATTAGGCATAAAGCCTATCCCTGTGTGCCAAGGTGCCATCCCTTGGCTGCATTTGGACATGTATTTTATTATTATCTGTGTATTGTCATTGCAAACTATTTTATGTGCGTTTTTTCCATTTTCAGATTGTCACTTCGGCCTCCACAGACCTGCAGGATTACACATACTACTTTGTTCCAGCTCCCTGGCTCTCTGTGAAACTGTTAAGGCTTTTACAGTGTTATCCTCCCCCAGGTAACAATGTGTCAAGAGACCAGTGTGCAAGCAATAACCTATTCGTTCTTAGTGACACATTTTCAGCTCATCGAACTAGTGTAGCGGTTTTAATTTGCAGACCGAAAAAGTTCATGTCAAACCTGTAGTATTTTTTGTCCTGCATTTAGCTTTATCATCTTTATAAATTTCTACAACACGCCTTATGTAATGAAGTATAGCTCCAAAGAGCTCTTGTAAAGCATGCAGCCCTATATTGCAGTACCTGACCACGGGAATGTGTTTCCAGCGCGATCCCATCTTGCTGGTTCTTGGCGACAGGGTGCTGTGCATCTCGCGCTGGCTCGCTCATCGGGAAAGGAAAACTGTTTTTTCCTCGCGCAATGAGCGACAGGCATTGCTGTCAGCTGTCTTATGTGAATCAT
This sequence comes from Lithobates clamitans, assembly GCA_037952925.1. Classification (NCBI taxonomy): domain Eukaryota; kingdom Metazoa; phylum Chordata; class Amphibia; order Anura; family Ranidae; genus Lithobates; species Lithobates clamitans. Next base: position 402,993 of record JBBGZY010001178.1, read on the forward strand.
GAGGGGGATCGCCGTGCCAAATTTTAAATAAAAACCCGGCATGGGTTCCCCAGGTCTGGTATGGAATTTAAGGGGAACCCCCTACGCCGAAAAAAACGGCGTGGGGGTCCCCCCCAAAATCCATACCAGACCCTTATCCGAGCATGCAGCACGGTCGGTCAGCAAAGGGGGTGGGGACGAGCGAGCGCCCCCCCCCCTCCTGAACCGTACCAGGCCGCATGCCCTCAACATAGGGAGTGGGCGCTTTGGGGCAGGGGAGCGCCCTGTTGGCCCCCCCCCCACCCCAAAGCACCTTGTCCCCATGTTGATGAGGACAAGGGCCGGGCTCCTCCGCTATCTTCTGCTCTTTTGCCGCTCTTTTGCTAGCGGTGGCCCGGTCTTCTCCGTTGTCTTGTTCCCGCTTCTCTTCTTCCGATGTTGACACGACGCTCTGTCCTGCTGTAATGCTGTGTGAGCGGTGCGCGATGACTTATAGGCATGGGGCGTGGTCACCGGGTGATGCCTCTTCCCGACAACCCTGGCCGCTGGTTGTCGGGGTCTGCGGACGGAGGGCTTATCGGAATCCGGGAGCCCCCTTTTAATAAGGGGGTCCCCAGATCCTGGCCCCTCGCTCTGTGAATGAGTATGGGGTACATCGTACCCCTACCCATTCACCTGGGGGAAAAAATGTCAATAAAAAAACACACTACACAGGTTTTTAAAGTAATTTATTAGGCAGCTCCGGGGGTCTTCTTCCGGTGTCCGGTTCTTCTGCCGGGCTCCTCTGCTATCTTCTGCTCTTTTTGCTGCTCTTTTGCTAGCAGTGGCCCGGTCTTCTCCGTCGTCTTGTTCCCTCTTCTCTTCCGAATGCTGTGTGCGAGGTGCGCGATGACTTGTATAAGCATGGGGCGTGGTCACCCGGTAATGTCACCCGGTGACCCCGTTCCTTATGACATCATAGTCCCGGGGGCATGATGGGACTGTGACGTCATAAGGGGCGGGGTCACATCACCCGGTGACCATGCCTATAGAAGTCATCGCTCACGGCTCACACGGCATTACAGCGGGAGAGAGCATCGTGTCAGCGTCAGAAAAAGAGAAGAGGGAACAAGACGACGGAGAAGACCGGGCCACCGCTAGCAAAAGAGCAGAAGATAGCGGAGGAGCCCGGCAGATGAACCGGACACCGGGAGAAGAGGCCGGAGAGAGCGGAGAAGTCGGAAGAAGACCCCCGGAGCTGCCTAATAAATTACTTTAAAAACCTGTGTAGTGTGTGTTTTTTTTTTTTTTTTTATTGACACTTTTTCCCCCGGGTGAATGGGTAGGGGTACGAGGGGCTCCCGAATTCCGATAAGCCCTCCGCCCGCAGACCCCGACAACCAATGGCCAGGGTTGTCGGGAAGAGGCCCTTGTCATCATCAACATGGGGACAAGGTGCTTTGGGGTGGGGGGGCCCCCCTGCCCAAAGCGCCCACCTCCCCATGTTGAGGGCATGCAGCCTGGTACAGTTCAGGAGGGGGCGCTCGCTCGTCCCCACCCCCTTTCCTGACCGGCCGGGCTGCGTGCTCGGTTAAGGGTCTGGTATGGATTTTGGGGGGACTCCCACGCCGATTTTTCGGCGTAGGGGGTTCCCCTTAAAATCCATACCAAACCTAAGGGCCCGGTATGCCCCGGGGGGGAACCCATGTGCCGGTTTTTTATTTAAAATTTGGCGCGGTGTTCCCCCTCATGATTCATACCAGACAGCTGAAGGAAAAAACAGTTTTCCTTTCCCGATGAGCGAGCCAGCTCGGCGCTGGCTCCTGCGACGGGGCTCGCAGGTATCAAATCTCGCCGATAACAGCGGCGAGATTGACACAATATCGCGGTCACCTACTGTATGTCTTGGGCAGTTTCATGTGCAATTTCTGCTGTGCCTAAGGTTTCCCACATTTAGAACTTATACAAAGAGAGCACAATTCATGACCAGTCGTTTAACACATTTTGTTACACGATTACATAACCAAGTTTATTATACTTTAAAGAATAACTCTACTTAAAAATAAAAAATGAATCCCCTTTAGATTCCTACCTTTATGATGTTCTGAAGAAATGGCTATTTGTGTCAATGAGCAAAGTGAATTGGAGTGACTTTATAATTTATCAGCTGCACCAAAAATGACATTTTTAGTGCAGAGGATGCCCAAAATCTGACTTGTATCTTAGTGCAGATGTCTGGGAAAATCGGCCAATCTCACAGGCAGGCAATTACATTTCTGGGGGGCGTTCTGTACACCATCTGTGTACAGACCACCACTACATTGCCATGTAGAGATTTATATATTAAAGTGACTAAAATGCCAACACTAAAAAAGAATTGGCCACTTGAAAGCGTTCAAGACTATTTGAAGAAAGTGGGCTGGACAAGATACAATCCAGACCATGTCTCTTGGGAGGAAAGACAGGCCCTGAGGGGGGCTAAGAGCTGCCAAAGGGGTAGTGATAAAGGGAGAAACCTTGTGCTCCTTAGTGAAGAATATTATGAACAGGAAGTGAGAAGACAGCTGGGTATGCAGGATACATACAGTTGTAAAATCTGAATTAGGGGATTGGCGCTGTTCACTAGTATGAAATAAATGAATCCACTATAAACAAACTGCTACTACAAGGAAAGCATTTTACCCCAACTATAAATGAATGAAAAGTGTAACACAAGTGCTAGGAATGGTCACAAAAATGTGCAGACTACCCAAGGTAAAAAAAGAATATAATACATAAAAAATATAAAAATGGAACTCCAAACAATGAGTGATCGATCAAGTGTGTATAGAAAGTGATTGTCAATGTCCACTGAAAATTAATGATGTGTATGCAAAAAAAATGCGATAAAAAATGTAAGTGAGTGATACCTAAAAATGGGGACAAACACACTGTTGCCCACTATAAATAAGTGTGTATACTGGTGTAGCTAAATATTGAAAAAAATATTGTTTGGAAAAAATGTGTTGAAAAAAATAAAAAACAAAAATAAAAATAAAAATAAAAAAAACATAGGAAAAAAAGCAAAGTCCAGGTAACCACAAAATTGTTATCAACAAGCAGCATAAAAACAACAAGTGCCGTGAATATTGGTTCTGTCGTTCAGTAAACCAGTTCTAGTGCAACAGGCTAGTGCATCTTCAGAGGTTACAGGTAAGTCCGTCCCAGTAGTTGTATACTGTCCAGTGTGGAGTCCCCTCTAGTGCCCCCACTCACCAGAGCGCCCAACCCCTGCAGGGGTAATGAGCATGTAGATCCAAATCTGATGATCCAATCGGTCGGTGTCCCCCTCACCACCTTTTATCACTTGTGTCACCAGATCGTACTCAAAGGACATCCATCCGGACCAGTTACCATGTGCAGGGAGAAGAGAAGAGCCTCATAGTGTAATTCCGAAAGTAAATTTATTTAAGCTCAAGCTCACAACAGGAATAAATAAAATCCAAAGATTAAAAACAAATAGAAACAAATGGCACTCTGCCGGCTGACTCCACGTGAGAAGCCGCAGACAGAGCAGTGTGAGCGGCGTGCGTTCCACAGCCGTCTGCCGATGCCGGAAGTACAGGACAAAAACGAAAGGATAAAAAGACGTATGAGCGGCGTGCGTTCCACAGACGGCTGTGGAACGCACGCCGCTCACACTGCTCTGTCTGCGGCTTCTCACGTGGAGTCAGCCGGCAGAGTGCCATTTGTTTCTATTTGTTTTTAATCTTTGGATTTTATTTATTCCTGTTGTGAGCTTGAGCTTAAATAAATTTACTTTCGGAATTACACTATGAGGCTCTTCTCTTCTCCCTGCACATGGTAACTGGTCCGGATGGATGTCCTTTGAGTACGATCTGGTGACACAAGTGATAAAAGGTGGTGAGGGGGACACCGACCGATTGGATCATCAGATTTGGCTCTACATGCTCATTACCCCTGCAGGGGTTGGGCGCTCTGGTGAGTGGGGGCACTAGAGGGGACTCCACACTGGACAGTATACAACTACTGGGACGGACTTACCTGTAACCTCTGAAGATGCACTAGCCTGTTGCACTAGAACTGGTTTACTGAACGACAGAACTAATATTCACGGCACTTGTTGTTTTTATGCTGCTTGTTGATAACAATTTTGTGGTTACCTGGACTTTGCTTTTTTTCCTATGTTTTTTTTATTTTTATTTTTATTTTTGTTTTTTATTTTTTTCAACACATTTTTTCCAAACAATATTTTTTTCAATATTTAGCTACACCAGTAAACACACTTATTTATAGTGGGCAACAGTGTGTTTGTCCCCATTTTTAGGTATCACTCACTTACATTTTTTATCGCATTTTTTTTTGCATACACATCATTAATTTTCAGTGGACATTGACAATCACTTTCTATACACACTTGATCGATCACTCATTGTTTGGAGTTCCATTTTTATATTTTTTTATGTATTATATTCTTTTTTTACCTTGGGTAGTCTGCACATTTTTGTGACCATTCCTAGCACTTGTGTTACACTTTTCATTCATTTATAGTTGGGGTAAAATGCTTTCCTTGTAGTAGCAGTTTGTTTATAGTGGATTCATTTATTTCATACTAGTGAACAGCGCCAATCCCCTAATTCAGATTTTACAATTATTGGATCGCACCTTTGGGGCTTTCTTTATCTGGGGGGCTGCAGTTCAGTCACAAGCCCGTCCTAAGCGCGGAACACCACCATATACGTTTAGGATACATACAGTTGCCTAACCATCCACCAACAGGTCTTCCAATTTGGTAAGAACTTTAAGACCCCTTTCACACTGAGGCAGTTTTCAGGCATTTTAGCACTAGAAATAGCACCTATAAAATGCCTGAAAACTGCCTTCCATGCCACCCCAGTGTGAAAGCCCGAGTGATTTCACACTGGGGTGGTGTGCTTGTGGGGCAGGGGAAAAAAAGTCCTGCAAGCTGCATCAATGGGGCAGTTTTTGAAATGAATGGGCAGCGCTGCCAAAGTGCCTGAAAATGTAAAGTATGAAACGGCGCTAGCAGCCTATATCAAACAATATACATCCTATTGAATTGTGCCTTGAACATCAATGTAATTGTGACCTAAAGAACAAATATGCACAAAATATGAAAAGTGCTTGGTGCTTCAGAAAAAAGTACAGTGGTGCTCCAAAACTTTTAACGAGTGAGGTGGCTCCCCCTTCGGTGATCCCACTCACCAGAAATATTAGATCCTCTGCTTCGCAGTCTGGAATCAAAAAAGCAGTGATCTAGTGATCTGGGGATATGCTGGATGGTTCCTCAGCGAACACTTCCAAGAAGATATTGATGTCCTTTGATGATGCCCTGGAGGAGGGGCGAAACGCGTCAACGTACTTCCGGTTCATGCTAACCAGTGACGCAATTTCTGCCTCTGTGGAACGTACATTGGCGAGGACTGATGTCTTTTTACTGATGCCTGTCTTTGCCAAATATCCTGTAAGTTGTGCATTAATTGTGCTTGATAACTCATGTTAAACGGTATTTCACTATGAGTTCTTTCTCTGTTTTCCCATTTATGGAGTGTGGTATATCCTTCCTGTCATAAAATATTTTCTTGCAAGAATTTAGCTGCATATCCTCAGATCATTTAGATAACTGCTTTTTTGATCCCAGACTGCGGTCGCTGACGAACTCAGAGCGAGGCCTGGAAAGCAGGTGGCTTTTAAAGCATCGCCCGCAAATTTAAGGTTTGAAATGTTGAGTATATTTTTACTCAGTGCAACCTCCGCTTTTAGTTTACCAAAAAATTTGGTAATTTATTGCATTTGTGCCTTAAATTTAACTATTTTATTTTTTAATGAAATTTTGCATTTCTTAGTCTTTTGAGGTGACATAAAAATTTGGAACTACCACTATTTTTTTCTCTAGGGTTCCGCTTTCAGAAAATATATAATGCTTTGGGTTTTTTTTTGTAATCTTCCAGCTTAAAATGATTTAAGCATGTGTGCAAAAATTACAAACACGGCTCTAGCAGCGCAAGTTAAATAGGCGCACACTAAGATGTGTTTTTTATTTTTTTTCTAATATAGAGAAGAGTAATATATTAAAACCTCCTCAACAAGGGAACCTAGAGCTACTTATTTATTATATCAAGGCTGTACCATAAGGCCAATTTCACTCTAGACCAATGCAGCTCAACATTCTGGCAGTATGGGACAAACGGACTCTGTTATTGCACTGTCACTTATGTCTGACACCTAGGGCCAAACCATTCTTGGCCTTGCGGATTAACAACCCAATGCTGGAGTTGGGGTAATCCTTTCCACCTCAATTGTGGAAAGTTCTCAGGACAGATGCCAGCTGGGGTGCAGTCTTGGGATACCCTCTTAGTGCAGTGGTTTTCAGAGGAAGTTCACCTTCCTGTCAACATTCTGAAACTTGGAGCAATTTTGCCTCTCATCAGGAAGGTACCAGGAGCCACACCGCTCAAAGCTACCCAGATTTGATCTTTTCCTGGGAACAGTTTTATGTTCCAGCCTTCTCTGCCATTCACATTCCGGGCATGGAAAACTGTTAGGTGGATTTTCTCAGTGCCTAGATCTGAGGGAATGGGCCCTTTTTTCTCTGGAGTTCTTTCAGGCTCTTAGCCACAGGTGGGATACACCGGATGTGGAATTCCTGGCATCCAGATTCAGCAGCAAACTAGACAAGTTTGTCGCCAAGTCCAGGTACCTTTTGGACATTTGCAGTGGAAGCTCTAGTTACTCTGTAGCATTAGGCCAGCCTGTTCTATGCCTTTCCTTCTCTCCAGATACTGCCTTGCCTCCTTTTTAGGATCAAGAGGGAGGATATTCTGGTAAATCTCATCACACCGAATTGGCCCTGGTGTAGCTGGTACTCAGACATACTCGGATACCAGCATTTCAACCCAAAGAGGGCCCCAACCAACTTTTCATTTCTAGAGTTTAAAGTGGTGTTTTATTGGTTTTGTAACAGGAACAAAAAAGACATGCAATGTGTTTCGGTGGCTTGGCACTCCTCCATCAGGGCTCTAAAATGAACTAGGTGTCAGGTGGACCCAAAACAAAGATCCTGGAATATTTCTATGTCAGAAGCAGAACAGCTACTGACATAAACACCTTTGTAATCTTAAAATATTAGCCTCCTGGTTTTAGCATGTTCATACTTAACTTCTGGCATGTGGTCGCTTCTGCATTGACCAAACCTCCTGTCCCAAGGGCCAAGGTTTATCCTGCTTCTCATCGCTGGTTCAACAGCATGGCTGTTGGAGCCTTGGTCTTGAAAGAAAGGGGCTTCTCTGATTCTGTAATTTCTACTCTTTTTAGGCTAGGAGGTCTGCTTTTAGCAAAGTCTACCATTGCACCTTGAAGTGCAAATTTGCTTGGTGCAAGAAAATCTCATTCAAGAAAGTAATCCTTGCGACATATTCTGTCATCTCAGTCATCTTTTATTTCAAAGTCCTCTGGCCTCACTCACCAGTTAAGTAGTTTGTTCAGGGCGTAGCACGCATTTTTCCTCCTGTTTGGCCTTGTGTTTTCCTGTGGGACCTCAATCTGGTTCTTTTGGCTTTACAGGTAGTCTTTCTAACTTTTTAGGGATATTCCCTCATTGAAACTTTCATGCAAGGTGGCCTTTCTGGTTGCTATCACAGCTTGCAAAAGCAGTCTCTGAATTAGTAGCCTTATCCTGTAAGGCTAAGAAAAGTCCTTAAAGTGTTGTGCAATCTAAGGTTACAGTATTTTGAGACCCAAGGCCTCCTTCCTCCTTTAATTCCAAAGCATCCTAAAGAAATTTCCCAGCACTGCCTGGGCATTCTGCACGTTGTGAGCGTTTACCCTTTAGAAATCATTCTTTTTGTGCTTCAGGAGGGCTCATGCAAGGGTCTTCCTGCATCCCATTCTACCATAGCAAGGTGGATTCGACAAGTGATTGTTGAAGCCTATAGTTTGAAGGATACGGGGCTTCTTTTCCCTGTCAGGGTACTTATAGATCTGTTTAATGCCTTGTGCTGAAAAGCCCATGAAGCATCAGTTTCCCAGATTTCAATGCTGCCACCTGGGCTTCTGTGTACATGTTTATGTTTTTACTATGTGGATGTTTAGACCTCTTCTGATGCAAATTTGGGGATAGGGTGTTATAGGCTACTCTGAGTTTGAGGGGTCTTGAACCATTTAATTATATGGGCCTGTTGGCTTAGTTTGCTATGTTGCTCACCCCTTAGCTGGATTATATTTGGAAAATATGATATTTTGACTTGCCAGTAAAATTGATTTCCTGGAGTAAGTACAGGACACAAGACCCCCTGTTCCTATGTCCTCCCTATTGCTTGATGCAAAAATGGGGCTCGCTGGGAGTGGAAGAGGCTATATGGGGGATGTGCCAGCAGCCTGTGTGCAGTCACCTGGTTGTAAGGATTTAAAGAAGCTTGTGTCCTATATGGTACTCCAAGAAACTGATCTTACTGGTAAGTCAAAAATCCTATTTTATTTTTTTTCTCACTGTTATCTACTTTCTGGAAAATTCATTGTGGCCTGTTTTCTAACGATACAGTAACTTTTTTTTTTTATGTCATACGAATATGAAATAATTTAAAACGTTTCTAAATTTCCATAATTTTAAAACTACACGGTATGTCCATTGTAGCCATATATCTAGTCGGGCGTAAGGTGCAGTAGCATTACCCCCGCTCCACCCTAATCTGTTCTGATAAAAGATTTGGAAAAGATCTGATACTTCCTGGTAGTTTCCAAGCTTGCCTGTCCCCATACATTTGTAATGGTTCATCACTGATGGGCCATTTCGCTGCTCAAGAGGAATATGGAAGGCTTTGCTTGATCAGAACAGCCCAGCCCAGCAATTTAGACAGAGCAGGGGTATGAAAAACTACTGCAGAGATACCATCGTACCAGTAAGCAGCTTTTATATGGGTAAACTTCATTAAACAAAAAGTCAAATATTCATTTTGATCTTTTATAAACTGATTCCTAAAAATACTTGTATGCACAAACCTTCACTGAGATGCTCAGCTTCATCTTACTGTTACAGAGGACCCTGCTGTGCGAGGACGACTTACAGAGTGCTTAGAAACCATTCTGAACAAAGCCCAGGAGCCTCCCAAATCCAAGAAGGTGCAGCACTCCAATGCTAAGAATGCTGTGCTATTTGAGGCAATCAGCCTCATTATTTACCATGACAGGTGAGTTCAGATGTATTTATAGAGTCTTGATGAAAAAGTTTTTCTTTGATGTTCATTTTTTTTTTCTTCTTCTTTTTAGCAGTGTTCTAGGCCTGTAACAGTTTCTTATTGTTAGAACTAAAAAACATATGTTAGAAATTACATTTGGTAGATTTTTTCTGTTTGCAACAACACTTTTTTCATCACTATAACACATAAGGCTTCAGTATAGTACCTGGAGATGAAAAAATTCAGTTTTCCTCCTATGACCCCTCAATTTTTATTTTTTTTTTATAGCATGTACAGTACCTGACTGCCAGATTGTGTTTCCAGCGCGATCCCATCGCGCTGGTTCTCGGCGACAGGGTACTGTGCATGTTGCGCTGGCTTGCTGATCGGGAAAGGAAAACTTTTTTTTTTTTCCTTTCGCGATGAGCGACAGGCAGTGCTGACAGCTGTCTGGTATGAATCATGAGGGGGAACGCCGCGCCAAATTTTAAATGGGAAAAAAAAACAGCGTGGGTCCACCCCCGGAGCATACCAGGCCCTTAGGTCTGGTATAGATTGTAAGGTGAACCCCCTACGCTGAAAAAATCGGCATGGGTGTCCCCCCCCAAATCCATACCAGACCCTTATCCGAGCACGCAGCCCGGCCAGTCAGGAAAGGGGGTGGGGACGAGCGAGCGCCCCCCCCCCCCTCCTGACCCGTACCAGGCCGCATGCCCTCAACATGAAACAGTTCAGGAAAGGGGGTGGGGACGAGCGAGCGCCCCCCCTCCTGAACTGTACCAGGCCGCATGCCCTCAACATGGGGGTAAGTGCTTTGGGGGAGGGGGGCGCCCTGCGGGCCCCACCACCCCAAAGCACCTTGTCCCCATGTTGATGAGGACAAGGGCCTCTTCCCGACAACCCTGGCCGTTGGTTGTCGGGGTCTGCGGGCGGAGGGCTTATCGGAATCCGGGAGCCCCCTTTAATAAGGGGGCCCCCAGATACCGGCCCCCCACCCTATGTGAATTATTATGGGGTACATGGTACTCCTACCCATTCACCTAGGGAAAATGTGTCAATAAAAAAAAAAAAATAACGCACTACACAGGTTTTAAAAGTAATTTTATTAGGCAGCTCCGGGGGTCTTCTTCCGACTTCGGGGTCTTCTTCCGTCTTCTCCCGGTGTTCGGCTTCTTCTCCCGGGCCCCTCCGCTATCTTCTTCCAGCTCTTTTGCTAGCTGGGGCCCGGTCTGCTGCCGCTGTTCGGTTTTTCTCTGGTATCTTCTGCCGGACTCCCCCGCTATCTCCTTTCAGCTCTCTTGCTAGCGGGGGCCCGGTCTGCTGCCGCTGTCTTGTCGACGCTGTCTTGTCGACGCTGTCTTGTCGACGCTGTCTTGTCGACGCTGTCTTGTCGACGCTGTCTTGTCGACGCTGTCTTGTCGCTTCTTCTCTTCTTCCGATGTTGACACGACGCTCTCTCCTGCTGGAATGCTGTGTGCGAGCTGCGCAGCCATTTATATAGGCGGTGACCCCGCCCCCTTGTGACGTCACAGTCCCAGCATGCGCAGGGACTCTGGGGTCACGCCCCCTTATGACACCAGAGTCCTGGCGCATGCTGGGACTGTGACGTCACAAGGGGCGAGGTCCCCGCCTATATAAATGGCTGCGCAGCTCGCACACAGCATTCCAGCAGGAGAGAGCGTTGTGTCAACATCGGAAGAAGCGACAAGACAGCGGCAGCAGACCGGGCCCCCGCTAGCAAGAGAGCTGGAAGAAGATGGTGGGGGAGTCCGGCAGAAGATACCAGAGAAGAACCGAACAGCGGCAGCAGACCGGGCCCGCCCGCTAGCAAAAGAGCTGGAAGAAGATAGCGGAGGGGCCTGGGAGAAGAAGCCGAACACCGGGAGAAGACGGAAGAAGACCCCCGAAGTCAGAAGAAGACCCCCGGAGCTACCTAATTACTTTTAAAACCTGTGTAGTGTGTTTTTTTTTTTTTTTATTGACACTTTTTTCCCCTAGGTGAATGGGTAGGGGTACCATGTACCCCATACTCATTCACATAGGGTGGGGGGCCGGTATCTGGGGGCTCCCGGATTCCGTTAAGCCCTCCGCCCGCAGACCCAGACAACCAATGGCCAGGTTTGTCGGGAAGAGGCCCTTGTCCTCATCAACATGGGGACAAGGTGCTTTGGGGTGGGGGGGCCCGCAGGGCGCCCCCCCTCCCCCAAAGCACTTACCCCCCATGTTGAGGGCATGCAGTATGGTTGTGTTGTCATGTGTCTGCTGTAAGCTGCCGTTATAGTTCTCTGCCAGGTGGCTTTCCAATATATCACTAATGAATTGTGAACATCCGGGTGCTGACTATTTTATCTTTCAGATGGGTCCACTATGTGTAGGGCCAAACCTAATAAATTTAACTTTGGATAAATACATGCAGAGTGTATGCCTATGGAATCACCAGCACACCTACTGAAACAGCTGGAGGATCTCTCATTCTGGCCACAAACCCGTCCAGTTTCCTGTTAAACCTGGATGCCAGGAGGTCCACTTCCAGAGTCCTCCAAGAACTGATTTCCTGGAATACCACCATTTGCAGCAACCCTTTCCCCAAGGTTCAATCTCTGCCCAATTCAGGGAGAGATCTGCCTTCCTCTGAGATTCATGATGACCTGGCTTGGTCCTTTGTCAATCAATGCCATTTATTTCTCTAGCTACACAATGGATAATTTTTTCCTCTGTGGTACTTTGGGAGGCAGAGAGTCTTGGAGCAATAATGTTATATCACAAAATGTTATTGGAATGAGTTAAAACATGGTAAGAATAAAAACATCAGATGCATACATAACAGAAATTGGGTGACAATGACAGGAAGTATTGCAACGATACAGTAAACACCACACAACTCTGTCCTGACAGAATAGGACAAGAAAAGGCTGACGCGTTTCAAGGTTGAAAATTATGAAACCTCTTCTTCAGGGTTAGCGGTGGAGTGTATGGTTATCTGGAAGTTTTAACAAAAACAACAATGAACAGTCAAAATACACTATATACAGGTGGTTTGCAAATGGGTACATTTACAGGTTATTTACAAAAAGTAATAATCACAATTAATTAAAAAAATATATATGTAAAAAGAGCATTCTAACCGTATAATTCCTGAATGGCCACCAAGTAGCATCCAATTAGGAGAAAAGTGGGGATATATAGTTTGCTGCCAAGGATCAGATCGCCTTTTGTAAATCGCCTGTAAATGTACCCATTTGCAAACCACCTGTATATAGTGTATTTTGACTGTTCGTTGTTTTTGTTAAAACTTCTAGATAACCATACACTCCACCACTAGACCCTGAAGAAGAGGTTTCATCTTTTTCAACCTTGAAACGCGTCAGTCTTTTCTTGTTCTACTCTGTCAGGACAGAATTGTGTGGTGTTTACTGTATTGTTGCAATCTTTCCTGTCATTGTCACCCAATTTCTGTTATATATGCATCCGATTTTTTATTCTTACCATGTTTTAACTCATTCCAATAAAATTATTTTTTGATATAACATTATTGCTCCAAGACTCTCTGCCTCCCAAAGTCCCAGAGAGGAAAAAATTCTCCATTGTGTATCTTAATTAGGGATGTGGGCAGAGTGTCTTTTTCTTTTAAAGTTCTTGGCACCACCACAAAATATTGATTTCTCTGGCTGGAGGGCTGGTATGACCGATCTTGTGGATTCCATTCAGAAATTTGCGACTTTCAGAAGATTGTTTAGAGATTTGAGGTCCAGGATGGGTCTTGCCCACTAGGTAGGCTTGGAAACTGTAAACAGATTCAAGTAGAATCCCTTAAATCCCCCTTCCTCTAATACCGGGTTCACAAATTAACCCATTTTGGTCAGGCCCACCGTCTTCCCATGTGGGAGATTTATTAAGAACTGGGCTTCCCTGCAGGTGGCCATTGCCTCAAGGCCAGTTATCACTGAATTGCACAGGAATGCAGACCACGTTCCTGTGCAATTCAGTGCGGGTGATTGTTAGCAGAAATTGCACTGGATTGCACCAAAACTAGTGCATGCACTACTTTCCAGAAATCCACTGCAGCGGATTGCATGGCACTGTGGTAACATGCAGTCTGGTGCAGGCAAATGCACTGTGTTTGCAATATGTGTTTTGGGGATGTCCTAAGGAATGCATTGACACCTGCAGCAGATAGCGCACCAGTGTGTTTTTAAACACGGTCCAGGAAACGCACATAGAACTTGGGTTTCCCACACGGTCTTCTAGTGTGAACGAGCTCTCAGACCTGTACATATCCCAGCAGTGATGGACAGCCTCTTGCTGCAGTGGCCTGGTGCAGCCTGTAATTGTCTCGATAGTAGGGAACAGTGAAATTTCCTATCTATATTTCCACACACTGAGAAATGCATATATCACTTAGAGGAGCTCCAGTCTGGAAAAGGAAAATTAAGTCAGCAGCTACAAATACTGTAGCTGCTGACTCTTAATATAAGGACGCTTACCTGTCCAGGGATCCCACAATGTCGGCACCCTGAGCCGATTCGTCAATCTGCTTTGGGTGCAGGCATCGGCATTGTAATTAAGGGAAACCAGCAGTGAAGCCTTCAGGCTTCACAGCCGGTTTCCTGCTGCGCGTGCACAAGTCGTGCTGTGTTTTCTGAATGGTCCCGCCATCTTCTGAGACCTGTGTGTTCCAGAAGGCGGAGGGGGAAAGTGGAGGGGCTGAAAATGCTCAGAAATCGCTGCAGCAATCTTACTCGGAAGTGGGAGAGGGTACCTGTCAAAACCAGGGATCTGATCCCCCTACCCCCAAAAAGTGAAAAATGTGGCAGTGGTGACAAACAAATGGAACGTCCACTTTTAGGTGGCGCTCTGCTTTAAGGACCCTAGCAAAAATAGAGGATTATGTGGAGGAGGGGTTTTTTTTTTAATATAGGAAGTGTTAAAGCTTTGAGCAGCATGTCTGGGTCCAGTCGCCTAAAGGTGCAGCATATAACCCATCCATTATGATTGAAACCTGGTGTCCTGTACTGTACAATAAATACATAAAAATCCTTTTTAGTTGGATTTGCTGTGGGTTTTTTGATTTTTTTTTTTTTTTTTTTGGATAGGTTTAGGTTTATATGCTAGTCCTAGCTTATTACAGTGTAAAGCGATGCATATTACATACCCACTGAGAGCAGCAAATACCAATCTGTTAATAAATGAAATATTGCCATGCTTATTAAAAAAAAGCCTGCAAAGAGCTGCTATAATGTACCGCAATCCATAGTAATCAATGAGAATTCTCCTTCCGCTCATTAGTAAAATGAAATTTAATTAGTTGCCCTGTACTTTGTGCACCATCATTCGGAAAACAATTAGAGAAGTAATTGACATACTTTCTAAAAATACTAGACTATCCTGCCAAAACTTACTTCAGTACTTTGACCTGGTAAAAGCATGTATATTTGCCTTAAATTTCTGTACGCCTGTCTACCATCAGTAACACAGAAAATATTGAAAACAGTGAAAGCCGACCAGGTTATGTGAGCTACCTGAGTATTTTGTGCTCCTTTTTGTTTTGTTTTTTAGCAGCCACTGGCTGTGTGTGCGCTAGTCAGAACACATTCAATTTTTAAGAGCAATCTTCTGATTAGGATGAGCAAAAGGACAGAAACAAAAGCCGATGTATTCCTCTAATGAAGGTTTCCTGTAAGACCAATGTAGATTATGTTCTTGTTTTAGTGGTTTGAAATGTTTAGGTAATATGGTTGGATTGGAATGTGGGGTTTTAGGATTAAATCTGAGATGTGTAATGCCTCCAGTCCAGCAGATCACCATTATAGGATGCTGATCCCCTTTTTTCCTGTAGTGTAGTGGCTACTGCCTGCTTGTAGCGATGGGTAATTATCTGATACAAGGGCAAGCTTGTTTACAGAAGCTTTAGGGCAAAATAGAGGCAGATGCAACCCAACATGATCACAAGCTTTTTAAATGCATGTAGCACTTCCAAAAAATGTACTGCTTAACAAATGTTCCCTGTTCTAGCCTTCATCTACCTGTTCAGCCCAGAGCTTTTCTTTTCTAACAGCTGTAAAGTGAGAAGCTGCCTGAGCCCTTCATAGAGACTCCATGCATTCAGGGCTACCACCAGCCTTCCCTCTTTGATCTCTCCTGTGAATATTTTGTGGTATTTATGCACACATATCCTGTGAGATGGGACAGATGCTCTCTGTTGTAAACACAAGCTTATATTCTCTTAAATTTAGAGATTCCTAGAGATGTATAAGTGGGTATTGGCTTTTGTGTTTATGACCGAGAACAAAGTTTTATTTTGGTTTTTGCGCACACTGCAAAGTGCAGGAGTTTTCAGATGGGAGGGTTAAGAGAGCAAGCCTTCGTCCATAGCAAGCAACCTCTGTTGTAGCTTTAAACGCCACCTGCATTCAGGTTTTTCCAATTCTGCAGCTCCGAAGGGAGATATCAGCACTACAGCCTACCAGGCCATTACACATAGCCCATGTGTCTCTTCTATCCTGCTCTCCAGTGAGCCCAATCTGCTGGTCCGGGCATGCAACCAGCTGGGCCAGTTCCTGCAGCATCGGGAGACCAACCTGCGCTACCTGGCATTGGAGAGCATGTGTACCCTGGCCAGCTCCGAGTTCTCACACGAGGCTGTGAAGACACATATTGAGACTGTAATCAATGCACTAAAGGTGAGCTGCCAATATGAACCCACGTGTCAATAGAATGTTTGTTAGTACAAATGTTTTGTTAAATCAGATTTGCTAGATGTTGTGTTTTTTGTGTTTGTTTTTTTTTTTTTTGTTTTTTTTTGTTTTTTTTTGTTTTTTTTTGTTACAGCTAAGAATCTTACTCAGTGCTGGGGGCTGTTATTGTTGAACTCTCAGAAGCAAAGCGGGCTCCAGGGCTTAAAACTGTATCTCCAACAGTGGGAAGTCTTTCCTAGAGTCAGCACAGTTTCCAGAGGAGATACAATAGCAGTCTCCAGTACTGGATGGGAGCCTTGACTGTGCCAGGCAACCACTGTTCTGATAGCTACCCCTAAATAGTGGTAGCAGCAGTTAGCAGCAGTAATAGTGGTAGTAACATCAGTAGTTGTATTTTTGTTCTTATAACCAGGACATTTTTTCAGGGGGAACTTGGTGGAACTCAGTTCCACCACCTCTGGCTCAGACCCTTGGTGCCTGTTCACCACAATCACTTGTAAACACAGAGGTCTGGTTTCTATGTTTACAAGTGACAGCTCTGCGCTCTGTATGTAATGCTATCCTGGTATTTAATGCTCCTTTAAGACCCTCCTACTGTTTTCGTGAAATTTGACTGAACACACCAACTATTTGATGTGATTTGGAGGGTGTGTGTAGAGGGAGGGGTTTTGTGGGGCCGTGGTTAAGTTCCAGCACCTATTGTTTAAGAAAAAAAGTCCTGCTTATAACTGTTGTGTTATTAAACACAAAAGATCTACTATCGTGCTGTTATGTAAGCATACAGCTAGATGGTACTCCTCAGCCAATGGAAATGTACAGTAACTGGTTGCCATTGTTTTTCATCTTATTAGAGGAGATGAGATCAATAATATGATTCCCATTGTAATTGTATAATCTGGAACTTTTTAAATTGGTGAGCGAACAAGTGTTTTGTTTCTGAGTATAGTTGTATGCTACTTGTGTGCCTCACTCCATAGAGATCCAGTTGTTCCATATTTGCAGCAATAAATCGCTACTCTTAACAATTGGTAGCCCTGTTTAGTAGAGTGATTACCTGTGTACTCCTTGCCTAAGTTTAAATACAACAAATAATAAATGCGTTGTACCTAGTGTATTTGACACCCAAATCAGATTTTATTTTAATTTTTTCGCTTTCTTATTTACCCTCCACTCCTGATCGATAGGAAAACATTTTACGTAATCTTGAAACAAAGATAATAGTGCCCAAAAAAGCACCCATAGTAAACATTGTAAATGTCCTTTTATATTGGTGGTTAGTAGGTGAAGGGCCCCTTGCATTGGTGGTTAGTGGGAGAAGGGTCTCCTATTGGGGATCAGGGAAAATAATTCCCAATTTATGTTTATGGTCCATGTAATGCCTTCTTAAAGTATAGCTAAAGCAAACCCTTCTTTTTTTGTTGTGTTTTTTTTTTTTTGTTTCAGATAGTGAAGAGGGAATAAAATACTTGTCAGGTTTTTAATTGGTGTCTGTGCCCCCATTAGGGAGATAGCCTCCTCTATTTGTTATTTTTACCATCACCGAAATTGGGGAAAAAAAAAATCACAAATTGTGAGTTGTAACCAGAAGAGGAAGTAAGAGGAGATCTTTTCAATAATTTTATATCAATAATATCAATATTATGCTTTGGCCTTTCCCACTAAAATTTAGTATATATGTGTAGTTTTAATGTAATTTTCTTGCATTACGCACTCTTCGTGTGATCACAGACCAAATACTTACTTCAGAGATTGTATTTCTCTGTCTCTCCCTTACAGACAGAAAGGGACGTAAGTGTGCGACAGCGTGCAGTGGATCTACTGTATGCAATGTGTGATCGCAGCAATGCTCAACAGATTGTAGCAGAGATGCTAAATTACCTGGAGACTGCAGATTACGCCATTCGGGAAGAGATTGTAAGAACTGCATTGGAATGCGTATAGTCTAGAGTGATTTATCACATACACATGTGCTTCTTTGACTCGGTTTTGCCTGTTTTATTTATTTCAGGTTCTCAAGGTAGCAATCCTTGCTGAAAAGTATGCAGTCGATTACACATGGTATGTGGACACCATTCTTAACCTCATTCGGATAGCTGGGGACTATGTCAGTGAAGAGGTTTGGTACAGGGTAATCCAGATTGTCATAAACAGAGACGATGTTCAGGGATATGCAGCCAAAACTGTGTTTGAGGTAAGAAATTAGCTATTTTCTTTCATTTAGTAAGCCAAGGTTGGCTAATATGTCCTAAGTATAAATGCATCAGGTTTTATTGAACTCTGTCAGAGAGAGGAGACATGGACAACAGAAATAAGTACTGGACAGTATTCTATAGTTCATGTATAAAGTCATTGGACTAGCACATTCTGATCAATATTCCTATCGCACATGTTCCTGGTAGAAATCGCTCTTAAAATGGTGGGTGCTGCAGCGATTACCAGTTGGGTCCTGGAAACATCAAACAAGCGTACATATTCACCAGCACACCATGGATCGGCAACTTTCGTCCAAAAAGTTTTAATGAAAAAGATCACATCACAAAGGAAGGTGCAATGTTTCGGAGCCGCGCAGGACCCCTTCGTCAGGCATATGATAAGGTGCAACAGTGTCAAAAGCAGAATATAAACACAATAGCCACCAATCAAAATATAGTCAGCAGCCCTGGCAGCCAATCACGGCGTGCCACATATGCCGCGCATGTGCACATGCCCATGACAACAGGAAGACAGGGGGGACGCCTAACTGCGGGGGCGTCTTCGTCACGGAAACCAGTGACGTATGGCCGGCACCGGATCAGGCAACCAAAGAGTGAGAAGAAAGTGTGAGTGTGTAGGAGCGAGACTGGGGAAGAGCGAGCAAAGTGCGAGAGAAGTGAAACAAGAGTAGAGCAGAGATTAGACTAATAGACTAGCACAATTACACTAATCAGTACTAAGTCGCATCACAATTCAAATACTAAGTACAAGGTATCAAAAATAGCTTTTTTTTTTTTTTTTTTATGTAGTCGGCTCTATGATCTTTTAAAAAGTCAGCTGTGGCATGGAAAATGGATCCATAGTTCCATTTTGACAAGTTGCTATAATATATTTATCCGTGGATTTGACAGGGCAGCTTTGAGAATATCTCACCCATTCACCATCTGCCAACTTCCCATATGCGTCCACTTAGGCTTAATCCACCAAAAACTAACATTTAAGTTTGTCATTTTTTTTTTCCCCTCTCATCCTTTGAAAGATATGCAATTAGCAGACCTCCAGCTGTTATAGAACTAAAAGTCCCATGAGCCATAGTAAGATTCTGATAGCCACAAGCATGACACCCAGAGGCATGATGGGACTTGTAGTTTTGCAACAGCTGCAGGTCCGCTAATTGCATATCCCTGCATCTAGAGAAGGCATCTGTCTGTTAGGACCCATGATAGGTGGTTTGAGGCCCTCTATAACTCTGTTCTCACTGGCAGGTCCAGCTCTTACCCCTGTTCTAGGTCTAACCTTAGTTTGCAAACACTGACTGGCTATTAGAAGAGATCTGGCCACTACTACAGTTGATTCCTAGGTCATGGAAAGTTTGAAACACATGGCTGTAGCCCTAAACTACAGATGTGATGGCCTACTAGAGGTCTCCCATCTCATTACTTGCATAAGTCTCTTGTTGGTCCACTTG